>OX439142.1:161999128-162375604 GCA_949318255.1 Pollenia labialis
CTCTTCCGATTGTAATGAAATTTGGTGAGAAGGTTCAAAGCAGACCTCTAGACCACATTTATAAGTCATTTTTGTTCGACGTCAATTTTGGCGCGTTTGCAATAGTGAATCGTTAAATTTACATACTTATTTAGAAAAGAATTTTTGGAATATTAAATAATAATTTCTTTGTCAAAGGGGTTGAAAACACAAAAATAACTTTTATTTCTGCTCAAAAAAATAAAAGTCAAAAAATAACTTTTATTTCTACTCGAAAAAATAAAAGTCAAAAAATAACTTTTATTTCTGCTCGAAAAAATAAAAGTCAAAAAATAACTTTAATTCATGCTCGAAATAATAAAATTCAAAAATAACTGTTATTTTTGCTAGAAAAAATAAAAGTTAAAAAATAATTAAATTAAATCTTATTATTTCTTCGACCTTTCTTTAATTAAAATAAAAAGTTTTTTCGAGCTCGAGGCCAAAATAACTGTTATTTTTGCTCAAAAAAATTAAAATCAAAAAATAACTGTTATTTTTGCCTGAAAAAATAAAAATCAGATTTTTAAAAAGCATCGCATTTTCTGACAATTTGGTCCAAGACTTTCAAAATGGTATACTTGGTTTCATTCTCCGACATAGCCTTGAGGTTGCTTTTTTTAATCAAAAATTCAAAATTAACAGTTATTTTCGGTCCCTGCTTTTATATGCACACATATTTTTAACATATCGACCCCTTTGCGCGAAATTATCGTATGTTACAAATAGCAAATTTAACAGGACAGCCATAGTTCTACTTTTCTCTGCTTTCACTTGCAATATCAAAATGAAAATATACATGTGCTAAGATACGATAAGTTAAGACGAAGTGGAATTCGCCTACAATATTTTGTCAGGTGACGTCTCTTTGAATGAAGAACAAGATTGTATCAAAAACAAAATTTAAAAAAATTTGGCATATACGATAATTTCGCGCAAAGGGCTCGATATGCCCGATAAACTAGTTAAAAATTGAGCAAATAAAAGCATGAAAAGGATATTAAAAAATTTTTAAGTATTTTTATACTTAAAATAAAAAAGAAATTTTATCTTCTTTGATTATAATGAATTATTAGTTATTATCTTTTATCGCACAGAATTATAAAATATACTGAAAAAATCTAAAAAAGTCTTTATTGAAGCGCACTCTACTGTCAGTATTCGATTTGCCTGCGGTAAATTTTGGCCAATTAACTTAAAGAATTTATACCGTGACCAGTGGGGGTCAAAAAGGTGCCAATTAAACCCTTTCTAGGACATCGCCAAGTTAACGTGACATATCTCCTTCATGTCAAAAATTTGCTGAGTAAATTCGTAGTATGAAGCACAATAAAGACGAATAAATAACAGCTTTACCAATTGAGAAATTTGTTATAGTGTGACCATATAAAAAAAATTTACTTAAAAACACAAACATTAACAAAAACGCAATTAAAAACTATTCTTGTAGTTATCTACTTTGTATATTAATTTTAAATGCTTTAAAGTAATAAAAAAAAATTATTAAAGTAAACAAGTAACTTTATATACTAAAATACTTAAAAAATAAAATCAAATATGGTCACCTAGCACTGATTTGTTCGTCGTTCGCTGGCGTATGAAATAGAAATAAACATAGATATCGTTATCACTATGCGGCTCGTTTTGTGATTTAAGGGAGAGGTTTATATGGGACCTATGGCTCATTTTGGACCTATCAGCACAACATTTTGTCATGTTTGTCATAGTTGTAGTAGTAAAAGTTATTTTCGCCAACTTTTATGTCAATACTAACATTTAGAATGAAGTTATGGCATTAAAAGCTTTAATCGCGAATAGTATTAATTAAAATAATTACATAACAAATATCGTCGGCTTAGTATGCAAACCTGAATCTCCCTTTCAGCACATTTAACAGGGACGACAAAAAACTTTTTATATTTCATATTTGCAGTTTTAGTGGGAAACCAGCGTATCTTCCTCTACCATATGGCATCAAAATCTCAACATACTTAAAAAGTGGATTTAGCATAATAAGCCGGCGATATTTTTTATGTTGGAATTTTAATTAATACAGGGTGGCCCAAAATTAACGAAGGGGTTTGAATTCGTTATAACTTTTTGTTTAAGAAATAATTATTAATTTTTTTTAATACAGTATATAAACGCAGAATGTTTTTAGTTGAGTTATGAAAAATAATATCTCGCAAGGGGTGGCCATTTTCTGCTTCGAAAATTCGTGCTCTTTCCAACACATTTTCCATAACCTTTTGCAAAACTTCAGGTGTCGCGTTTATTGCTTTTTAATTGCTGGATGGTTCTAGGCTTATTAATGTGAAAGCGGTTGTCAATTAAAATCTCTTGTACGCGAAATAATTCGTTCACCAAAGATATCCCGTAAAAGACCCATTGTGTCCCTTGCAGTGTGCGCTGTGGCTCCATCTTGTAAGGACCATACTTGCGGATGGTTTTCCATGGCTGGTTCCAACATTGTCAGATATCTGACACCATTGACGAAAACAGGACCCCGTGTTAATTTTCAAAAATATAAGGACCAATTATCCTTTCCGATAAAACACCGCACCAAACCGTACTCTTAGGTGGGTGTAATTCTCGCTGTTGACCTACTCTCGGATTTTCCGTAGCCCATATCCTGCAGTTTTGCTTATTAAAGAACCCACTTATTTGGAAATGTGCATCGTCGCTTCCAATTAAATTATGAATAAAATTATGATTGATTTGAAAAATAAAGCTCAACAATTTGGGCACGTTGTTCTTTACAAAATACTGACAAGAAAAAAAAAATGATAATAAAAAAGTTATAAGCAATTCAAACACCTTCGGTAATTTTGGGCCACCTTGTACTACTCCCGATAATAGCTGCTAATGCCATAACTTCATTTTAATGGGTTAATGGTAAAGGTTTTCTTCTCCCGGACTTTTTCATTTCTCGGGAAAACAGGATTTATATTTTAATCACCCGGGATTACGGGAAAAAACGATCATTACAAATCGATACAAAATATAATTAAATTTTATTTATTTGAGCAAATAGCATTTCCTGAGATCAATAAATCAAGTATATAAGCGCATTCAAATTTCTTGGGCTAAATTTTAATTATTTTGTAGGATTTTTGAGAAAGTTTAAGTTTTTTTAATGTGCAAAAAATAAAAACTTCCAATCTGTGACATTAGGAGTGTTTAGGAATAAAAACTTAAAAAACAATAGCCGCAGAGAACTAATTAAATACGGATAAAATTTCCAAAGCCACCTTTAAAGTTTTAAATTGTTCTCTTATAAAACAAAACAAAAAGACTTAGGCACATATTGCCACATTATTTATTCAATGCCAAAAGCATTTATATAAAACCAAAAATGTTAAATTATTTCTTTTAAAATAGGATTTAAGTTCAAAATAAGCATTTACAGAATTGTTTGAGACTGTATTTCTAATTTTTATCAAGAAGATTTCAATTAGAAAACACGTTTTCTTTCTACGAATGTTTGACTTTATGGTAAAAGGAACATATCGCACTTGTTCAACAATAGTGTATTAACTCAAAATTTTTATTTTTTTACTTTTTGGAAATAGTCGAAATGTCATATTCATATCTAACCGCTGTACAAATATGGTTATATTTTGTCTATTTTTGATAAAGAAATGACTGTTTAAAAAATTCTTTTTCATATGTCTTTAAAGTAAAATTAAAAACTGTGTTTCTTCTACTGAACAATTTGAAATTTTGAGTTAATACAGTATTGCTGAATACGTGCGATATAATAATATCTTGGACACTTTCAGTTTTCTTAGCACTTCCTCCCAAACTTGTAATTCCTTTAAAGTTTTCGAATCGAATAATCGTTTTCTTTATTAATAACTCTTATCATCATCTTTTACAGAATCTAATCCGGAAAATCTTGTGCAACTGCTCTGCATATAAAATCATTAATTCTTTGGAGCAAGTAGGAACAACTTTTTTAATTTTTATAAAATAAATCTAGGTCTTACAACAAATTAAAAATTCTGTACATTTTTACTCTTCTTCTTTCGAGATTTTAGAGCAACAAACATTAATCATTGCCTTACTTATCGGTAATGAACTGACATCTCTTTGGCATTTGGCAAAACCGTCTTAAGTTAAAAACTTAGTTAAAGCCGATCAAAAACTAAAATATGGGTTTCTTTAACCTAAGTCCTTTTCGCCTAAAGGCTAAAAGAAGCCATAATTAAATTAAGAAAAATCCCGGGCATTCCCGCACAAATTTCCCAAGATTCATTTCCCGAAAAATTTGCGGGATCACGAGATTTGTGTCCCGTATGAAAAATACTAGTTAATGGGCACAAAGCCCATATTCCGGAAAGAAGCTTGTATAGGGACTATGTGTTATTTGTGGGTGGCCTCTTACCACTTTTATTATGCTTGGAAAATGTGAGAATTAGAACCTCTCTTCTTAATTTTATAAAATTATTTCCAAATTGCGACCTGGGGGCAAATTCCGGCAGTCGTAATCGAATACTTTTACGACTCGAAAGCAATTTTATATTTAATTATTTAAATCCATACAGAATGAATCCAAATTTTTTGTTCAGAGTTGTGAAAACTTAATTAAATGCTTTACACTACAGAAAATACGTTTACATAGGCAACCAGCCGGACGGACGGATGGACGGATTCATTCAAAAAGTCGTTCTGAAAGAATCGTTTTAATAAAAGTTGGGTCAACCAGAAATATTTTAAGGTGTTACAAACATCAGCACAAACGCATAACACCCCCTCCACTATAGTGGTGTTGGTATAAAAACGTTAAAGCGTCTTCAAATTTTTGGTGCAAATAGTGAGTTCATTTGTTTGGATTTTTTCGTTTTAAACTAATTTTAAGCAATTCGCAGTTGATCATAAATTTCAGTAGAAGCCACTAAATTTTTATTAATGGCATAAGTTGACAAAATAGCGTGATTCTTTTACAGCGCGTAGATATGAATATTACGTATCGATTTTTTCAAAAAAGTGAAGAGTATAAAAATTATGAGTTATTCTTATTATACCCTTCACCTCAGGTGGAAAAGGGTATTAATAAGTTTGTCATTTTTTAAAAAGATCATTTTAGGAAGTTTTTAGTTGAAGCACAGGCAGGAATAACTTTGTAAGTTACAAAATAATAAATTTTCAGGAAAGCAAAATAAATAAGTTTTTTATAGGCAGGATAAATTAATTTTTAATATTTTTAAGATTCTTAAAAATAACGATACTTAAAACTTTTAAGCAAAATATCAAGAAAATTAAATTTTAAATTACATGCAAATTTACAGTTTTTAATTTATAGTGGAAAAACATTTTATATCCATAATGATGCGATGACTTTTAAAACGTTATTTAACGTTCCAAAATCATTTCGTTTGCACATTTTGCTATCAACCAGGGCTGGCAGATAAATTTGTAAGAAAATCGTCAGTTTCCTGAGAAAAAATAAAAAAATCGTCTTTATCGTTTCGAATTTTTTTTTCGATTTTTATAAAAAAACATTCAAATAAAAAAATTAATTATTTCATACCCAGCTAGCATTATCATTCGTGTAAGATCTACTGTAACACAAGTGAGATTATTCCATAGCACAGCGAAAGACACTACATCAATCGTTGTGGGAATCGGTTAAGACGTGGGTAAAGATAATCTAACGAGACTTTCATGTCAAGAATCGTATGAGACTTATGTAGATATTCAATTACAGCTCCTGAATTGATGGTTTAATGAAAGATAAACAAAGTGTAACATTGTTGTTTTTGTACTCCGAAAATAATCAAAGATTTTCTTAAGACTTGCATATTACAGCCGTACATAAACAAAAGCCGCACGGGTTTTCTAGTTTTGAATATAGCGGCCTGAATGCTTTGCAATTTGAAAAACCGATTTTCATAGCTCACCACTACTAAGGTTTGCTGCTATTGTTAATTAATAATGACAATTTAGCTATTTTTAAGTCAATCTAGCGTTTTTATCTCTATTTTTACTTATAATTGGTGGGTTTTATTTAACAAGAAAGCTATCGCTACTGTTCGTGGCACAACTTGACGCTCTTGCTTTGGTATGGCATATTAGCGTAAAAACTAAGCGAAAGAAAACGTTCCGCCTTCCGCACTTGTTAAGATACGGCTGTTAAACTTTACAAGATAAAAAAACGAAATTGTCAGGAAATGTAATTTTTTATTCAGACTTTGGAGACTGAAAAAATCGTCACTTTTTCGAAAAAAAATCAGCAAATTTGCACTTTGCTTATATCGGAACAAAAAATCGTCAAATCTGGCAGCCCTGTTAGCAACTTACAACGTTCTTCCACCGACTGAAGGCTCAGTTAGCCGGGAGTAACAGTAACGTTGCGAATCAGCTGATTCAATTTGTTGTATGTAAAGCAATTATAACGATTATAGTTAGCAGTAACATGTTAGGTCTCAATCTGTAAGAAATAGATTGGTCTTACTTTTTTACGGTAAGGTTACTGTTACTGTTACTGTTACTCCCGGCTTTCCGAGCCTTGAATCTGTGTATCGCATTTTGAAGACGTTTAAATGCATTATTTAGTGATTTGATGTTTAAAGAGAAGGTAAAAGAGAATTTAATTTCTTCTCCCCTCTCTCCTAAAAACTTAAGACTTGACGAGTCAAACTTGCCGCGTGTGAACCGGAACTAAGAGAGTAATATTAACGGTAATCTGGTGATTTGATGTTTAAAGGGCAGGTTAAAGAGAATTTAATTTATTTTCCCCTCTCTCCTAAAATCTTAAGACATGGCCAGCCACTTGGCTGCAATTGTCGAGAGTTCTTTTTAAAATTAAGGTTCTTTTTAGTGAATGTATTTTGCAAAATTTAAATTTTTTCAAATTTTTTGCGAATTATGCAAATTCTTGTCGTAGAAATTCACATTTGTCACATTGTTTTGACCTATTTCTCTTATGCATAATTACTTATGCCAAAGAGCTCATGCTTAATAAAAAAGTTTTCAGTAAAACTTTTTTATTTTTTGTACTGCTTTTTATTGTTTGAATTTTTTATTCTAATGGCATTTCAGTATCTGTGTTCGTTTCTAATGGCTGCAAATGGATTTCGAGTTGGTTACCCAATAATGTCATTATTTCCTGTTGTACGTTGTTTAAATATCGTTAAAACCACATTTATATGGTCTTGTTTTTCATTCATTTATTTCTTTTTGTATGTTCTTAGCATCAAGTGAATAATTTTAGCTTGAAATTATTTCACATTGTCTATGGTTTTTTTGCTCTTCAAACCATGAATGGCAAATGTGGGCATACAAAGTTTGTCATTCTATGGGATGTACCAAACAAATTTATTTAAACCCCGCAAAATTAGTGAGGAAACGAAACCTGAAAATATGTAAGTATAAGTATGCAAGCACAAGTTACTTCCTCGTAGTTTTCTAAATGACTTCTGGTGAAATATACAATCTCTCACGGTGTGGAATAACTGGCTTTATTTGTAGTCTTAATCTACTTCAGTGAATACTTGGGCTGCACAAAATATCTTTTGGGTCGCTTTTGTTCTTTACAAAATAATAAAATGTAAGTTTAAAAATAATTTTAAAATTTGCGATTGTGGCATTCAGGTTCGAAGTTGTTAATCATATCGCCATAATACTGTTGAATGCGTTTAGTAGTGCACTTAGAGAAAAAAAATTTTTCAATAACGAATAGTTTTAAACATATTATAGTTAATTAAAACATTTTCTTTTCACCGGCATGCATATTATGGTAGAAGAAGTCGTCCATCAAGAAGCCGCAACCATATTATCGTTGCCTCTAAACTTGTTATGGTTAATAATAACAAAAATATAATATCTTTTCAACCATAAAATGTTTCTCTTAGTAAAGAGGAAAATACTATTGTTATTTTAAAAACAGCTTTTTGTCATATTTAACCATAACATGGTTGTGGATTCGTGATGGAGGACTAATTTAACCATAATATGGTCGACGTAGAGACAAATAGAGTTAAATTAACAATAATAAATTTAAAAATTTTCGTTAAAAATGGATTTGTTTTAGGTGACTATATTAAAAAAGGCTTTTTTCCCTGCGTGTATGACAGTTTTTTTTAATAAATGTTACCAACGCAAAAGGAAGATTTTTTCAATTTAATTTGAAATACCGATTAGTGCTTAGTTTAGAAAATTTGTATTCATATACGTCGAATATTGGCGCAGATATTCGTATACGCGAACTTTAAAAATTGATGTTTGTAACATCACTAGCATATACACCGTCATACTTTGTTTGAAAGATGCCAGCGGCATTTTTCCACACACGTTTATTTCGTTTTTGCTTTTTATAAATGCTGTACATAAGCGACATACTGTTACAAAAAAAAAAAAAAAAATAAATAAAAAAATATTTTAAGTTGCTGAAACTTTTTTGGCAAGATCTTGTGTTATTTTTTATAAAAAAAATAAGACAAGAAATATTTGCTGTCTTAATTTTTCATGCCACATGCCGTCAATCGTTTAAGGAATACATCATGTTGTCAGCAAATTTTTGTGATTTTTTTTTGCAAGGAATGTTATAAATGGAGTTCCATAACAAAACTATGGGTATATTTCTACATACTAATACTGGGTACAGACAGTGCAATCTACATGCAATCTGTTTTAATGCAACCTCAAAATATCAATCTGGAATAAATTAAAAATTAATGAAAATTAATTTAATTTGCTAGATTACGTAAATGCATTACATTGTGTGTACCCAGCATAGCTGTAGTAACTATAAAATCTTTGTTGCAAAACATACCAAAGGCCAGTAATATTGCTGTGATTAAAAAGCAAACTACGTTAAAACAAATAAGAAAGTAAAAACAACGAATTTTCGAGAGTGAACTGGGCACACTGTACCTTGTTAGGGTTATGAGTTTAACTGCCTGTTTTTCAAACACAAATAAATATTTTCGCTTGGGAGTTTATATTAAAATAACAATAAAAAACTCAAATATGTTTTTGTTGTTAATATAACTTTCTACACAAAAGGAATAACACAAACAGAAAAACAAGGATAAATTAATTTTAATTTATATTTACTTTAAGTGCGAGTCGTACTCCAAAATTCAAGTACGAATAACAATAAAACGTATTCACAGCAATCCTAAATATGATTACTTTCGAAAGTCAATCCCGGAATTTCTTCAAATAAGTAGCAAGTAAAAACAAGATTAATCTTTTCGTTGGTAGTGATTTTACGACGTTACTTTTCGATGTCTTTTTTTTGTTTGTGTGCAAAGGGCGTAGAGAAGAAAGAGGGTTAAACAAAAAGACTCGGTTTGTGTTTTTCAAAGCGAATTCAACAACAGTTGGTGTCGGAACTACAACAATCCAAAAACAGCAGAAACAACATAGGGGGTTTTGCATTGCATTGTTACACTCAATTCACATGAGGTCTTTTACGACGTCGTTTTATCTTGATTCCCTTTTAAAGCAACTTCCAAAATCTCTTTGCGTTCATGCGATGATTTTTGGTTGCTTGTCGTTTTTATTTACAGTATGGCCTTGATTATTCGTCATTCGATTAACCGGCAGTATCAATTAACTGGAAAATAAATTTTTTTTTGCATTGATTTAAATTACTTCTATTATCCGGCATTACCTCTGTTATCCGAAATTATAAACAAATTATCTCTTTTTCGTTTACTTTTAAACAATCAAAACAAATTCAACTTAACCCTTTCGGTACATCTTTTTTGTTTTTGATTAAAAAAATTTTTTTTTTCGATTTTATAACTCTTAAACCTTATGAAATTTACAATCAATGATCATTTTTTTTAAATTTTGTATCAAAAGTGGTTTTTGAGCATCATGCCATATGGCATAGAATGTATTTAAAGGAAAAAAAGAAAATAATTTTAATTAAAATTTTTAATGCAATTTCTAAAATTTTATAATCAGAAAGTTGTATAAAAGATTTATTTTATATAAAAACTATTCAAATGCATTTTCTTTATAAAATAAAGCTATTCTTCTAGAATCAGAAAGACAAATGAATTAAAAAACACGATAATTTTTATAAAATATTTGTACATATGTATATTTCTATGTTATTATTTTTTTCCTTTGAATAAAATCTATGCCAAATGGCATAATACGATTTTAAAAAAATCGGACACCTTCTTTGAACAACACTTGGGATCTAACTTTTTCTCCACTTATTAAGGCAATGGTAATCTGCTAAAAATCTTATGGAAAGTTATAAAATAACATTATTTTCATAACAATATTTACAAAATTACAAAGTGACCTTTTTTCGTAAATTGCAAATCCCGAAAGGCATGTTTGCTTTCTTGTCCATCAGAATGCATTGGGTGTACCAATCAAAATATTTTATTTTTCAATTTCTATAAAAAGCATTTAATAAAAATACAAAATTATCAAAAAAATTAATTTCTAACTATTTTGCCCCAAACAGGGGCTTGCAAAAAGCACCATGCCATATGGCATAGAATAACCGAAAGGGTTAACGAAGAAATAGAATTTCCCAACGTACTGGAAGCATGTTCTGCCAAAATTACTTCTTTTCCTCATGTTTACATAATAAAACATTTAAATATTTACATAAAATAAGAAACACACCAAAATAATAAATAAATAATCCAGAATGCTGCTGGTCCCGTCTGTTACCGATAATCGAGGTCTCACTGTATTTTCAACCACACACTTCAAAGTAAGAAAAAGAATAAAACGTAAATCGAAAAAGTTAAAAGAGAAATATAATAAACGACATGAAAAGCACAAAACGAGGTGTTTTGTTAACCCCTCTTTCTTCTCTTCACCGCTCGCCATCAAACCAAAAGAGACGTCGTAAAAGCCTCCATGTGAATTGCCTGTTGGTGTTAACGGCTCGAAATGTCAACCATTCTTAGCAACACACTAACAAGTCAAAAAAATAGGCTCGACCTGTCAAAATCAGAAGGCCATTCGACACCACCTGTAGTTAATTCGCCTTGGTGTTTTTCATGTCGTTTTTAATATTTCTCTTTAAACTTTTTCTTGTTACGTTTTATTCTTTTTCCTACTTAGAAATGTGAGGTTGAAAATACAGCCAGACCTCGATTATAGATAACAGACGGGACCGGGAACATTCTGGATAATAATTTTTGTTTGTGTGTTTCTTATTTAATGTAAATATAAAATGTATTCGAATAGAATCTGGGAATTTATTTCTCATGGTGAGTAACATTTAATATATGAATTGTCACATTAATCGAATGTGCATTCTAAGTAGTGCTCGGAAACTATCGATAGTCTTAAAATATCGAAAATAACGATATCGATATTATTATTATTTATTATACAGCTATGAAACAGCAGCTACTAACACAGTTTTTTTATGCAATTCAGAATGTTATATTATAATAATTATTATCAATGTTAACCAAAGGTTGGCTTAAGCAAAAAATATGTGAAATATTGAGAGAATAAAACAATTGTACAAAAGCTTTTTAAATTGAAATTCAACTTATAGAACCACATTCGAAAAAACACGGTTAATATAAATAAAATAATTTAAAAAAAAGAAATTATATTTTTGCTTAAACGGTTAGATTAGTTCTATGTATTTATTTACATTTTTTTTTTTTTTTTTTTTTTTTTTTTTTAATAAAATATTGTGTTAATGGTTTTCTGTTCAAATAAATCATTACGCATTTTTTATGTATGTATGTTGCAAATAGAATCAAGTTGTTAATCCTTTTTCGTTGTTCTATTCAGATATTGAATTTATTTTTAGTTTTTATAAAAATGTAATACTTTAAAAAAAAAGAAATAAATATTTTTTAACCGACACAAGCAACATTTTTCAAAGACTGTCATCGAAATTAATGTGCGTACATACACACATTCATACGTCTTACTTAAAAAATTAAAGATTATATATACATACATATCGAGCCCTTACCGCGAAAATAATGTAAGCGACATCATTTTAAATTTTCGTTTTTTTTTTAATAAATGACTTTGTTGGCCCCACTGGCATCATCTCCTTAAAATTCATGGTAACATAAGGTACCGTTACGATTTTACAGCAAGAACAATTTGATCGTAATCGACAAATTTAATACAAAATTTATATTTAATAAAAAAAACTCTCTTCTCTAAAATTAGATTTTTGGCGCTAACGTTATTTTCCCGGTTAGGAATCGATATGTACTTCCAATAAAGTGTTCAACACAACGAACTGTATCCTAATAAAAAACTAGTTAAAGCTTTTCTAATGAAGTACAAACATTTAGTCGAAAGTAATATCGAGAGTATCGATAGTGAAATCTGAACTTTCGATAAACATCGATAGTTGAAAATATCGATAGTATCCCAGCCCTAATTCGTAGTGAAATTAAAGCTTTCATGCTTTAATAGAAAATATTCTTGGAAAATATTGAAGGAATAAGACTATTAAAGTATAAAAGCTTAATAAATTGTAATTTTACTTAGAACACACATTCGATTTATATGAAAGTTTATTTTATAAAAACTATGGTTCATTATGACCACTAGTAAGGAAGTCGTAAAATATCTGAAGGGTTATATAAAATTAATATTTGCGTTTCCAGTGTCAATTGGACATCTAGTGCTCTTGTTATATTTTGATTTGCATTTCGATAAATAAACCAATTAGCAGATTTATAGTACAATTTTGCTCGGGGTCCTTTAGTAATTCTAAACCAATTTAGCCATGTCAATTTGCCTGTCCATCTGTTGAACACTCGGTTTATTCGAAATGACTTTAGAAAATGTGTGTTTGGTGGGCAAATAGTTTTTTTTTTCGTTAAACTCGATTCGTGGTTTTGCGGCGAACATTGTTTATTTTTTTTACCTGCCTAAAAGTTATTTTTACATTTTTGGAGATATGGGTGTAATTGTTATGCGGATTTTTGTTTAAGCATCAGCATCTATTTTTTTTATTTCATAGTGTCATAGCAGCTCTTACAAAGTATATCAAATTTGTATTTTGTTTTGTATTTGTATTTGTATGTATGTAGCAGGCCATAAGCACCATGACTCAGAGGATCTTTTGTGTAACCTGTGTGTCTCACATATGAGGTTAAGGCTACGTAAAAAGCCCATTATCCTGCCCGGGATCAAGATCAATATCATATACTTCAGTTGGGCTCATCATTTGCCCCCGCGAAATTTCGGCTCAGAAATCCCTAAGTTGCCAAATTTAATTTCAATTCTAAAATTTATAGGAAATATTTTGTGTGATCAAAAAAGGAATGATTTCTGTTTGATGCAAAATGTTTCATTTTTGGGTTACAAAATGTAACATTTTGACATTATAAATTGGTGTAAGAGTAGAGAGACTCTATCCAAAAAAGAAAATTGTATGGAGGCTTGATAAAATTATTAAACCTATGGCAATAGAAATTAATGTATTTAATTTTTTTTTAATTATCTCTTAAATTGTAATCAGCGTTATATGCACAATGTTAACATAGGCAGACAATTAGCCAGACGGACGGACGGACGGACGGACATCGATGGATTTTGAGTCGAACTGCATAATCGGTCTAAAGGCAATATTTTGACATCAGTCGATATGCAAAATACTCCCCTAACATTTTGAGGGTATAAAAACATAGCGAAACTTCTAATAAATTCTTAAAATATATATATTTTGTGACTTTTCCTCTGCACCGCAATATATCAAACAATGCTGGCTTATCCAACGTAGAGTTGAGAAACTGTAATCAAAGTAAAGTGGGATGGATAAAACTTTTTCTATACAACATACGTTCTTTGAATGTGTCACAAAGTGTATAACAAAAGAATCGTTTGTCGTTTCATCTCATTTTCTACATTTTTCCTTTTTACATTGTCTGTATTTATGAGATTAAAAGGAAGGAAAACTTATACACATCGTTACATTGTTAAGAAAACAATGATCTAGGGATGCCAATCCCGAATACCGAAATCCCGGAATTATTCTAAAAATTGAAGTACCGAATCCCAGGATTTTTACATACAAATCCGTAGATTTTTATTTTTATTAAATACAATTATATTTAAATAAACGTGAGTCACCCTGTTAGAACTAACTTCAAAAATTTAATATTAAATTATACTGGCAATAAAACTAATTTTTATGCATTTTGTACCACAGAAGACAAACTCCTTTTATGCGCATGAAATATGCAGTAAATACTTGAAAATATGCCTTGAAAACTGTTAAAAATATGCCCCAAAAAATTTACAATTGCTAATTTTAAAACAAAATATTGAACAATTTATTAACAGTTCCATTAAATAAAAACAATCCTTACATTATTATCGGTAAAGCCCAAACACCATAGTATTTAAAGATCAATTTTTGAGATTTGAGGGGGGGAGAGGGAATGCAATATAAATACCAACATCATAAGATGGTTAACGGACACAAAGAGTCTGATTTGGAAAGAAGTTTTTATGGGGAATATGTGAAACTATAGACCGATTCTCACCATTTACATAGACTTCGTCCGTAGTACAATTAAAAAAGGGTCCGCCAGATAACTTTTTTTTTGAAAATGCTCTAAAAAAACTACTGAATATTTTCTCAAATTTCTTTTTTTATTTGAAAGTAGAATCCTTTCGGTTTATAATGGCAAATAATTTCATTCAATTAGCTGGCCATGCAGTAGCCTACACGATCGGTCCAATTTTTAAGCACATTATCGATTGTGTGCAGCTGTATTTCACCAATGTCTTCACGAATATTGTCCTTTCAAGCGTCAATTGTCTCTGGCTTGTCGGCGTAACACTTATCTTTGACGGCACCCCACAAATAATAGTCCACAAATAATAGGCCAAACGACATCAGCTCTGCGGCTGATAATGCGATCTTCAAAAACAGGGTACAAAACATCGAGTGTAGCTTGGGCTGTGTGGCATGTGGCGCCGTCCTGTTGAAACCAAATGTGGCCAACATCCTCCTCTTTAATTTTTGTGAACAAAAATTCGTTTAACATGGCCCGATGACGATCGCCATTAACTGTAACGGCCACTGCTTCCTCATTTTCGAAGAAAAATGGTCCAATTAAGCCTCAGGACCAAAACTCGCACCAAACATTGACTCGTTTTGGGTGCAACGGCTTTTCAATGTATGCGTGCGGGTTTTCTGTGCCCCAAATGCGACAATTTTGCTTGTTTACATACCCGCCAAGAACAAAATGAGCTTCATCTATGATTTTTTTGGCAAAATCGGCATCTTCTGTAAGTCGATCGCAATCCCCCATTTAGCGAAGCGAAAACACATATTTCCCAGCGTTGTTCAAGCGTATACACAACCATATTCGTTCAGCGGAAGGATAAAACTAATTATCTGTCAAATCAGACATGAGCTAAGTGTTAACATTCACGACATAAGCCCTAGTTGAAAAAAAAACGTAAGATGGCGGAACCGTTATTTACAAAATTTGCTCAAAACATTGAAATGTGTACTTTGCGCATAAGGTTAAGATAGAATATTAACGAGCCAGACGGACGGATGGACTTCGTTGATCACTTTAAAAAGTGTTGAAGAAATTGAAGCAACACTTTGGGTTACTGATAGGAATTTAAAACATAATTTTTTTTATTAATTGCAAAAGCTCTTGTAGGCACCAACAAATCTATCAAAATATGCCTTAAAAAGGCAAAATATACGCTATAAACTTAAATGCTGCAAAAAAGCTCTTTTAACTATATTAGGCCAAAAAATGCTGCAAACGGTAAAATATGCAAAAATATGCACAAACAAATCGATGCCGAAATTCATAAAAAGCTTTAAAACGGATAAATTTATTGTTTCTGCCTTCATTGGTCGCACAAGGAAAAACATGCAATTGCATATTTATGGTTTCCCTGCTAATTAGTATTGTGGTTATTTTGTTGAACTGTTCATGGGTTTTCATCCAAATTTTGATATTTTAATTAGGCTAAAGTTCATCAAATTTAATTTTCATCAAATTTTTTTTACGAAAAAAGGAATTTTACAACATTTTTTTTTTCATTCTTTATTTGCAATCTATCTTAAGATATTAAGCAAATTTGCTCATAATTAGTACTATGACATACATATCGATTTTCAGTAAAATCAATAATATTATCTACATATGTACAAATTTACAATGTTTTTTTTTAAAATGTTACTTTTAAAATTGCTCAACAAAATTATAATTGATTCTTATATATGTAAACATAAAGTTGTCTTTGTTTATATACTTAAGAAAAGTAAAAAGGAATAAAGATAATAAAAATAATATATAAAAAAAGGAAATAGAAAGGTATTTTTAATAACAATTTATGATCTAAATGGGAGATCTAAAATATGAACTCTTTTCAATCTTCTAGTCTCTTCACTTTCATCTAATAAGGAGATAGCCAATGGATTAATATGATCGCTTAACCTTTGTAGGCATCGACTGCTATAATTATTTATTTCGTCTTTAACATAAGGAATATCTAGGTCTAGGTGAAGTGCTTTATTAGTTATATACCACGGTGCATTAACTATCATTCGTAAAGTTTTTGACTGAAATCTTTGGAGAATTTCAATATTGGAATTACTCGTGGTACCCCAAAGTTCAATGCCATAAGTCCATATGGGCTTTATAATACTTTTATAGAGACGTAGCTTATTTTCTAAACGTAGTTCAGACTTAGTGCCAATTAACCAATACATTTTTTTGAATTTACAATCCAATTGTGTTCTTTTTGCTTTTATGTGATCTTTCCATGTTAAGCGCCGGCCTAAATACATGCCTAAATATTTAACGGTGTCACTATTAGGGATTTGCGAGCCGTACATGTATACTGATGGGAGATCACCACGTCTTAGACTAAAGACCACATGTGTGGACTTGTTTTCGTTAACTTTTATATTCCAATAGTTTAACCATGTCTGAAGTTTATCAATCTGCTCTTGGATTAAATTGGATGCTTCTGACGCCGACGTACTCGTTGCTAGGAATGCTGTATCATTAGCATATGTGGCTACTGTTACTTCATCTAAATGAGGCATATCTGAAGTAAATATAGTATAAAGTAGTGGTCCCAAAACACTACCTTGTGGTACTCCGGATTCCATTTTACAAAAATTAGATAACTCATCATTAACTCTTACGTAAAAGTAACGTTCACTTAAAAAAGACTTTATTACCAAATAATAGGGCGCTGGTAATAGTGTTTTAATTTTGTACAGCAGGCCACAATGCCATACTCTATCGAATGCCTGCTGAATATCTAAAAATTCAGCCGAACAGTATTTTTTTGATTCAAGTGACTGCATGATTTCTTTTATAATGCGGTGACACTGTTCTGGTGTTCCGTGTTTGTAACGAAATCCAAACTGATGGTCTGGTAATATAGAAAAATTCTGTAAAATAGGAAATAGTCTTTTAAGGAAAATTCTTTCGAATATTTTGGAGAATGTTGATAACAAACTTATAGGTCTGTATGATGTGAGATTATTTTCAGGTTTATTTGGTTTATGAATCATTATTATTTCGGCACATTTCCATTGAATTGGGAAATGTTGAAGCCTTAATATAGAATTGAACAGCATTGTGAGAAAAAGAATTCCTTTTTTTGGTAAGTTCTTAAGTACTAAAGCATCAATCTTGTCATATCCCGGCGACTTTTTTGTATTTAACATCTCAATTTCTTGACGTACTTCCGACGGCGCAAAATGTTTAATTGGAAAATCCATTTGACAGGCAACTTCTAAAAATGCCTTAATTTCGTCATCGTTTTGATTGAGTTCAAAAGGTTTAAATGTTTCCTTTAAATGATTTGCAAAAGCTGTAGCCTTTTCTTTGTCAGACTTGCACCACTGACCACTAGCGTCTTTAATTGGGACGTTTCTTTTGACTGGCCGTTTCAAATACTTAATTAAAATTTATTTGATAATTTTCTCATTCTTGACTGCCGCGTGGTAAATTTAAAATCAAGTTATGGTCATATTTAACCATAACATTTTTACAGGCAACCATAATATGGTTGTGAGTTATTGATGAAGGACAAATTTAACCATAAAATGGTTGGCGATGACAATTGTATGGTTAAAATAAACATAATATGTTTAAAATTTTCTTTAAAAATAGTTTGGTTGGAGGTGACCATATTTATACATGTTTTTTCTGTACGTGTATGTAGCTATTTATTTACGATACCACCCAGAAGCGTTGATTGCAAACATTGGTTTCGTTGGCAGCATATGTTTGCAATAAAATAAGACGTCATTATTTTATTTAAAAGCTTTTTAAAATATAAGTTGTAATACATAATTCTTCCATTTACTTTAAAAGAATACATTAAACTGTTTTATTTCGTAACGAGTTTGATATCCTTCATGAATTATTTTGTTTAAATACTTATACATAAACATTAAATTATAAATTATAATTATATGAATTTTTAAAATTGGATTTTATGTATGAAATTCCAAAAAATCCCGATCCGTACCGGGATTCCGTTTTTTGTAATTAAAAATCCCGAATCCCGGGTTTCAAAAAACCTTGTCCCATTTGGCATCCCTATAATTATTGCATATGTACTTTATTACTTGTGATTATTTATTTTCTCAAATGTAATTTCCTTTTCGTTTTTAGTGCTTGCTTATGCATAAAGTTTCTTTTCAGTTCACTTTCTCTGCGAATGGTGATGAGATAAAGTCATTGTTCGATACTCATTTCAATATTTGCGTAGAGAATCAATTGTTTTGTTATTGTTCTCATCTGTGTTTTAATACACAATACTTGTACTTGCAACTTTTCGTTATTATTACCAAAGTCACATAAAATAATTCTTCCGCTACTGGATTAGTGGGACCAACAAATTGTAAATGGTATTTGCAAAAATCTAGAATCAATAAAAAGTTTATAAAATGTAAACTTCAATGAAGGATATTTGGAGGAGAGTAGAATTAAAAAAAAACTCAAAGCAAATAAGATTTGCTGAACTATTGTAATATATTTAAAATTTAATGAAATTTATATTTTTGCTGCTTTTAGCTGAAAAAGAAAAAAAATATTAAAACCGTTCTATTGTTAATACGTTTAAATAAAATCCTTCAACGTGACAGATGTCACTTGATTGTTTGCTAAATTTAAATCTGGCTTCAAAAGCAGATAAGATTTGACAGATATACAGCATTTTTTATATTTGTTGCTATTGTATTGTTGCTTTGTGACATTGAGATATATTAATAAAGCTATGTTCAGAACTATGAAACATTTGAAGTGCAATGCGTAACCACTAGTTTTATTAAAAAATTATTTGCTTATTCAAAACGTTTGGCAAGATCAATCATGATTTTACAATTTGTAAATTGCATTATACAATTATCTGCTTACAAATAATGTTTTTTAAATCAATAAAAATTGATCAGAATAAAGCTAAAGTTAAATCAATTTAGTGGTCACGCTTTTTTTGTGATTTTTTCATTAAATATTTGTTATGTCTGAACATACCTTAAGAGTAGAGTATCCACTCGATTAATCATCGTTCGGTTAATCGAGGATTTTTTCAGGAATTTTTAGTGAACATGTGCTTGTATGTGTCACACCAATGATGCTGGATGGAAAATCAAAAAATTTAAAATATGACAGTGATTGTTACGTCCAGCACACGTTCATACAAATTTTTTAAAATCACCAAATTTTTTATAATTTTTTGTATACTCTTAATTTTCTAAAATTAGTTTGATTTCAATTTCACTGATAACTTATTAAATTTTTGTAATCGCCTTTAATTTCCACATTTTCTACGATAAATATTAAACTATTGGGGGATTCACAAGGTGTCATAATGTCATATGTCTTAAAATAATAACATGAAAAAATACGACTGTTGCGAACAACCCCTCATAATTCAGTGTGCTATTTTGAATTTAAATCAGCTGATTTAAAACAAATATAAAATAAAATATTTACTAAAAATAAAAATATTTTTTTATTCTAATCCATGAATTAATAAATTAAATTAGATCTTACCTGACTATTTTCTATTTTTCATACGAAAATCAGAAATAAATTTTATTTTGTTTGTTTACCAAACATCAGAGTCCTAGGCCGATATAATTTGACGCCGCAAGTGATTTGTTGCATAAATTGCTAGCCGCAGCTTAAATTCGGATGTAAGCCGGATCAATTTTTTTAAACCGTTGTAAAATGTTAGAACATTATGACAATATAACATGATAGCACACCTTGTGAATACCCCATATATGTATATGAAAAATGTGCTATTAATGTACCAAATTTCTAACGTATGGAAAAAAACAAATATTTTTATATTAAAAAGTAGATTTTTTAAAGATATTAATCTTAATCGATTAATTGACATAAATTGCTCGAGTTATTCGTTATTCGAAATTGGCTATTTTGATTATTCGATCAAATAATGGCGGAAAAAATCCTCGATTAATCCAACAACGATTAATCAAGTGGATGCTCTGTTATGTACGCATAAATAGTTCAACGCTGATAGAAGAGATTTATAATTTTTATCTAATTTTATTTACTCTTAGATTTTTTGGTAGTAACAACAAAAAATTCCACCTTTTTTTTCACTGACTTAAAAATTTTGTACCTGCTTTAAGAAGTTCCGGGATTGATTTTCGAAAGTAATCGCATTAATCATTCTTTTGAGTACGTTCAAGTGTCATTCGTGCTTGAATTTTTGAGTACGACTTAATTTATCCCGAGTGTTTTTCTTTCTGTGCAGAAACCAATTTTAAATAATTGAAAAGTTCAATTCAAATTGAATTTAAGGGTTGAGTTTTGTAATTTTAAAATTTTTTCTGCTGCTTTTTTTCTTTTCAATGTCGTTTTTAAAGCAGAAAAAGCCGCTAAATAAATGAATTTCATACACACATACTTTTATTTTCAGTTTAAGGGCGTTTAACGTCTTTTCCTTTATAGATTTTTTTTTATTTTGTTTTATTACACTTTGAGATACAAAATTTAATGTTTAATGAAGTTAACAAAGTGATTATATTGTCATCGAGCCACTTTATTTGTAACATTAAAAAAAATAAATTAATTTAAATTTATTCACGGAAGTGTTAAGCCATAAAAAAGAAATAATTTGGCCAAATCTCGGCAACAAAATCGTAAAATTTAAAAAAGGAAATTAAAAGCATTTTAAGTTTTTGTATTTCTAATTGCCTTTTTGAATATCCTATAGAAATTTGCAGAGACCACTTAAGTTACTTTTTAATTGTTATTTGAGGAGTTTTATATTTTGTACAGTCAATTAGAGTTTTATTTTTTAGTATTCAAAATTTATTTCCATTTTTTTTAGTGTGTCGGCCAAATCGTGAAAGTTTTTTATTGAAGAAATACGTGGCCTGGCTAGATGACTTAGAATTCTTTTCAAAAAACTTGGAGTAATTTAAGAAGGTTTGAAGAGCTTGCTGATACCGATGATTTTTGCAATTATGTAAATAAGTAAATAAATATTAAATTTAAGTAACATCAGAAGTCCATTTGCATTTCTATTTTTCAATTTCAGATATATTTATTGGTGAAACAATAACTTATTAGGAGGGCTTGAGTTCACTCAAGTCATATTAATTGTTATGGCAGAAAGTAATTTTAATTCAATAAGAGTTACAAATACAGTAACAAATTATATTCTAACTCAATTAACCGAGCAACAGTAACGTAGACCTTCAGCCCGTTGTAGTGTAGCAGACTAGAGTATCTGGCGGCAATCGAACCCACAATTCTCGGACTGATAGACTGACTAACTCACTGCTAACTTGCCTACCGGTGCACCATGAAGAAAGTAAAATTAATACTGTGGAAGGAAAATAGCCCGACAAATTAAAAAAAATCTGAAACGTTTTGCAAAAAAAAATTCAGTATTTCGAAAAATAAAATAAATTTAAAATATTTTTGAATGGATTTGGAATTAAAGTGGGATCTGAAAGTAAATTTTTTCAAAATGCATTGATATTCTTCAAGTACAAGACAAAGTTTTACTTTTTATAAAACAATACTTATTTATTTAAACGTAAACGTTCGTATAAACGTATAAAACGAAATGTTCTTGTCTACATAGTTTTTTTATTCTTGACAAAAAATGCGAAAAACAGAAGCAAGGAAGAACATGTAAATCAATTAAATAGATAATCATTCAAAAAAGCAAATTGCGATCTACCAAGTGTTAAATACAGTTTGGTTTAAAGATTGATGTTCGACTATTGACTGCCAGCAGTCGTGGATGGCCGCAAGTGTTAAACGGCAAACCCCTATGAAGAGCTCGAGTGGTTGCGATTGAAACATGTTAGGGTTACCTGTCCGTAAAAACGCCTGAGCTCGAGCCTTAGGTCAGTCAAGAATGAAGAATTATCAATAAATTTTAATTAATTTCATGTTGTGAAATTCCTTTCTTCATAAAAATAATTTAAAGAAAATTAAATTTTATGAACTTTATCCTAATTAATATATCAAAATTTGGATTAAAACCCATAAAACAGTTGAACAAAAATAACCAGAATACTGATGATTTTTGTTTTTAGGAAAATTAAAAAACCATTTTTTAAGAAATTTTTTTTATGGTTTTAGTGCATACATGTTGTATTTTTTAGTGCATATTTAAGATTTTTTAGTGCATATTTTGGATTTTTTAGTGCATTAAAATCCCATCCCTACTGATAAGGTTAACTAATGTGTCGGATATTTGTGACTTTTTATTGCCTGAAACTTATTCCCGTTTAAAGGCCAGCATGTCCAAATTCAACTTTCGCGGAATAATTTGGCTCCGTTTCAGTTCAAACTAACTTTATACAACAAAAATGGTAGAACTTTATTTCTTCATTCTCAATCAACCCGATGGACCGGTAACACCATTTTTTCACAAAGCCTACGTTAATAATGAATCTATTGTTATTAAAACATCGTACCGTTTATCCAAAAGATACAAAAAGGTTGGAAATTATATTTGAAGTAAGTAAAATATTTTCAATATACAAAAACATATAAAACTATAAAAACTTGATCAAATTTATTTTGTTGAATACAAAGTAAAATACAAAGAAGAATACAGTAATTAACAACAGAATTTTCATGCATACCCCTGGGGGAGAATATCGCTATTGTCTGATATCACTAGATTACCTAAATATATTGAAGACACATAGAAACTTCTAAGAAATTTTGTATATGAGCAACTTCAAAAATTTACGACACCTAGACATTTTTTTTTTAATTTTTTTTTTTGTCTGACATCAATGTTGATTTGCGTGTGTATAAACCGATAATTGAGCATGTGAAATCCGTTCGCGTTAATCATTTTTATCATACGGCGCAAATTTTTTTTCATACAAGGATGCTTTTTGAGGTTAGAAAAATTTTGTTTCCCCCATAAAATTTTAAATCCTTGATATTTTTTGGTGCGTTTTCAATTTTAGTATCAAGCTCAGTAAAGTCTTCTATTCGATGTACGTTTGAGCGGAATTGATACAGCGCTTCAGTTGTCACAAAGCGAAACGTGTTTGGAAAAAACTGCCGCTGCACGCGCCAGGGTTGAAAAAAATTATTTTTTTTTGCACTTTATCAGTTTAGTCCGTCGCGAAGAATCTACTTAGATACATAAACATGTTCTCATGACATGTTTTGATATAAAAAAAAGCTTAAAAATAAATTGTTTTTTTGCAAAAATTTTCAAAAGTTCATAAAATGTTTGCGTTTAAAAATTTTAAAGTGCGTTTTCGTCTCGGAGGTGCCCTTTACGAAGTTACTCACATCACGCAAAACACTAGCCAACTTAAAAGGCAATTCAGATTGTCAGACGCAAAAAATATACATTTTTAAAAAATTTACGCTAATTTCTTTTAAGTTTGTGATGTCCATGATACGTTATTGGTGCGCTGACACCAACTTGATACACCTCAAACTTTGTGAAATTACGCAGTTTTTTTAATTCTGCGCTTAAAACACATTTTTATTAAACGGCGCAAAAACTCTTTGTAAAATCTTCAAAAATTTCAAAATTCGGAAAATTTTGGTTTCACTTTAAAACACCATGCAACTTTTCACCCAGCAGCGATATCAAAATTTTTCTTTTAGTGGATATATCCTCCAAGTCTAGTGACTATATTTTGTATGGGTTTGGATCTGAAAGCTTAAAACTATTACAAACCAAACGGAATGAATGAAAAAACTCTTGCAAGTTTCAAATCGTTTTTTTAATTTTTCGAATTTTAGATGACCACCAATTCTTAAGGTGAGGACTTTTCAACGTAAAACTTTGCACGTCATATCCTGCAAGTATAGTCATCCAAACCCTGAACAACGTTTTTTTCAATTCATTAAACTTAACGAAATAAGAGCCATAGTATGTCGGTTTCAGCAGGTGCTCAAAAAATTTGAAGTAGCCCATATGTTGTGCTAGAAATCCCTTGGTCTTACACATGTTTTCATTTTTTTATTTTCACATTCGTAACGCATGTTTCTAGCCAGACCCAACCAACTTTCGAATAAATAAAACCAAATTTTTTTCTTAATGTTATATTATACAAATTAAATAAAATATGAAATTCTGTATATGAACTTATATGCGTACATATTCATATTATTTTTATTTATAATATACAAATTTACATATTTTGGCCTATCAAAATATTTCTAAAAACTGAAAAATAAGATCGTTTTAGTTTATAAAATGTATAAAACATGCTTATAATATACGATTTTATTTGTAATAAAAAAGAGAAATACAATAACCCCCGTATGTATAAACGATTATTAAATTTAACAAACGTTTATTAAGGCAAAAAATGCGGTCGTAAATGTATTAGATTTATAGATTTCCCAAGCATTTGAATCATGTAATTTTTATTAAAAATGTCGATTACGTCTTATAGTGGTCCGAACGAAACGCCGACACGTTTCGTGGAGTGTGAACTGTATATAGGGGTAGATTTGGGCTACAGCTCCAGCATATCTGCCAAGCATCCATACACCTTGGTGATATTTATGGAGTGTATGGGGTAGCTTCGGGATTAAGCGCAAAAGTATCCACCAAGTATCCAAACAACTTGGTGATATTATAAAAGTAAGAAGAAAAAAAGGCACTGATATTTACACAAAAAGAAAGCACTTCTTACCATATAAAAACACTTTCCTTATTTGAGATTTCCGTCGTTATAACACCCCAATAAAAATTTAATTATTTTGCAAAGCACTAATGATACATTTAAAAAAATAAGCGCACAACTATGTGCTACGCAATAAGAAATGCAGCAATGTAAGTGAAGGAACTCTCAACAACTTTTATACAAAAAAAAACCAATTTCAAGTGCTACGGCATTCCCTTACCACGAAGCAGGTTTGTAAGGGAGAATACTAAAAAAACCTGCTTCAAAACATTCAGTGTGTAAGGGCGATCGTTACATACATCAATTTTTATATGCGCTGAATAATGCGCTTTTTGTATCAAAAATGTATTGCTTCAAAGTGGGAACTCGCCATATAAAATTCATGTCTTCCGTCAGCGCAATGATAGGCGAAACGTTTATGTTTCTCCATTACAAACCTGCTTCGTTTGAAGCTCCATTTTTTATTGGGACGTCCATTTATTTAACACAAAAAATAATTAAATTTTCAAACCATTAAGTTATGTAATTACCACTCTTATAGAAATTTCAAAACAGTTTAAATAATTTAAGTTACAACGCGAATACAAAAAAATCAGCCGTCCAATAAGGCCTTAAAACAACGATTCGACTTAGCACCAATTTGAAGATACAACAATAAAAAAATATATACAAATTAAAGAAAAATTTTAAATATAATACATGATGATAGTGGCGCCTCACGTCGTCAATCTTCATTCAAAATAGAAACCAGGGATGGGAAATCAGCTGCCTTCGGTTCAGACGTGAACATTGATTTAGAATGTTGCTGGCAATCTGCACACTTTGAACAAAAAATGTTTCAAGGTATATGAATATTTTAGTTTCAGTATTAAAAAGAACCAATTCGCTTGCAAATATTCAAGCATCGTTCCTTTTCAAGCAAATACAATAGACAGATTTAGAATACTGCAAAAAAAGGCCAAAGTTCATCTTTTGGTGGATCGGTTTGTTGTAAAATATTGTAGACTCTGCCTTTATTTGCGTCGTCAAAGTGGATTCCTTCAGATTTAATCGCTTCGCCTTCATAGTATTTAAGCAATGGACACTTGAATGTAAATTAACACAAATAATATTTTTTTGGCACTTATGGAGCTGCAAATTGAAAAGCAACTTCATGGAATTCAAACAATGATTATTATAGAAATAGACAGGACGCTACCTGCCAAGACTTCTAAAATAAAAAAAATTACGGCAACATTTGTGCGCTCAATATCACAGTACGGCTTTGACAGCTATAAATAACATTTTCGCCTTGAATGATTTTCATTATAAAAATTCCATATGTTAATTAAGTGCTGTTTTTTCATCAGGTGGTCGCCGTTCGTATGTTCTACCATTGTCAAAGTTTCAGTGCAATAAAGCGATTATTGGGCATCGCTCCTCTGAATATAGGCGAGTTCTCAGAGTACTTCTGTTGGAAATATTACCTGCCAGCGAAGATCCGATTTATGGATCTAATTTTTCATAACAATTTGTTTTAGTGATGATTATAACAGTAATATTTCGTGTGCAAAATCTCTTGAGCGTCTGAATTGGAATAGAGCCATTTTCCATGGGCCCAACTCCAAAACGCATATTATTTTGACGCAGCATATACCAACATTAAGATGATGCGTATTCCATATTGCTCAATCTTTACCATAGAAAGAATTTTGGGCAGAGTATTGTTGAACAGTTTGTACATGTGGTTATTTTTCGTCGTCCATAAAAGCAAACGTTCCATTTGGTTTTATGACCAAATTATTTTCAGTACTGGATGAATCGTTCTTATTTCGAATGCAACCCGCATCATCATTCTGTTCACCTGTGAACGGTTGAATTTCATAACCTTCCTCTGCAGTTTAATTATGTTCTAATTCAGTAGCCTCCGCTCTTCACATGTAAAAATCAGCATCTGAACGCGAGTTACTAGTTACTTTGCTTATTGGCTTTTTATGGGGTGGCCAGACCACATATACTACGAATGTGATGTGTGCATTAAAATATTCGAATAAGTTTCCTTTTATATCTTTTCCTGGATATCTTTAATCGGCTGGTAATAGTAAACAAATTGTAGAAGGGTACCTAAAACTTCAAGTCTCTGCCTGAGTTTTAAAAATATTTAAATCATATATAAAACTGAACAAAGGTCTGGCCAGACTCATGGGTATGATGAAGGAATATTGTTATATTTTTTGTTTTTATGTTAAGGGTAAATAAAACCACATAAATGGCTTGGCAAATATGTCAAAATTTGACGTTTGTACAAACATTTTTTGTTGTTAATTGGGGTGTTTGCTGTTTGTACAAACATTTGAAGCAATGTTTGTAGAAATATTAAAAATTTTTAATAATTGGCAGACATATTGGATATTTGTCAAAGTTTTTGCAGTGTATAGTGTTAAATGTAATCATTTCAGTGAAAATTTTGCATAGTGAAGACGTATAAGACGACAAAAGTCGTCTGCATTCTTTGAAAAGAAAACAAAAATGAAAAATGAATGTTTGCAAGAAATATGATTGTGTTGTTTGTTGGCAAACAGAAGCAAAAATAAAGCGCTAGTTTGCCAAGCCATTTGTGTGGTTTATAATGCCCTTAACAGATGATGTAATTATGCGCCGGAAAACAATGATAAGAATGATCTTTAAAATACCCCAAAATTGATAAATGATTCACATAAATTTCATTTAGGGGCTTATTTTCGTTTAATTTTCTGCTTAAAATGAGAACTAATTTAGAGAGTTTGTGCAAAAAAATCAAGTATGCTATTTGAGCAATTAAAAGTTTCTAAAAATCTTATTTAACTACAATTTTACCACGATGAAATATTTTGAAGCAAATCTAAAGCTTCTTGTGTATATCTGGTACACTTAAAAAAAAACGTTATTATTAAGAAATGTAGTTAAGAACTTCGGTTTAATATTTAAGAAATATTAACGAAACTATTTTTGCTTGTGTTTAACTTTTTAACTTTGTTTCTTTTTCGTGCTTCCCAGGAGATTTCGTAATTGTACTGCAACAGCATTTTTGTTTTCCAGTACATTAATTCCGACTATTCATTCGATATTCGATTGAAGTGCTGCGCAATTAGTATGGTATTGGAAAAAATTGTGTATTTTTGCATTTAAGTATATACACATTTCGCTTTCCTAGAAAAAATAACTGTTTTTTTTTTTGATATTGAACATTAAACTGATACAGTTATATGGAACATGAAATGAGTTTTATTGAAGAAAGTTTTAAAATTCGATACACTGATGCCAATTTTTTTTCGACAAATAAAATGGATAAATCTTATTAGAAATTTAGCTTAACAATTTTTGTTTGTTTTAATGCTCACAGATAACAGAAAACTAAAAAATATTATTATGAATTGAATCATACTAAATGTAACTACTATGATTGATCCGGTCTTTGCATGCCTACTAATCGTCGTTCGCAAGTTATTGTGTTCTATATGACAAAAATATTTTTTTGGAAAAACGCTGGTAAAGTTTTACAAAAAACTGAACCGAAAAAGTTGTTTCAACCTTCTTACCAAGGAAACTTCTAGAGTTTCTGGTTTTTTTTGGTTAAAAAAAAAATTCAGTCATTGCAAAAGCTTCTAAGGGCCATTTTTACAACTTGCCAATAGTTAAAAGTCGGATTTTGTTGGACCAATAAATAGCTTTGCATTATTACAACTTCCATTTTTTATTGCTGTTATTTTCAATAATAAAAATATTTAATAGATGAAAAAAAACATAATAAATGAAGGTTTTATAATGCAAAGCTATTTATCGGTCCGACAAAATCCGACTTTTAACTATTGGCAAGTTGTTATAATGGCCCTAAGAGTAATAATTTTAATTTTTTTAATTTTAATTTTAATTAAAACAAACACACACTGCCGTATTGATAAAAATATTTTAAATTTAATAAAGGTTTATAAAACCAATTTTTCATGAAAATTTCCCTTAATAAACGTTTGTTAAATTTAGTAATCGTATGTGAATACTGGGGAGAGAGTTGTAAATATTTTTTAAGTTGTATTAAACAAACTATTGGAGTATGCCAGCCACATTATCTAGCGATTAAAAGTAATATAAACTTCTCACATCATTATGATTATCGATGATAACTATTTAATAGCTAAATTCTGAAGAGGTTTATAAAACAAATTGTTTGGAGTTAAAAAGCAAATGATAGCAAAGAAAAGATCAAGAAATCAGGAATTACTAAAGGCTTGTTTACAATATCTTACAAGTCTTACGTATTCCATAATACTTTGTGGGATAGAAATAAAATACGTCTGTCAAAAAATCTAATTTAACAAAACCGTTTGTGTTAACACCATCACACAAAATATAAACACTTACATATGGAATAGAATGCAGCCCTGGTCCAATGAAAAGTATTATTGTTTAGAGGTTTTTCAAAAAACAATGAAGTGGTATGGGATGTCAAACTTTTTTTCATAATACTTGTCATTTTCATCACACATGCATTCAGAATATCAGACTTTTACATATTACTTGAGTTTTTCATATGTACAAAGTATAATAGTGTAAAAAAGCCTTAAATGAAGGTTAATTAACAACTGTCCTATTTTGCAACACAACAAGTAACAATAACATTTCATTGATATCATCGATTAGAAAACACGCGGATCTAATTAAAATCAAAGGGTTTTGCATACTGTTTGTTTGTTTGTTTTTTTTTTTTTTTTTTTTAGTTTCATTTCATTTGCCAACTGCAATCTGAAGTCACAAAAGGAAATTAAACAAAAACAGACAATGCAAAGAGTTTCAAAGTACTATAAACTATATTTACCCTTTCATATTGAACAAAATATAAAATTATTTTTCTTATTTAGTATTTTTGCTCCGTTTTTGTTCTATAAGCACGGTTTTTTGCATATAAAACACTTTTGACTGAAGTGTTGTATAGCACAAAGTCAATGCCTCATATTGCGAAAACTATAAATGATACGAGCAAACTGATGACACAGATCGACAGATTTCTAAAAGTTTACCTAAAAGTCAATCACAATAACTTGCGAACGACGTAATATCATGCTATGATTTCTTTAATCTACTGCGATTTTATTTTTTTTTGTCTCTCTGTGCTAAGCAACTTTGATGCTCTCAATCACAATGGGATTTGCAAAGCCCTTAAATAAAACAGAGCTCCCCAAAAAATTATGTAGGTCATTAGGAGCATGTATAGTAATGTAAGCTGTCGCATTTAGTACAAAGAAAATTTAAGAAGGAAAACTAACATTGGAAAGAGAGAGTGCAGATTAGTTGTGTGATGTCAGCAAAGATTTTGCTTTGTTCTGTTAAAACTTGTTATCACCCAGGCTAAGTCAGATAGCAGAGGAACTTCGAAACCGGTTAGATGATTTGGAATATGCTGATGATATCTGCGTTCTCTCTCATCTCTCTCATATTTTTTTGATGCGCAATATTAACTTTCTTCACAAAGAATTAAAAATGAACCTTGCCGTTCAAATTCAAGATGACAATGTTCTTTTTGTCAAGCTCGTAAGAGTGGTGCCACTGAATGAAAACTTTTTGATAAAATAAGCTTTGGTTTACACGTAGAATTTTTTATTTAGGATATATTGTCAAAATTAAAAATTTTATGACGGTTTTCTGCTACCCCACCTAAAGGCGGACTTAAGCATTAGAAGGTTAACACTGACATCGCATATGCCTTTGTAATTTATAATGGGACATTGGAGGATGATTCATTATGTTAACTTGGCATTATCAGTTTACAATAAACCTATTTTAAATATTTCGATCGGCTTCACCTAACCGCTGCAAAGCGCTATATAAATGCCCTGCCCTACAAACAAATGCTTTATATGAAGTCTTTTGGCGGCAGACTATATAAACTTATAAACATATAAATGATTGTTACAACCTCTTAAGGACCTCAGATGACAAAAGCTGTGGTTGCCCTTTACTAGACTAATTTAAACATAATATGATTATGATTATGATAACAATATCATTGTTGCTGGAACAATAAGACTTTTGATATTTTTAATTTTTTCCTGCGTACAACAACTTATTTAATGCATTAATGTGAAGCTCTTAGATTATATTTATCAAGTCAGTTTTTAAAAAATTATTTCTCGTTGTTTTTATATCAAAATTGAGACTCTATACTGAAAAGAAAAATCAATCCATCCGTACTTAAATCAAGCCGAAGCAGGGTCAATAGTACGGTAAATACGGATTTCCTTAAAACAAGAACAGAACACTTGATTGAAATAAGAATAATTTAAGAGATTTGTACTTAAAATAATGCGAACACGGGATTGACTTAAGTAAAAATTAAATAAAAATAAATCTCAAACTGGCTTGATTTAAAAATGTCTAAGGGCCATTATTTTAACTTGGCGTAAGCTGCTATTCGGCAAAATCAGACGATTTTTGACAGATAACACATTTCTATCTGTCAACTTAATCTTAACTTTAGCTAACTTCAAGTTGTAGTAATGACCCTAAGTTTGTTCTAAATCCAAATTCGTGCCTGAAATAATTCGAAAGTGAGATTTTGATTCTTGCCTTAGTACTTACCCCAGAGAACCAGAGAGAGAGCTAGAGATTATATTATTATTTTTATTTACTTACCCGTTCTACATTTGTTATATTTCCTTCCTTTGTTTACAGAAGAACTCGCATTTATAAGACACCAGCAGCACGACCACTAAGATTTTCATAATCAATCTACTTGGAAAATTTGTATTTAACTAAATAGTTTTAACAAATTTAATTCAGGAATTTTTGCTGCTTATTTTACATTTTTACACAAAAATTATGTTTGTTTTTTTTCTTGTGGTGTTGTTGTTGCTTATACATAAAACAAGCAAATCTTTTTAACATTCTTTTATAGTGCTGTTGTTGTTGTTTCTATAATAAACACAAGCGAATGCACGAATATAGAATGCACTGGCTCACGAAAGACTTCTCATTTTGGATTTTTTTAAGTACATTTTGGTGTTATTTGAACTTAAATTTTTAAGTGCATTTTTCTTTGTGGATTAACAGTGAGATTAATATGTTTCTACATTCGTACAAAATATGAAATGAAATTGTAGAGGTAATTGCAAGTGTTGAATTATGGCAAATTCTCGCTTTACTGGGAGTTTAAAACAATGTTTATGTGTTGCAATTTTATTAAAAACGTACTGAATAACCAACTTAATTATTCCTTTTTCAGAACTGTAATTAAAACTTAAATTCAAATTTCAAATATTTTTTTATCTGCTGTTTATGTAAAATTCATTATTTAGTAATTTCTTAAAACTGATACGTGTTATACACTATTTAAGAAATAAGAAGAAAAATGTAATATTTGCCATACGATTAAGCTGAATTAATTTGGACGACAGGGCTAACAATCCATACCAAATGACTAAATAAAGCTGTTGTAATTGAGTTTGTAAAATATTAGAGAAAAACAGGCGTTTCTTCGAAATTGTTTGTCTTACTATAATTGGATTTTTTTTTTTTATAAAAACTGGTGTCAAACATTTTTTTAGTTATCTGTATAACTTTGAATAAAAAAAAATTGAGCGGTGGACCGGAGAAAAAATCCACAAACACAAATATGTTTTTTAACTGAAATATTTTCTGCGAAACTTATGCCATTTTGTTATTAATCTGTTTGCGTGAGTGTACAGCTACAACCATGACTGAATATTTAACGTCGAAATGAAACACATGGAGCTCAGACAAAAACCAAACTGATATTTATAATTTCCTTGTTGTAAAATATTTGTGATTTTTAGGAAGTTCAATTAATCAAATACGAGCGAAAGGTTAAATAACACAAATAAAGTTTTTAGCTTGCATTTCATCAGTTACACTAAAAAAATTTAAATGTTTAAATTTAACTGTCAAAACTATTATTAAAAACCGGCCAAAGTTAAAGTTTGCTATACGCATAAAATTGTTGTCGAATTGAAAAAATATTAGATCACGACTGCCAGAATTAGCCCCCAAATCAAAGCAAAAGAGATGTGAGCCCATATGTAGGATAACCATTCTGAAAAACTGATATTTACAAAAGCAAACATAAATTGGTGACGGGATTCACCGATTGTCGTTAAATTTGGCTTAAACTAAGTTTATATGAACAGAAACTATAATAGTAAATTTCGTACAGATCGGTCCATAATTAATCGTTGGCAGCGTATAAAGCTTACTATAGAAGGACCGCTTAAAACCATAACAAATAATACTTAAAAAAAAAAAACAATTGGTATCTCGTAGTCTCATGAGACGCAAATGTCGGTCTACGTTTTCCCATAGGCCCCTTGTCAACCATGGCTTTGGAACAGACTTTAAGTGCAAAAAAATTAATACTATGCGGTCAGCCTTTACATAGATACTGTCGGTTGAGAGTAAGAAAGGGCACTGCCAACTTGGCCACATTTGCTTGTTTTTATTTTAATTTTTTAATTAAGTATAAAATATTAATGCCTGTATTCATAAAATTTTTTTAAATTTAATAAATGTTTAAAGAACAAATTTACCATGAAAATTATCCTTAATAAACGTTTGTTAAATTTAATAATCGTTTGTGATTACGGGGTTAACTTTCATACATATTTTAAATACATTAACATATTTAATTAAATTTATATTTCATTTTTGTTATAAATTAATGAATTATTTAGTTTTTGCTTATATATTAGGGGGGGCCAATCGAACAGTATTCAACCGATTTTAACCGGTTATTTTAGTTTTACCCAAGTCGAATATTTTAAAATGTCCATTTTTCGAATATCGAATAAACCGGTTATTTTAATAAAATAAACCGGTTATTTTAGTAATGTGTAATTTTTATACGTTTTCCGTACGTTTGTTATAAATGTGCCCGTAATTGAAGTATTTTTCCAATTGAATATTTGGCAAACTTAAACTTTTTATAAAAAATGTCAAAGCAAGATGTAACAAAAGTCAAAAAAATCACTTATATAAGCGTGTGTGCTTGTAACAAAAACCAAACACAATTCAAAATACTATAAAAAAATGTTCAGCTTAAAAAGTAATTAGTAATTTGATAGCATGTATTCTAAATACTATACATGTCTTTATAAAGCTGACATCTCTGGTGATAATATCGAACTGATTTATAAGACAATGATGCTTAAAAACCCTAAAGTCTTAAGTTGCAAAGTTTCTTCAACGACACCACTTATTAATCACTTTTAATTAGTTCCAAGTAGTTTTTAAGAGACTGCAAATAAAACTTTACCAAAATATGCTGCCAATAATGAATGAAAAACTCTTAAGTAGTTCTAGGATATCTTCATGATTAAAATTACACCATTCCGGAGAAATCAACGATATGATATAATTCTTCAGTTTTATTTATTAAATTACGAAGAACTTTAAACAAAATTGAAGGAATCAAACAATCTCATGGAAGGGTTATGAGGAATATTTATTTTTTTTATATTTATCCGTAAATCAAGGATGATAAAAATACGATACTTGTAAAAAAAAAATAATAAAAAAACATCGTAATATGAAATGAAAAGTACAAAAAAAAAAGTTTTTGGGGGGAGAATAAAAAAATTTTTTGATAGGGAAAGGAGAAAAATTTTATGATTTAAAAATAAAAAAAAAATTTATTCATTCAAAAATACATTAATAAAATATCAAAAAGGAAAATAAAATTTCTTATATAAAATAAATTGTAATGGATATTTCAATTAAACAAGAAAACTAATAAATTTGGTACACTAAATTTATTAATAAAGACATTTTTGCATACGAGGGAATTCTGATGTTTGCATGGTTTTGATTCCCAAGTTCTTTGGACTAAATTATTTCGGAAGGTGATTCCCATGATTTGTTCGCTGCTTTCGAAAACTGGCTCTGAATCAGTGGAGTGATAAATTATATCATTTGGCGATAAGTCAATTTTTTCTTTAAAAATTCCAATTTAATTTTTTTTTTGTTACACGGATGGTTGTAAACTTTACATTAGTCTAACGTTCTGCTACCATTTATTTAATGAAGTATTGCAATTACTTTATCTTAATACGTATTGCAAATATTTGTTGTGTACATGGAGCAAACATTTTGATATTCGTTAATAACAAGGATCACTAATTTACCATCCTGAATAATAACAAGATTTTATTATTATTCAATTGTTAATTAATTTTTATATCTAAACAATTTTATTCTATAACATCATTACTTTAAAAAAAAATTGGAATCTGTTAACTCTCATATATTACTCTCATAGATACAAAATCGAGTGTTGCTCCTTTTATTCTAAGTCTTTAATAATATAAAAACTCCAAATTTCCATGATCCTGACTTCAGGCCTGCAGTCATCGATGAAACCAAATTTTGGTGAGTTTTAAAATATGTATTATGTTTATTACACTGGTTTACAGCCAAAAAATAGCAAGAACGTCACATGCCTAGATAAGTTAATTGGGGCCTCGTGAACACGAAAAACGCTGTAATTTTTTTTTTATCTAAGTACCGTTTTTTAGTTAACGGTACTTTTGTGTTTTTCGGTGTATGGTCCCACTCAAACCCTTGTGGAGGCCAAACGAAAAGTCTGATCGAAATAAATAGCACATCGTTGCAAACAATATTTAACGGTTTCTTAACTAAATTATAAATATATACAATTATCATCTTAGACATAAAGTTTTTGTATTTTTATGTATTCGAATTAAAACCGGTTATTTTTAAAATGCTTAACCTAACCGGTTATTGAAAAAACTCGATTAATCGATCGCCCAATTTATTTATATAAAGACAAAAATTTTAAAAAGCTATTGGACTAAACACTAATGCTGAACTGACCATAAAAAATTGCTGTCGCAGTTGGGCCTGCCTCGAATTATTTTTTCATATTTTTCGTTATCGTCAGAAAGAGATCTCCATTCTGCCATACTGCTCAACACCATCGATCGATCCATTAAAGTATGTTAGGACGTTTTTTTTTATTTTTTGTTTTAGGGTGTTGGACAATACAAATCATTTCTTAATTTTTTTGTTTCGAATTGTCTTCTATCATACTCAATGACTTGTCTTAAGTTGTATGTCTCAAGGTGTATGTCCATTCTCAGGCGTATGAGTGATTTTGTTCACGCAACTCATACGTAACGCTATTTCTATAGCAAAATGCTTAAGGTACACATTGTTTTCAGTTATTTAATTGCCCGATTTTAGTGCCCTTCAAAATATTTTATTATGAACATTGTTCCAATAACAGCAAGACAATTGAAAAAGGTATTTCCATTTTGGTAAAACTATTCGATTAACTTTCGTTTTACAACCACGTTTAAATGGTTTTTAGCTCTTGTTGCCTTAAATGTTATACGAGTTCTTTTTTTTAAATTCGATTATTTCTGTTGCCAATTTAATTGGTAGATTTTGAACACAGTTTGTTAATCAATTTTCTATTACCGTTTTCTTTTGATTTACGATTTGATTTGTTTATTTTATAACGTGATAAGTATTTTATTTCTGTAACTTACATTTTTTGTTAAATACTATTTGGACATTTCTACAGATGGATTCGTCAACAATGTATTCTCACGGAACTAACAAAATTATGATTTTATCCGACCTTAATATGGCCATACGATGGTTGCTACGATAAGCTGTATGCATTTAAACTGACGGCTGACGCCGTCCGTTTATGCAACAAGTAGAGTACTTTATTCGGCTATGCCGAAACTTATTTCCGCTTCACGATGGTGCGATAAAAACATCAAGTTTTATACATACCGTTAATTCCTGTCCAACCTCGCTCACAGTTTGTTGGATGTTGTGTATTGATAACTAAAATGTTGTTCCTTATTTTTGAACTTTTGCTCTAGCGGTTCTCCAGATATACTTAAAAATAAAACAACAACTATGGATTTGCCCATTGCTTAGCAATTTGTGGGCCGATCAGACTAAATTTTAATAGCAAGCAATTCCGAACTGTGTATGACATAAATGCTTAATAACATAGTCCCCATCGTATCTGCTTTAATCGGAAAACCCATTTCAAAGGACGGATGGGCATCGTTAAAAAAACTTCGATTTTCATAAGGACCCAGATTATTTTATATTTAATTTACTTTATAGGATCTAAGATCAATATTGTAGAAATTCGAAAAATTTAAAAAATTTAAAAGAAAAGGACAAGTTGTCTTGACAATTGACAATGTTGCATATTATGCAAACTCTTAGTTTGGTCTTTGACCGTTTATCATATAATTACGGTGACCATATTTGTCATACAAAAAAAAAGGACATTTCGCGATGAAGTAAAAATGATAAATAGTATCAAGGTTATTGGATAGGTAATAAGATAATTCAAAGAACATGATATTATCAAGTAGATTATTTATTTTTAAATTTTTTTTATTATCGAAAATAATGATAATAAAAAGAACTATCAAGAAATTTTAAATAACATAAAAATTTATGGTTTTTAATTTTTTTAGTAGAGGACAACTTAAGCGACCATTGCATGTATTTTGTCATCAAAGTGGTTTGAAACGCGACAAAACGCCTGCAATGGCACCAAAAGTCGAGAATACGATTTTAAGTACGACAAAATACCCGTTTTGCTACTTAAGCTGTCTTCATCAATGTTATATACGCGACCAATTCAAAAATGTCCTGAGTACATCGTTGACGACATTTGCGTCTATGACTATTTCGCCAACAGGGTTATTGTCTATGAAAAAATCAATAAAATATACCTTGAAATTTATATAAAAAAAATATGTAAAAGGTTTTAAAACAAAAAAGGGTTAATAATTAAAAATAATTGATATCGGGCTCCTTTGTTGAAGTGGAACATATTCTTTCAATGGCACGAACAATTTTAGAAAACAATCTAACGCTGGCATTAATTTTGAAATTTTGGGGTTTTGGAAAAATAAACCTAAAAGTTTTTGAGTTTAAAGAAGAAATCATAATCTAACAAATGGCAATCTACTGTCCTATTTTTTTGTCGAAAAAAATCTTTAAAAAGATCGTATCAAAGAGGAACTGTCCTTTTAAAAAATGACGAATGGTCACCGTACAAATAATATTCTGTGGATAGGGCCGTTTATTTCATGTTAACAAAATCACTCATTTTAGTCGAAAGAAATTTTGTATTGGACATTTATGTTGAAGAAGGGTAAAAGGTATAAAAAAATTAATTTGTTTTTTAATGATGCGTATTAAATAACTAGTTTGAAAGCAAAAGTTTTGTACATGAGTACACTCACAATATTATTACAGTAGCGGACTGTAGTTTATTTAAGAAGTATTCCGTTTAGTAATTTCTAAATAAATAAACATTTAAAACTTCAAGCAAATTTATTTTTAACTGATTATAACATTTTTTTAAAAAACTAACTGCCTGTTCATCTATTTCCGAACGAAGATTTCGTTCGCTTAACTAACATGAAAAACAAAAACAATATTTTTTAATTTGGTTTTAAATTAAGCATATGTCGAATATTAACCCCCATCCTTAAATCTAAGTATCTAAATAATATTCGGCACAAAGAAATTTTACATGAATCTTGTCCTCATAACATAATTTTGTTTAGACGGGTCCATGATTCCCCATATGTCCCAAAAAGGTAACAGTTACAAAAATTGTTTTTACACACAAAGAAAAAACTGGTACTAAATTTATGTTTTTTCTTCCTTCTTTAGATTAAAGTTAAAAGAACTTAAAACAATCCAAAATGGGATTACTTTAGAAAAACAGTGTGTTTATTAAAGCTTTTGTAGAAACAACAGCAACACTACAAGTAGAAAAATATAGCTTATTTTCATGTTTAAAAAGTAAAATAAAGAGCAATAATTCCCATATTAATTTTTTTTAATTATTTAGTTAAATACATACAATTTTCAAAGTGACACCATATTGGGCATGCTGATGGTGTCTCTTATAACTGACAATTCTTCTGTAAACAAAGAGTGAAATAAACATGTGTAACGAGCAATTAAAATAATAATATTATTTCTGGTTCTGTGGGGTAAGTTTTTGGGTTAGAATCAATCTAATCTCACTTTCGGATTATTTCAAGTACGAATCGAGCTTAAACAGTTTTAGGAATAATTGAGTCAACCACAATTTGAGATTAATTTTAGATCACTTTTAATACAGTCAATCCTTTTTTCGGATTATTTCAAGTACGAAATAGGTATTAAATGCGGATAAATTAATGGTGTTTTCTTTTCTACAAAAAAAGTGCCTTTTTTTTAAAAAAATTCAATTTGGTGTCTTTTTCTTAAAAATTTTGCTCCCGAAAAGGGTGGCTTGTTTTATTCTAAAAAACTCATGCTTTTCGGGAGCAAAATTTTTAAGAAACATACACCAAATTGCATTTTTTTTAAAAAAGGCACATTTTCTTGTAAAAAAGAAAACACCATAAGTATTTGGCACTTGAATCCGTACTTAAATCAATCTTTCTTCAAGAAATTCCGTACTTACCGTTCTATTGACACTGCTTCGGCTTGATTTAAGCACGGATGGATTGATTTGATTTTTTGTGTATATACTGTAGTTTAGGGCATCATTGGTCAAGCTTGACCGACCATACTTTCTAACTTGTTAATTTTATTTTGGTTGCAAAAGGGCGTTAGTGCAGCCGTAAATTTTCTCACTATTTGTTTTAAACGGATAAGGGCTTCAAATCAGAGCAAGTTAAACCCTCTTTTTGGCTTAAAATGCGTTTAAACCAGTGATAACCAAGCCCCGAAGGCACGCACACAAAGTGTGTGCTGTCGCAAACAGAAGCTGCGGTCGCTGTCGAATTGTACACTGTGTAACAATCTATTTATTTAAAATTTTATGTATATATCATTGTTCCGTATAGGCGTCTAAACTACTGACCCGATCTTCATAAAATTTTCACAGTATATTACCCATAAAATTTTTTTCATATACATTTTTTATCAATTACTTTTTTTGGTTTTCAATATTTAGTTTTTTTTTTTTATATAAATTTTTTTATCAATTATTTTTTTTGGTTTTCAATATTTCATCAGTTCCCAAGAATTATTGAACATTGTTGCTCTGTATGCTTTTGAGTTGATTAAAAAAAACAAAAACAATTCCAAACAAGCGTGCGTGGTGTTGCTTTCACAAAGCTTGAGCAGAGACTGATAATAGACTCATGAATCAAAAGAAACAAGATTGCGCACTCAGCCGTACAACAAAAAATTTCTACTGCGCATCTACGTCATCATAGACTAAATATGAGTGTTTGTTGTAAAAAATGTACGACACACACAAATGGACATTCACAAAGTCTTTTGTTTCGTCACACACAAAAATAACGGACCTGCGCAATGCGCAATCTTGTTTCTTTGATTCATGTGATAGACTGATGTTTTGAAACGAACAAAGTTGTTGTATACACAGCGATGCCAACTTAGTGCTTTTGGCACTATTCATGGTGCTTGTTGATGCTCCAAAACGCCAAAATTATATCCATAGTGCCAAACTAAGAAAAAGCACTAACTTGGTGCTTTTCCAATTTTTCGTTAGTGTTTTTTACAATTTTTATTTCTTTTTCTACCATTTTTTAAATTTTTGATTATATAGAGGATGATTTAGATTTGCTATTTGGGGTACTATTTTGAGAAGGCATGTAAAGATTTTAAGATTTCAAATGACAAAAAAAGTGATAAAAGAAAGTTGCATTCGTTTTACCAAAAAACTTTATTAACGAGGTTAGTGCTAGGCTTCCTAGCAATTTGGAAATTTTACAAATCGTTGCACTTTTTAGCGTTGACAACATATTTATTAATCGTTATAAAAACGATGTATTGGTTTTCGGTAAACATTTTTATAAAGATGTAGACACTGGTTCAAAAATAGAAAATTGCTTGGAAAATATTAGCGATTGTGAATGGAAATAAACAACGATTTTGAGTCATGTAGAAAAAACGTATTAAAAAGTTAAAAAATATACAGTGGAAACCCGTACAAAAAAACGCAAACTTTAAAAACAAAAAAAGCCGTTACTTGGTATAAGCAAAGTGTTAAATAAATTATAACGAGCGTTGTTTTTATAACGAGCCTTGTGTAACCTGCCAATTTTCTTGCGCTTTATTTTCAAACGCACGACACTCGTCTCCAAAAAACCGCGTGTTGTGCACTTCTAACTCTTGTGCTATTCCAGAAAGGTTTGACTAAGTATCAGAATACAAACATACATATTTTTTCTATTTTACACTTTATATGTGTTCTTTATTCAGAAGCGTAAATAGGTTAAATTAATTGGATAATATCATTATTGTTTAAGAAAGTTGCATGATACGCCAATTGTCTTAGTAAACTTTGCACGATTTTTATTTAGATTTAATTAAACGGTTAAATAGAAGGTTTTTTTTATTAAAATATGGGTGTGATTAAGTTTTATAAACAATGGTCGGCCACTGCAAATTTTCGGAAAGGCCAGATTTTTTCGAGTTACGTAAATCGAGCTCGCATTGTATTACTTTCAAACTGTTTTGTGGAAAAATAAAACTCAGCCGATGATGATCCAAATGATTTGGATGATATTATTTTTATTGAAGATAATAATAAAAAATGGTCACTCATCAACGCAGTCGCCTTTTTTAAATTTTGGAATTATATAATATTCGGCGCAACCAAATGCAACTTGTGTTGTTATTAAATTGTAAAAATGGCTAAGTGCATTTTTACGCTTGTTTTTTATTCGAAATAGTGCTTTTTAGAGCTTTGTTTAAATTTTAAAGTGCTTTTTGCTTTCAAAAAGTTGGCATCACTGTGTATACATGTGAATTGCCGGCCGTGTCTGTGTGAAAAATACGATTGTTGACTGCCTCGCGAGGCTATGGAGTGGATATGACTGCTTTAAACCAACAAATCTATAAACCAACTTTAAACGCATCAAGTTTGGCGTTTAAACTACCAATACAAACCATATGAATTTGATAAGATTTATCGTAGTGCTTCCACATGTTATTTATAGTTGTTGAGTTTAAACTCTATATAAATTCAAGTTTAGTTCAACTAAACCAGTGCTTAAACCATCAGTTATTTATTAGCCATTCGACATATTCAAGAAACGAAATTAATTTGGAGGAAAGAATGGCTTAAAAACCAATGCTTAAAATATAACAGGTTTATAAAAGGGTTTTTAAACAAATTTTCCGTTTCAAGTTCAATTTTTATCCTACGGTTGTTAAGAATTTATGCCTGAAAAGGTCTTTAATGTTTCCTCTTATTCTTCACTCTGCATTATTAACCCTTAAATGTTTAGCACTTGACGTCACAAAAAGTTTGACAAATATCCAACATGTCAGCCAAATATTAAAAAAATTTATTAATTTTACAAAAATTATTGAAATGTTTGTCCAAACAGCAAACACTCCAATAACCACAACACAAAACATTTGTGCAAACGTACAATTTTGACATGTTTGCCAAGCCACTTGTGAGGTTTATTTTGCCCTTTATCCACAAATAAGTGTTTAGTTATTCAAGCAACCGAAACGTGTTGTCACCATTAAAAAGAAAATAAAGATGCAACCATAATATGGTTATGATTAACATTTAATGACTTTTGCAATCATAATCTGTTTGCGATTACAAGTTATAAGCATACGTTATTTATTTTCGCCACATAAAAAATTAAAAAAGTTTTCATTGAATGCCATAAACGTTTCGTAGTTGGCCACGAACAATTTTCTTGAATTTCAAGGGATTACAAATCAATAAAACAGTTATTTATTATCATTAATTAATTGTTAAAGATTTCTTTTTTCTTTTCTTTTTGATTGCTTCTTAATGAGTAACTGAACAAAAACTAATATTTAAATGTTGAATATTTGTAATTAAAAAGGCCTTAACAGTTAAAGGCTAAAGATTATTTTTCACTTTATCGCGCATAAATAAGATTTTTGTAACTACTTAAACAACTCAATTATTTAGTAAGTAAATGGATTTATTTAATTTCTTAAATGTAAGTGAAAAAATTAGCCCTAAAGTTTGAAAATTATTATTTAAAATGTTATCAATAACACTGGCCAACAAATTCAAAATCTATAGATCAGAGTAAACTTTAGAGTCTTAGACTCAAAATTCGTACTCAGACAGTCATACTAATAAACATAAAAATAAATGTTCATATTATTCGAATGTAAATTCTAATGGCTTTTTCTTTTCTATAAAAAAGTGTTGCATTTGTACTACATGTGACTTGGCAACATTTTTAAATGCTCCCCAAATTTTTAAGAAGTGTTTCATATTTTACGTTTACAAAAGAACAAAAATTTCGGCATAAAACAGTAAAGTACAATTAGCGCAAGGTGAATTCAATTACAGGTAGTGGCAAGACTACAACAATTCAAAACAGATGTTTTTTGTATTACATTGTTAATGTTTACGGCTCGAAACTTGCCACCACCTTGTTCTGAATTCGCCTTGATCTGGTGCTGCACTCATGCCCCTTTAATTAAAACGAGTGTTGAACATATAGCATTTTTTTAATTTTAAAGTAACATCATCAGAAAAGATCGCTTAATACTTTTAAAATAACACATGTTTTTCAGAAAAGAACAGAAAATGTAAAAGGCAGAATAAATGCAGAATTTTCCTCAAAAAAGAAAATGCCATAAGTCAAATTACAAACGAAAATTTTGATAGTGCATAGAAAATATTCCTGGAAAATATTGAAGTAATTTGACTTAGAATACACATTCGAATAATATGAAGATTTCTTAAGCATCATTTTAAAATTTTCCAACACACGACTTTTAGACAATCTTGCATATTTTTAATGAACAAATTATAAGAAGATTAAGCAATTTCCCGAATTCTTTTGTTTTTAGTAGCCTTTAAAATAAGACAGCTTTATTTAGTTTTCTTTGTTTACACAAGTAATAAAACTACCTTATTTATTATACCTCTTCACCTTAATACTCCTTATAATCTTATAAAAGATTTTGTTGTAACACGTGTTTCTGCAACTTCTTATCAATATCCACAACATCATTACGACCTTAATATTCATCAGATTTGAACTGGCAATTTACCTTTTTTTTGTCTTTACGTTTTCTTTGTTTAGGTTTATTATAACATTTCCTGGTCTTTGTTATTCCTGCAGCATACACACACAAACACACACCATTTTGAGGAAACAGCTGTTGCCATATAAACCAGTCAGCAATATAATTTAGTGAGAAGAAGGTTTTTTGGTCCCGAAAACTTTATATAAAGACAGGGTTTGGTAGTTTTTCAATACGTATGTAAAATACAAATATGCATTTTGTATTTCAGTTTTAAAAAATTTACAAAATGTATTTTGTAATTTAAACCAGTGTTTGAAAATAAATAGAAACTTATTTAGCGTTCGCATACCCAGAAACGATAACTATTTTTTAGTATTTGTGTGGACGAACGCAACCCTTAAGGTCGTGATACACTATCCTACACAATCGTACGATTCATTCACTGGAAAATCTGACAAATTTCTATCCCACTCAAAAAAAATCGCAACAAAAGTCTGTTACAGGTGCCACACTATTACACAAAAAAGATGCTTTAAATCAATGAAGCCGGCATTGTTGTTTTCTTACCAGCTGTATTAGAAAATACAACTCTGATCGCATAGAAACTATCATTTTATGAAAATTTTTAAAAACTTTTGCAAGTCGGTCAGACTTGTCAAAAAAATCTGTCATTTAGTTAAATTTTAAGGCCACACTATCAGACTTTATGAACACACACGATTTTTTTGACATATCGTACGACTAAATAGGATAGTGTGTAGTGACCTTTAATACCGTTCGCAACTATTTTCAAGAAATAGCCGAACATTATATAGTGTTCTGTTCTGTGTAAAAAAAAGAACAATTGAAGTGATTCAGGCAAAGACAAAACATGGTTGATACAATCAAAAACGCATACTATCATTAATGTTTCTGATTATTGTTGTGTCAAAGAGGCCTTAAGTCCCAATTTCCACAATGCAAGTCTTATTGATCAGCTTGCTACTTTGTAGGCAAGAGTGACGAGGGGAAAATAAACGAGTACTCAGCTTGCTGTACTCGTCATATGCGTTTTGTTTTCTCATTCGTAATTTTCAGCAGGTCTATTTTGACAATTATCTTTCATATTTAATTTCGTTGCACAAAGTTAATTTCGTAGCGTGTGTGATTTTTTGTGTGTGAATTTTTTTAGATATTTGTTATTTGACAAAACAAAAGAAATTTATAATAAAAAGTACATTTAACACAACTTTAATTTTAAATTAAACAATTTTTAAAATATTCAACACAAATTTGAATTTTAATATATTTTAATAAGAAATATGTTTTAAACGAAATGCCAAAACGCACATATACCTTCATACAAATGGAATAACAGATAAATAATAAGACTTGACTCGTGAAAACGCCGAAGCTGATTCAAAGAAGAAAATGTGATAAGTTTACCAATAAGACTTGCATTGTGGAAATTGGGACTAAGTAACAATATATAGACCCTTTGGCGCGAAATTATCGTATATGCCAATTTTTTTGTAATTTAGTTTTCGATGCAATCTTGTTCTACATTCAAAGAGAAGTCACTTGGCCAAATATTGTAGGCAAATTCCACTTCGTCTTATCTTATCAAATCTAAGCACATGCATATTTTCATTTTGATATTGCAAGTGAAAGCAGAGAAAATTAGAAAACTGGCTGTCCTGTAAAATTTGGTATTTGTAACATACGATTATTTCGCGCAAAGGGGTCGATATGTTCAAAAATAATGTTTATAAAACAAATTTAAGTCCAAAAAAATTTTTTTTATTAAAAATACAGTGTAGCGAGCATATGGGAGATTTCGTGTCAAGTGACCCAAATTTTAAATCAAAGTCTTCCGATTTGGATGAAATTTGCACCAAGGTTAGTCCTATTGGATAGTAGCTTAGGCACAAATCGGTCAAAAAGTTTCTGAGTTAAAGGGGGTCAAAGTTTGACATTTTGGCCATATAGGTGTTCTTTCTCATCCATGTTACTTAATACCTATTGGTGTTAGCAAAATTTGTCCCAAGTAGCTTGTGGATTCTTAGCTCTTTTTATACTGAACCGATTTTGCTAGTGTAATTAAAGACTTTTTAATTTGTTTAATATTTATTTATTTCATGTGCATCTAGTACGCACAGTTTTAGTTTGATACCATAATTGCTTTTTACATGGGAATTGTTCTCAGTTTTATACTTAATAAATGCTGATCAAGCATTTTCCTTTACTGTGGAAGGTGTAACGGTTGTCTTGGAAATTTCATACAATGTCATAGTCAATCGTCCAATAGAAAGAGTGTTGATCGTATTGATATTGGACGAATGTGTGTTGATCGTAAAATTGTTTTGTATTGATATATTCACAACACACGACACACAAGTGCTTTATTCATGTTACATTAAAACATGCGCCTGGTTCATTGTATGTAAATTATGTGTGTAAGCATAGTCGAACACAATGACAAGCTACACTAGATTTTAATCCAAAATTGCTTAGGATAACAAGGAGCTGTTTGATACCAACATTGTTCTTTTCTTTTGCGAAAGTTAGCGAGTTTTAACAGACAGACAGACGGACGCACGGACGGACGGACCAGCAGACTGACGGACATGGATAAATGAACTTAGAATTACTTAAGGATCCAGAATTTATATATATCTTATGGGGTATATAAGGTATATCTTACAGCTGGATACTGTTGATGTGCACAACTTGCTAGTTTTTGCTGGTAAAGCGTTCATTTGCTTTTTTTATAATTTGAATTAACTGAAAGAAGAGTTTTATACATTTTTAATTTACTCTCTCGTAACAAGTTTCCGCTTGAACAGTAAATGAACACATCTTTTTACTTGTATAGGGTGTCCACCGGTAAGGTATACTATATTGTTTGTTGGCATATGTACGGCGGCGTAAATGGTCTTGTGGAAGAAGCTCTTGCGTCAACTGAATCTTAAATGGAAACAAATGCAAATCAATGTGCAATATTGTGGCCAAAGTTGTTCTTTGAAAACCAAGCTCCTGAGCACGGCGTCGAATTGAGGTTGGTGGATTGTGTTGAACTCTTTATTGAGCAGCAGTAATGTTTTCAGCCGATCTTGCAGTACATTGTGGTACATGCTTGGGCCTATCACCTACTGACCCTCTTTCTCCGAAATTATTTACTATACAATAACTTCTTTTAATTATTTAAGCTTGAAATTAACTTTTCATTTGTTTGTATGCAATGATTACTTAACTTCTCTTTAAATTGCAATGAATCTTTAACATTATATATAGAATGTTCAGTTATTCTTTTTAAAATATTCGTTAAGTATCTACACAATCCATAAGAAGGTGAGTTAATAAAAGAGCAAATTGGTCTCAAAGGAAAACCAACCTTGTGTATTTTTGGTAAACCATAAAGTTTTGGAGAAGTAGCAATATTCGTTTTTAGCTTATATCTTTCTGATACTGAAAGTATATACACAACTGAAGGGACTTCCAATGGGATCTCCTGCATCTCCAATTGTAGCAGATATTGTAATGGAAAGATTACTTGATACATCCATTGAAAAATTAAATATTAAACCCAAAATAATGATAAAATATGTTGATGATATATTCTGCATTACTAATGAATGTGGGGTAGATGACTTGTTAGACACATTTAATGGGTTTAATAGTAATATTAAATTCACTTTGGAAATGGAAAGTAACTCAAAATTACCTTTTTTGGATACTTTAGTAATAAGAAAGGGAAATAAATTATTAATAGATTGGTATCAAAAACCAACAGCATCAGGCAGAATTATAAATTATTATTCAGGACACAGTAAAAGAATTATTATAAATACTGCTAGAAATTTAATTAATAGGGTACTAACAATTAGTGACAAGGTTTATCATAGAAAAAACATAATTAAAATTAGAAATATATTAAGGGAAAACAATTTTCCAAATAGTTTAAGTTATGGATTAATAAATCAATATAATGATAGGAGTAATGGGAATACAAGAATTACCAGAACAATAGAACCAATGATATATAAATCATTATCATACATATCAAATGTTTCGGAACGAATAAAAGAATCGGGAATCTTTGACACTGACAAATATAAGGTAGCATACAAAGCTTATAACACATTGAACAGTTTATTTAGCAAGACAAAGGATAGAACTAGTAAATGGGATATGTCAAACATTGTTTACAAAATTCCTTGCAAGGGAAATGATAATGAAAGATGCAACCAAGTTTACATAGGTACAACGAAGAACAAATTAAGGACTAGAATTGCGGGACATAGATCTGATCAAAAATATAGGGACATTAATTCTAAAAAAACTGCATTAAGTCATCATTGTTATCAGTCTAATCACTATCCAAATTTTGAGGAAGTATCAGTTTTAAACACAGAAACAAACTACAAACGCAGATATATATTGGAAATGTTACACATAATTAATACACCAACGACACAGAGAATAAATTTTAAAGCAGACACAGAACATATAGCGAATAATTATAGGAATTTAGTTATTAAGGGATAGAAGATTACATATATAATAATATAAATATAGGTACCTATCGCAGCCTTGGAACAAGAGGGTTCAATTTGTTACATGAAAACTAGGACCTTCTTGTCCTTAGGTCACGATATTCACATTAGTTGTGTAATAATGAAAATATGTTTAATTATGAATGTAATATAAGATAAAAATAAGTTTAGTTTTTAAAAAATCTTTATTTTATAGCAATTAAAAATAAGTTTAGTTTTTAAAAAATCTTTATTTTATAGGAGTTTTCATTAGCCAAAATATTTTTTTATTATTGTCAATATGGTTTTCGAATTAGGTTTATAGATAGGAAATTTTTTCAGTTTATAAGAATTGTTATACTTTAGTTAAATTTTTATTTTTGTTATAATGGTTTTTGAAAAAATTTTTATGACAAATAGGTTTTTGAATTTAATTTCTGATAAAAATTTTTTCATAATTGTGTTATCGTTTTTGTAATTATTAAAATTTGTTAATTTCCTGACGATGCTAACAATTATGTTGTATTATTTTTATTTAAATAAAACACAACTTTTTATTTTAATTTTTAGTTTAATTTTATTTATTATTAGTTTTTCCTTAAATAAAATAAACTTATCCTTTTTACAAAAATGTTTATATTTATATTACACAGTAAGTGTCCTTATCTTTAAGGATTTTTAATTAAGAACAATTATTTATTTTTAATAGCTCTGTTCGCTTTTAAATCTAACTTTTAACTGACTCTCTGAACAAATTCATCGATCCTTTTTTAGTAACAATTATATATATTAATATTATAGAAAAACAATATGTAAGTAAGTATGTTTATATGTACATATGTATATCGCTTGTGCACAATCATGATCGGTAAAATGCATATTTTCTTATTCTTTCTTCCGCACTATGCGTAAGTAAGCTAAAAAAATAAGGTAGGTTTATATATTTGACATTTACGTACTATTTGATTAATTATTCTTCATGCCCAATTAAATTAACTGTCTTGCATTTCGTAAGAAAATAAATAATAGCAACAAGCTTGTGCATGTCGAATCATGTCAATAGTCGTATAATGCATATGTAGATGCGTATGTACATACATGCGTGTACATAAATATGTAGATGCGTATGAACATACGCATGTACGTTTAAAACGTAAGCTATTAATATTTTCTGCATTCCCAATCAAGAGAGTTAGCAACAATAAATTATAACAAATGAAAGATTATTAATGCGTACTTAATATTAAAATAGTTGTATATAAAAAACACTTAGTAACAAAATAAATATAAATGTATGTTTGAGTTTGTTAAGTTGTATTTATAAGTATGTATGTAGGTAAATGTTTTAATTATATTAATGGGATTGAATCAAAGTATAATTGTACAAATATGTTAATATATGTACATTTGTACATATAACTCCCCCATCGTTAAATTGAAGCTCCGCAGAAATTTCGCTTTGCGTATTTAAATATTTTGGTTGTTAAGAACATATATTCCCTATACATACATACATAATTTTATACAACATAACACAAATCATTTTTATATTTGACAAAAATTTATAAATTTTGTTTAAGTTTTATATATTTTTATTTTTAATAACATTGTAAAAAAAATTATTTAGTGAAAATTGGTTGTTTCTGTATATAGTTGTTAATAAAAAAATAGTTTTTTTTTTTTTTTAAGTTACACATTTGTATTTAATTTTTTCCTTTTTATATGGGATTTATAATACATGTGTCCCGTTTGACTTACAACATGATCATTATCAAACTTATCTACTTCAACTTTTCTAAATTTTGCGTGATTTTTACCACCTCTATTACTTTTTAAATACACTTGACCGGTTTGAATTTGGCATTCTTCGCGAGAGCGATTCAAATTTGATATCGACTTTTCCTTTAATTTAATAATTCTGTCTTTTATTCTTTGGTAATCCTCTGTTCCTATTGAACCGTTTTGAAAGTCAATAGGTTTGCAGCCCGTGGTTGAATGGATAGTATTATTATAAAAAGTAATTACCTTATAAATCTTTTCCTCAACACTATCAATATCCCTATCAGGGTCATGTCTGAGCAAACGAATATGCTCATTTAGGGTATTATGGAGGCGTTCCACGTCGGAATTTGAGGTGTGGTTATTGTTTGAAGCAAAATGAATTTCAATATTCTCCTGCCTTAGGAATTCTGTCAATGGCAGCGCCTTAAAACCTAACTCATTGTCAGTTATGATTTTCTTTATGCTGCCAACAATACTGAGATACTGAATAAGGGCTCTCTTAAACTCTAGCCATGACCTATTCTGAATTTTAATTGCCTGAGCAAATTTAGAGAACTTGTCTATTATTGTCAAGAACAAAGTTTTTTGTAAGCAATAAAAAACATCTATATGTATTATTTGTCTAGGACTATCAGGAGTTTCAGTTATTTTAAAATTCTGTTTGATCGGTTTACGGTCGTACTTTTCTACATTGCAGATCTCACAATTATTAATATATTGCTGTATACGTTGCTTAAGTCTTGGGTGATATATTTTCATTCTAAGTTGTTGGTAGTTTTCATTAATACCGCGGTGGTTATTTCTTTTGTGCTCCCGCTCAATAAGTTCGCAAAGAAAATCTTCATCTGTAATATCTTCAATACAAGCATTACACTTTGCTATCTTCAATGTTGAATTTACTGAAAAATATTTCACAATTGTCTCCTGAAAAAGTGCGTAGAGTGAATTATCTTCGACAAAAATAGCATTAACTCTAGAAGGATGAAAATAATCCCTTATAATTGTTACCATATCGGCTTCACTGAAACTATTCGCACTTATTATTTTTCTATTATTTTTAAAAATGTTTTTGTTAACTACTTTCAAAGAAGAATTTGATTTTTCCAATACAATCTGATTTTTATAAACATTTAGTGGAGATCTGCTAAAAGATATTATATGTGGTTGGGTTTCTTGAATCAAATTTATATGGGCGTCTATTCTAGACAATGCATCTGCATTTCCATTGTCAATACCTCGCTTATACATAATCTCATAATCATATTCTTCCAGCTTTAGTCTCCACCTTATTAATTTGGAATTTGGTTCCTTAATGGAGACAAGCCATTGTAATGGTTGGTGATCTGTCTGAATAACAAATTTTCTACCGAATAAATATGGACGGAAGTATGTTACAGCCCATATAACAGCTAACAACTCTTTTTCGACAGTACTATAGTTAATTTCGTGTTGGTTTAGTGTTCTACTGGCATAACAAACAGGATGATTATCCTGCGATAATACCGCACCTAGCGCAAAATTGCTTGCGTCAGTATTTAAAACAAATTTCTTATTAAAATCGGGATAAATCAAAATTGGATCACTGGTGAGAAGCATTTTTAAGGTTCTAAAACTCTCGAGGTACTGGGAATCATTTACGTCCACTTTAGCGTTCTTCTTCAAATAATTCGTCATCGGTTTCGCGATTTTAGAGTAGTCCCTAATAAATTTCCGGTAATATCCACTTAGACCTAAAAATTGTTTTATTTGCCTCTGCGTCCTAGGTAATGGATAATTAACAATACAGTCAACTTTCTTCGGATTGGGTTTTATACCCCGTTGTGTAATGACATGCCCCAAAAATTCAGTTTCCCTCTTTAAAAACTCACATTTGTCCATTTCGATCTTTAAATTTGCTTCCCTAAGTTTGTCAAATACAAGTTTTAATGAGTTCATATGCTCCTGAAGGGAGGTAGAATAAACGATTATATCGTCCAAATATACTAAACAAACCTTATTTACTAAATCACCCAAGATGCCATTCATAAGTCTCTGGAAAGTGGCCGGTGCGGTCTTCAGACCGAATGGCATTCTAAGAAACTCATAGTGGCCCCCTTCGACCGAAAAAGCAGTTTTATGTATGTCTCTGTCATCAATTTCCACTTGATGAAATCCTTTAGCAAGATCCAGGGTAGTGAAGTACATACACCTTCCTAGCTTGTCCAAGATTTCGTCGATATTTGGAATTGGAAAACGATCATCTACAGTTTTTTCATTCAGTTTTCTGTAGTCAACAACTAATCGCCACTTATTACATCCACTTGCGTCATCCTTTTTTGGAACTATCCAAATAGGGGCAGAATAAGCAGACTTTGAGGGTCTTATAATTCCATTAGATAGCATCTCCTGAATTTGCTTCCTAACTTCATCCTTATGCACATAAGGGTATCTATAAGTTTTCGAAAATACGGGTATTTCATCCCTTGTTACAATTTTGTGCTTTATTGCATTCGTAAACGATAACCTAGCATCTGTTTTATAAAATAGCCCCTTATAATCATTTAAAATAGTCATTAAATTAAGTTTTTCTTCCTCATTTAGATGATCTAATCTAACCTTATGTAATACAGAATCCTGGTTATTACAATCATGCAAATTGTCTACCAAATGGTAATTATCGCTGGTAACAGGCCACGAATCACCTTCAGAAAGATATATTATCGTTGGACAGTGAGTCAAAGTTTCTACCTCTACTTTAAAATTTTCCGCATTATAAATTCCTTCCGTAATAATTATTTCCCCAAAATCATTGCGCTGTTCCGTGATGTGAATCAATCCACATTCAACACTAGTGATAAGCTTAACTCTTTGAAAATTTGGAACAAGCAATGGTATGATTCTATTATTTATTCTTAGCTCGTTTTTGTAATAATCTACAACAGCCTTATATTTACGAAGTACGTCATTCCCAATTATTCCATCGAAATTGTCGTGAAACTTGCATTCAATTAAAAACATTTCATCATTATCATTCCCTAATTCACAAAATAAAGGTACCCGGTAAATTGTGTTCGTCAAAACTTCATTTTGAAGAGTTTTTAGAGTTAAAGTTTTCGAATCGATCTTCCATTTTGGATTGCATAAGCCTGGGTTTACAATGGAGTGTGTAGCTCCAGTATCTATTATAAATTTAAGATTTCCCTTTAAAACTATATACGGTAGTTTTCCGTAGAGGCTGGAAAAGGAAAATTTTCTGACGTAATATTGTTGTTTACAATATTTGAAGAGTAGGGAAGTTGTGGTTGTCCAGAAAAAGGTATTTGATTTGAATTGCATGAGTTCCCACGACAATTCATAAAAGAATTTTGAACCATATTACTATTTTCTGAGTTTGAACAAGGTGGAGTACAACACGGGTATCGATGGGAAAAATTATTAGCGAAACTTGATCTTGGACAGATCTGTTGTGATGAAACATTTCCTGAATCATTTGTTTCACGAATCATATTAATGTCCATTGGTTCAGAGATTTGAGGCCTAGGAAATTGGTTTCGATTCTGGTTTGAAAAATTGTTTGTGTTATTTCGATTACCGTTGATTTGATCACAAACATTACCAAATTGGCTGTTATATCGTTGAAAACCGTTGTTATTATAAATTCTATTTAAGTTGTTGGGATTATTGCCATTAACCATGCTATTTATATAAGTCCTTTCATTTGCCCTTGAATAGGCGTTTCGAGCACCGTTATAATTTCTGTTACCATGTGCATCCCTATTCCCGTTAGTACTTTCTGCACGAAAACGGTTCAAACCGTTATTATTTTTGTTAACATAAGCGTCCCTATTCCCGTTACTACTTTCCGTACGTGAACGGTTTATACTATTGAAATTGCTACTTCTGGAATTTCCCCCATAATCGGCATATCCTGCAGTAAAAAGAATGTTCATTGCCTCCTCAAGAGTTTGTGGATTCCTACAAGCTAACACGGTTCTCATTGGTTCGGGTATTTTCGCCCTAAAAATATTAAGAGCCGTCCTCATATTGTTGAAAGCAATTCTTTCACTATCCTCATTTACCCCCATGTCCGAAACAGTTTTATTGTTTAAGCTTCTGAGCCTGTCTTTGATTTCGTTATAAAAATCAATTGCATTAGTTTTAAAAACAACTGATCGGAGTTTGTCATAAAGCTCCTCTGCACATTGACGTTCCCCGAAATAGTTCGTTAAAACCGTTTTGACTTCAGACCACGTTTTTGCCTGAAAATTAATTTCAATTGCCTCCTTTGCCTTACCCTCAAATTTACTTTTTATAAGGTCAATGAATAAACCCTGGGAGAGCTCATCATAACGACCAAAAAGAGGATTAACCCTGTCTACAAGAGAAATAAATGTATATAAATCTTTCCTGTTTCCAGAAAAGATTGGCAATTTTCCTAAAAATTCAAGTGGATTTAAAGCAATAGCGGTTGGAATGCCCTCATGAGCCATAATTGGTAAAAAGTGTTTAAGAAATGGTAAAATATTCTTCTCTTAAGGAAAAAAAAAATGCAAGGATATGTTGCTTAGAAATAAATATCGCAAAAACAATTTTAGTAGATGTAGCTTAATTAATATCTTATTTTTATTTTGAATGTATATAAGCTATATAAAAAACAATATCAATAATTTTTAAATAAATCCAAAAATACCACGTTTGCTGCTTTCTGGATTGACAAAAGTTACATCAAAATCGTCTTCTTTCACATAGGCAATCTGTTTTTTTTTATTATGCAGTTTTTTCTTTTAATTTATTTCGAGCTCGGATTTAGCGTATACTTTTTTTTTAGGTTTGTAACAAAATTTATTCAACGTTCTCTCCTTTGTTTTCAATTAGTTTTTTATTTGTAATATTTTTCATCCTTTGTTTTGTAGTTCAGTTTTTGATATTATTTCCAATCCTTTTTTGTTATTTAATTGTTAAGTTTGGGGTTTTTTTTTTAATGGGAAAAACAAACAAAAAAAATTTTATATATTTTCTTTATTTTCTCTAAGTTTTTAATTTAATTGTTTGTCTTATTTAGTTTTTAAGAAAAAAAAATTTAACTTTTTTTTTTATAAAAAAAAAATTTTGAACACACGTTGGTATTTATTAAAAATGTTATTTGAAACTTCTCGGGTTTTTTGTTTTTTTATTCTGGAATACCCACTAGCGATATTAAAACATCGAGTATCCTTTATTTCGATTAATAATTTTCACTTATTACAAAAAGTCTCAAGGATACTTGGGTATCCTACCGACTGCGCCAATTATGTTGTATTATTTTTATTTAAATAAAACACAACTTTTTATTTTAATTTTTAGTTTAATTTTATTTATTATTAGTTTTTCCTTAAATAAAATAAACTTATCCTTTTTACAAAAATGTTTATATTTATATTACACAGTAAGTGTCCTTATCTTTAAGGATTTTTAATTAAGAACAATTATTTATTTTTAATAGCTCTGTTCGCTTTTAAATCTAACTTTTAACTGACTCTCTGAACAAATTCATCGATCCTTTTTTAGTAACAATTATATATATTAATATTATAGAAAAACAATATGTAAGTAAGTATGTTTATATGTACATATGTATATCGCTTGTGCACAATCATGATCGGTAAAATGCATATTTTCTTATTCTTTCTTCCGCACTATGCGTAAGTAAGCTAAAAAAATAAGGTAGGTTTATATATTTGACATTTACGTACTATTTGATTAATTATTCTTCATGCCCAATTAAATTAACTGTCTTGCATTTCGTAAGAAAATAAATAATAGCAACAAGCTTGTGCATGTCGAATCATGTCAATAGTCGTATAATGCATATGTAGATGCGTATGTACATACATGCGTGTACATAAATATGTAGATGCGTATGAACATACGCATGTACGTTTAAAACGTAAGCTATTAATATTTTCTGCATTCCCAATCAAGAGAGTTAGCAACAATAAATTATAACAAATGAAAGATTATTAATGCGTACTTAATATTAAAATAGTTGTATATAAAAAACACTTAGTAACAAAATAAATATAAATGTATGTTTGAGTTTGTTAAGTTGTATTTATAAGTATGTATGTAGGTAAATGTTTTAATTATATTAATGGGATTGAATCAAAGTATAATTGTACAAATATGTTAATATATGTACATTTGTACATATAACTGCTAACCAAAGGTTAGCGAAATATTGATAAAATAAATATAATTTTTTATAAAAAACGACCTCAAGCTTAAATAATTAAAAGAAGTTATAAAATAAAGGTCAAATAAGAATAAATATCAATACTATACAATAAATAGTGCGTTTTGTTGGAACGTTGTTTCTGCCAAACATTTTCCGTAACTTTCTTATCGTTACAGTAATCGATGATTGATTTTGATAAAATGTTTAAAAACACGTTGGTTTATCGAATATTTTGCCATTATAAATTTAACACGTGTCTACTTCTCGACTGCCAAATATGAACTGTCAAGACTAATGTTTACCAAAATGGCGTCAAAAGAAAGTAGTATACACACTTGTCCGGCGGACACCCTGTACTAAATAAAAAATAAGTTGTTTCTCAAATTAAGTTCTTTGGCCACTGCCATTTATTTGTTAAGTGTACTTTTTTATGGAATATTTTTAGAAATCCCAAATCGGCCAAAGTGATAATAGACTGTCTAGGATAGACGTTATTATGTCCATATTGCACAAGATAAAACTCTATTTATGATATTTTACAATATATAATTGGGCATATGAGCACCGCACACTGGTTCAAGAGCGGCTTTAATTAATTTTGTTCATGTCTGCTGATCTACCTGTTTTTTCCACAGTTTGTAATAAACACTCTAATTATCATGTATCCAAAATATTAAGCTTATAGCTTTATTACTTTTTTGTCCAGAGACATTCATAGTTGACCTAAGTGAATGCGTTTGAAATGGCCGTATAATATATGCTACTTTCTATCGCTTCATGCTTTTAAAATACTCTTGTAATAACACAACACTATTTTTTTTTTTTTACAATTGGATGTTATAAATTATATATACATATGCAAATAAAAAAAGTTTTGAAAATTAAAAAAAAAATTCTTTTACTACATATATATTTTATATATACTATAAATTGTCCTAAAATATTTATTTTCTCCAACTTCTATGGCTTGTATATATTGATCTCCGACGACCTCTAGCCCGAGACTTATATCAAATATATCAAACATTCAGCTGCCCATTTTTGCCCCTAAGCAATTCCGGTGTAAAAAACTAAAAAAAGTTAGGACAAATTTCATTCACAAGCATGGTATTGCGCATAGGTGAAGTAAAAAATTTGTTGTGTTAGTAAAGGTACACCAATTACTTTGTTTTTAAAATTTTGTTTTAATATTTTCTTTTATTTATTTACAGATATTTTCATTGAATTTGGGCGTGACTGTTCATTTTAGTTATATTTTAATCAAATAAAAAACACGAAAATTTAAACCTGTGTAGCTGTTTTAATCGATCTAGCTTTGCTAATAAGGAAAATATTGGATTTTATGTGGCCATTTTGTGTGAGAGGTAGGCGTGGCTGTTAGCAGATTTTGCTAATGTTTTCACCAGCTTAATATTATCATAAAATTGCAATGTACAAAAAATTGTGACTCTACAATGATTGTGTTATATGGGAAGTGGGCGTGGTTGTGCACGGATTTTTTTCATATTTGCAGTATTCTTTTATCACAACCAAATTTTAGTTCATGCCGAAATTCAAGGCTCTTAACAAAAAATTGTGACTCCACAATGATTTTTAACTTTTGTGTTATATGGGAAGTAGTCGTGGTTGTGTTCGGATTTTTTTAATATTTGCAGTATTTTTTTATCACAAGCAAATATTGGTCTATACCGAAATTCAAAGCTCTACCATGTTTCCTTATATTTAAAGCCGCCAATCGTATGAAGCTGCACCGCAGCTCTCCTATATAACCCTTAAGATGTTTTTTGCCTTTCCTTTATCACGAAATTCATTTTATTTTTTTTTTAATGAAAGTTAAAAAAACTTGAAATTTTGTACCATGAATTTATAACCTATAATTTGAAGCGTCAAAAACTTATTTAAACACCTAATATTTATCTATTGTCTCTCGATTTAATGTTTCTACATTTGAAAGGAAATACTCTCTTCGAATACTATACAAAAATGTATATCTACATATTCCAAGACAATATTTTCTTAACCCTTATGCGCGCGACAAAACTCCTTATATTGTCCGGCAAGGTACCCGGTAGTTTCGCACTAAATAACTTTTTAAGACTCTGTAAAATATTAATGTGCTTGATAAAAGCTACTTAAATACTTACTTAGAAGGCACTAAAAATTTTCGCCATGCGCTTCGATCTTTTGTACTCTGCCTACGGTTTGATTCACCAGGGATTATTCGGTCTTCCCTTTTTAAGCTTTCATTCATATAAATTCTCGAATATTTATTCGGAGTAACCACGTTCCTACCAGCGCAATCGTTGTATCTGTGTGCGTCTTCTATGTTCACAGTCAGCTCATACAGCTAATGATTTATTCATCGTCTATATTCTTCGTCAACTCATTAATTTAACAAATTATTATTCCCTCGAATATGCCCAACACATATTTACCCATTTTCGCAAGTACCCATGCTTCGGCACGGGTGTCGAATTTTTTTTTCGTTTTCCTGGAGATGGTTTTACTTTTGAAATGCTTGCTAAGTCCATAAAAACACCTGTTTTCAAGCACTATCTATCGTTTTATTCATGCTATTTTCCTTATTTACAGCCTGCCTGCTTGCACTTTGGCGTCATATTCTATTTCCGTTAATTGTTCTGTAGTTGCAATAAATATCTTTGTTTTGTCCTCGTTTATGCGCAGACCGCTTTTGGCTGATTCCTTCTCAATCTTCTCATAAACAGTTTCTTTAAATAATGCTAATGCTATCTGCATAAGAGAGCAGCATATGACTTTTGTCTTCCGCGTTGCCCTTTTGTTTTAAAATTTTTTTCACAGTTCCAATTCTTACTTCTTACAACAGTTTACTAATTTAACAGAAATATCGTGATCAGAAAACAGAAACAGAAACCTCCGAGAAATTGAAGTTTTGAGAAAAACTCATTTCATCTTATTCGACACCCTTTTAGGTACCAGAATCCACTCTAAAGTCTAAACCCGTTTTTTTTTGACACACTACGTCCCTTTTCTCGGAGAAGGTCACATATATTATTTTACTAAGCATTTCATTAATCGTTCAACGTGTACAAACTGCTCGAAGAATCCGCAATAAAATTGTATTTGTCTTGTTTTTGAAATTTATTGAATTTTTGTTTTCTTTATGTTCCCGTTTCTCTTTTCCATAAAATAAATTGTTTATATTGAATTGTAAATGGTGTTTTTTTTTAGTGTCACAACTTTAAGTTGGCATCATTTAACAGCTGATAGTTGCGTTTGGCTTAGTTTGCTTTGAAATTTCATTACGAATCGACTTACACCAGAGCAACGCGGGCAAATTGTTAAAATTTTTAATCAAAACAATTAGGCGAATGGGCTGAAGCACAAATTGATATTGATTTTTAATTTCCATTCAAAATTTTATTTTCCGATGAAGCCTATTTCTGGTTGAATGGGTACGTAAATAATCAGAATTGCCGCATTTGGAGTGAGGAGAATCCACAAGCTTTTTTTTTTTTTTTTTTTTTTTTATTTATTCAAACTTTATTTATATATACAACAAAATAATGAATTGCCTCAGCGTCACTTGGACATTATTGAGGCGAGCTGGCAAAATATTTACAGTTTTTAATTTTTTAACAATTAAATTAAATTAGATATTTATAATAAAAAAAAAAAGTAAAATTACAAAAATGTAAAAAATAAAATTAAAAGGTTTTTTTGTACACACTTTAATATAAAATTATTTAACTTTGCATTAATTATATGAGAAGTGTTTCTATTCTTAAATACAGAAATTCTTTCATTATTCTTTATATCTTGAGGGAGATTATTAAACTCAAAAGAACCCATATATTCAACGCGTTGCTTTGTAGATTCCAACCGACATCTCGCTATTCTAAGATTCATGTTATTTCTGGTGTTAAATCTTGTTTGGTTTCGTTGAAAAGAAATTGTGTGGTGACCAATGTTATGGATTGATTTAAAAACATACAGTAGTAATTGCAACTTATAAAGTCCGTTAACGGGTAAAATTGTTGTGGTAATATTCTTGTACAGGGACATTGTAGAAAAAGTTAACGGCAAATTGTAAACCGCCTTTAAAGCTTTATTTTGAGTCCTTTGCAGCGATTTTAGTTCATTACTCTTCCTACTTGCATATACCATGGGCAGATAATTTAGGTGACTATGTATTAAAGATTGATAAAGTATTAGTTTCGTTTGCTTATCAAACCTATTTTTAAACTTGTAAATCAATCCCAGAGCACAAACTATTTTACTTTTAAGATTTTGAATATGCAGATTCCATGATAGATTATTTTGAAAATAAACTCCAAGATATCTTATTGAATCGCTTTCAAAAATTTCTCTTCCACCAACAAAAATGCTAAAGTGTATATTGTTTACTAAATACGGACGAAATCTTAGTAGCCTTGTTTTTTCAGTATTTAACATAAGTTTATTTAGTCTTATGAACTCTCCAATTAAAGCTGCATCTTTCTCCATGTAGGCTTTCACAACTGCTTCATACTTATAAGGGTAAAAAAGACATATATCATCCGCATACATATACAGTTTACCAAATAACCCAATGTTCTGCATGTCATTTAGATAGACACTGAATAGCAATGGTCCTAAAACGCTTCCTTGAGGCACTCCATACTCAACCTGACCTATTTTACTTTTTCTATCGTCTATTGCAACATATTGCTTACGGTTTGTTAAGTAATTATTTAATAGTCTTACTGCATCTGCACTAACTCCATAATATTTTAACTTCTCGACTAAGATATTACGATCTACCAAATCAAAAGCCTTTGAAAGATCATAAAAAATTCCGGCAACACCACTAGATCCACTATCTAAACTTTGGCATATATTGTTAACCACATTCACTACAGCTTCCTCTGTACCACATCCCTTCTTAAAACCATATTGAAAAATACTTAACAAATTATTGTTTTCCAAATAAGATGACAACTGTTTATGTAGAATTCTTTCAAAAATAGGCCTAAATTAATTAACTTCAGTAGCATTTTTCTCCTTAGGTATTGGAATGATTTTGGCAATTTTTAATTTGTCTGGATATATAGATGTATTAATTATACAGTTAAAAATTCTGAAGAGGAAAGGAGATATAATATCTTTACACTCTAATAATAATCCTTGAGATATATTATCATATCCACAGGCTTTAGTTAAATCCAAATTTGAAATAATCTGCTCGATTTCTAAAACGGTAGTATGTGTGAATTTAAACCTTGTTTGACAATAAGTGAGCGTTCTAAGACCGTTAATATTATCACCAGGTGAGTATTCAATTTGTTGTTTTAATTTTTTTGGTATATGAAGAAAATATTGATTAAATAAATCACATTTCTTTTGATTATCCTCTACAACTTCTCCGTTGCAGTCTTTTATTACAAAGTTATTTCTAGTCTTTCTTCCCAGATTCTCATTTAAAAATTTCCAGCACTTTTTTGGTTCATGTTGAATTCTTTCCAAATTATTAAAGTAAAAATCATTCATTGACTCTTTACAGGCTTTCCTGATTACATTACTTATTCTCTTTAGTCTGCTGTCAAATTCCTTACTTTTCCGTTTTTTTCTTAACTTTAAAAGTTTATTTTTATATATTATAAGGGATTGTTGGTTTTTATTTATCCATGGAGTCAATTCATGATTTAATATTTTCTTGTCAATCTTTTCTACAGTAGAATTGCGCATAGCATTAGCAATAAACAACATTAATTGCGAAACGTCTTCTGTAGGGTTGCCAGATTCATGGAAACATTGCAAGTAACTATTTAAGAAATTTCTTGCCTTATCATAATCACAAATTTTTCGATTTATTTCCCTAAATTCCTGGCTATATATTTGGTTTCAAAGTTTACATGAAATTATATTATGATCTGTCAAAGATGATCGAATTGTATCTATTAAAATGTTTTCCGCAATATTGCTGTAAACATTGTCAATTGATGTGTTTGATTCTGGACGAGTAACAAGTTGATGGCAATTTTTATAATTAAAACTTAATAAAATATTGTTAAGCCCCTCTGATAATGTTTCGTTAAGGACATCAATATTTGATATTACATCCACAGAAAATTACTGCTTGGTTTGGCTTTATGGGCTGGCGGAGTCATTGGCCCATATGTCTTCAAAAACGATGTTGGTAAGAATGCGAAAGGTTGATTTTGATATTAAAAATATATATCCTTGTTTTATTATGACTTAAACTTGTATGACTCTATAAAAAACACTCTTTATATGTGTCAAGAATTATTAGTTTATGCAGAACTTCTAACAACTTAAAAAAATTACGTACCGCAATGACCGCATTCCCATATACACAAAATAAATTCTCCAAAACTGTTCACCAATTAAAGCATTAATCAAAAATAAAATCAGCAACCAGTGAAAACATAGAAGGTAGCTTTCCCTCAAGAATAAATTTCAGTGTTTTATGAAATATAAAAAATTGGGAATTCAGCACGTCATACAGAAATCTTATTAATAATAAATTTTGTATTCGCAAATATCAGTTTTAATTAAAAAATCAATCAAGCTTAATTTTGTGCAAATTTAATTAATGTTTTTATAAATGGCATAAATTTTTTAATTAAATTCAACTCTTATTTCTTTCTGTGTAAAACACGGACAGGTACCCGGGTACTTTGGTTCGCATTTTAGGGTGTTAAGAGTAAGTTGGACTCTCAAGCAAATTACATAACAAAAAAATTACCTAGACGTCTGCAAAAATCCTAAATTTTCTTAGTTCTCGAGAAGTTTCAAGTATGAAGATTATCAATTTTAATGGGAAAAATTGGCTTAAAAACGCCGAAGATACCCGTGTACCTTGTTGCGCACATAAGGGTTAAGAATTCATATGTTTGCATCAGTGCTATTCAGAAGAATGTAAAAAATTTACTATTGCTTCTCAAATACAATAAAATGACTTTCACAGTTTCTAAAACGAAGAATAAAAACGATTTTTTGTAGTCTAGTGTTGTAAAAAATGTTGTCATCTCATCATTGTTATCATTCTCGCTAACTCGTATTTCAGAATTCTCAATACATGTGAAACTGAATAAAGAAAAACTGACAAACAAGACTAGCAAAATTCTTCAAACAAGAATTTTTGAAAAATTTTTATTCGCTCAGATAAAAATGTTGTATATTTTGTCTATTTGATGAAGACACACAAACTAACGAAATCTTTTTGTGTTAAAGAAAAAGAGATTAGAACAACAAACAGTTTTTCGAACAAAATGGGTTTCTTTGTTTAAAGTTTTTCGTAACGATAACAAACCTTAATTCAAATAATGGAATTCTTTTTGCCATTCGTCCTACAACAATCATTCACGTATGGTGTTTCGTTACTTTTAATAAAAATTTTAAAATCCATTATTTTATTGGTCTTTAATGAAGACTATAAAAAGCATTTGAATTGAAAAGAGGAAATGTTTCCAAAAACTTAAGCGGCCCATACACTTGCAATATTATTGTCTATGATATTCGCCATATTATTTCCATTTTGTCCTATATTATGCAATAATTCGCACTATGTTTTCATTCATTCAATAAAAAGATGAACATAACCTATAGAAATAACATAAACAGCATTGTACAATGTTGCCAACACATTTCACTTTCTTTTCGTTGTGCAATAAAAATCAAAAGTATTTTGATTGTTGCCAATATATTGTGCCATCATCGTATATGACATACACATTGGCGATATAATTGTACAATACGTAAAACTGAGCAATTTTATTTCAAGTGTATGAGCCGCTTTAGTTAATTGTTAATTTATAAAAAGATGGTTTTTGTGTGATTTCATAAAGAAAATATAGAAATTCGAAAAAATGGAACTTAAAAAAATCTGCCCAGCTACTTATATTCTGCAAAAGTAAAGTGGATTATTTTGTATCAAAATTCCCATTTTATTTCTTGAAATCATGACAAATGTACTGCGTCTGTATTCAAGAAAATATTTTAATTTTAATAAAGGCTTACAAAACAAACGTTTGTTTAATTTAACAATCGTTTATGAATATGGGCGTTAGATAAGTAAACAAGGCATTAAATTTAAGAAACAAAACCGATGTCAGCGTTCAAAGAAATCGTTCCAAATTCCACGAATTTCGCGTTCGATGTTGCGCTGCAGCTCTTCAAGACCCTTTTCATTTGCCAAATCATAAAAAATGTGTGAATGTACAATCTTCTTCTGATCAATAAAAGAAAATGCGCATTGGTAAACACATTATTTCGAAAGTAAAATGTGTTAGTGTGATTGAGAAAATCCCTTACGCGACCACATCTTTCAAATTATTTTTATTTTGTGTGATACCCACAATTATTTTTACAAAATAGTCCAGAAAGTTAAGACTGCTGCTTTGATAAGCCATCTTTTACCTTCTATTCTTGTTAATTTTTATTTGTTCGTATTATTTTTTCTTTGTTTGCTTCAAAAATTTCTAAGAAATTTAACAAGTCATAACATTATTTTTATGTACAAATTTGTAAATTGAAAAATCTTTTGCCTTTTCATAACGTCTGTTGAAAATCTCTCGTAACATTTTAAAGTTAAAAAACGTTTTTCCTTGTTTCAGTCTGCTTAAAGTAGTGCAACAGCAATCTATATATATGTGGCCTGCTCCGAGAAAAGGGACCTAGTTTCAAAAAACGGGTTTGGACTTAAGAGTGGATTCTGGTACCTAAAAGGGTGTAGATAACTTTAAATGCGTATTTCTCAAAACTTCTCGGAGAAGGTCACATGTATAAAATTGTAACGTTACTGACTGAACACTTTTTGATTCATCATCGCATAGCCTAAGCGCTTGAAACTAAAAACTTGAAATTTGGACCAGAAATTGGTCACTCCCAAATCGATCCACTAAGACGGAATTATTGGAAATTCAAATATTTAGGGGGTAAAAAAAATTTAATGCATATCGTTGTTCTTTAGAAAAATAAGCGGACAGGTGTCTGGTAGTTTTGTGAAATGCGGCCCTTCTATGGAGTAAACGGGTATAACCTGAATTTCGGTACTTTTTTGACACCCCATCTATCTTTTAAACCAATAAACATAAAAACAAGGTGTATACCACATTCGAAACTTATCAAAAAAGTACGAAAACAAATTTGGTACTTTTTCGGAAATCGAACATTTAAGGGGGGAAAATGTTAACTATTTTTGGTACTTTTTTACAAAACAAATTTTTAATACTGTAATGGGGGAAAAAATAGTACCAAAAAGGGGAAATACGGAAAATTTTATATATTACTTTAGATTTTTGGTTCTACATCTGGTATTTTTTTTATTTATCGTTAATGTTGGACCTTTTAAAAGGGACCTAGAAACATAAACTTTGACATATAAACATTTCCATGAAAGAAAGGGAGACGATAACGCGGTAGCCGGATAAATGCTAGTAGTGTATTTATTTTTCTTAAACAACATTAAGCGTATTGAGGTGTACAAATTAAAATTTTTTCATAAAAACAATTTATTGTTTCTATGAAAATGTTTTTTAACATTTTGTTTTTCGATATTCTTTCGAGGAATCAGGTTGTTATGGCTCACTGTGACAGAAAATTGTAAATAAATAAGTAAAAAAAAAATATTTTATTGGTTTTTATTTAATTTCGAATTCACATGAATGGCTGATTGATTTGTTACTCTGTCACATTGTGTCAGTATATTTATTTTAGCTAAAGTATTACGTTTTGTTTCTCCTGTGGATAAACGAATGTGTTTCAACCTAAGTATAGGGTGTTTTTTTAAGTGGCAGCAGAACTTAAAATGATAACTAAACGCAGAAGTATTGTTAGACTGAATTTTTTTTTTATAATCTGTAAGATAATTTTATAGCTTTTTGTTTTTAAATATGACTTTCTGCAGATGTCCGCCACGGCTACGTGTAAAATGATCGATTCGATCAGTTAAATTTTTGACTACTTTTTCTAATAAGTCCGGCTGTATGGCGTAAATGGTGGCTAGATTATTAGCTTCAAATGCTGGGTTTTCGGCATGAACCAATGGCTTAACATAGCCCCATAAAATGGAATCCAGAGAAGTTAAATCGCACGAACGAGGGAGCCAGTGGGCAGGACCATTTCTGAAAATATGGTTGTCACTAAATTGATTTTGCAATTAAACGATTGTTAAGCGCACTGCATGGCAATTTGCGCCGTCTAATTGGAACCAGGGTTTAAAAAACTGCAGTCGATACCAAAAACTGTCGAACAAAAAACGAAAATTTGTGTAAAAATTTTCGCTTTTTGAGTTGGTTTGACAGCGAATGTCTACATTTAATGAATCAGAAGTAAAAGCAACAATTTTTTTTGGCCAATGCCAAATGAAAAAGTGGAAGAATGTTTTTCTACTTTGACTGCAGTTTTTCAAACACTGGTTGGAACCAACTGTCGTTAATGTTTAGGCGATTATTTTTTGAACAAAATCGAGTCAGCAAGGTGCTTGAACTTAACGTAACACCAGCTCCATGGACATTTCGAAAGAGCGTGTAAAAGCACAAAACAGTCAATTTTAATGGAAGTAATTGTGATTCGTTAATGGCTTGGGGATTGTCTTATTGACGTAGCCGTTTAACCAGAATTAAGATTCGTAAAGTGGATAAGGTGCACAACAAATATATCGCAAGAAAATGTTTAACAACACAGTTTGTTAAAAATAATGTTTTAGGAGAACAAGTATTTGTTTGATTTAATGAAAAAATTTATTAAAATAAGACTTTGCAAAATAGCACTCAATAAAACATATTTAATAATGAAATATTTCTTCATATTCGAAAAAACAAATATTTCAATCAAAGTAAATACAGTAGTTTTACAAGTCTTGTCCATTTGTTAATAGCCTTAATATCGTTGCAAATAAGACCTTAGTATTTGTAATTCTCATTTGCTTTACAGTTTTATTTGCATAATTTCTTTAGCCTAAGCAGCCAGCGAAATTTGCATGGGAACTAACTTTTCCCCTACAATTAACTTGAGTGTATTTATTGAGGAATAAAAATTGGACATTTAGCACATCATAACTAATAAATAAAAAAATAAAGATTCGATAAACATTTTGTTTGATTTAATCAAAATTTCCAACTATTTAGTTTAAAAAATCATGCAAACATTTTGTTAAAAAAAATTATTTTGGACAACAGCTTTTTCATCAATACCGCAAAAATCATCATCACAGAAAATTCAAAAATTTTTTAAATCAAATAAGAGGTTTTTGTATTCATATTTGAAAATTATTTTTTTCTGTGTGCTCTTTGAACTGTACGAACAGATTTGTTTTTTTTTTTCAAAGTAACTTTCGACAATGCGGGAGCGTTATTGATTCCAAATTAGTTGCCAGACCTTACTGAACAGAAATGTCAAAACAGTTCCATATTCTCAGCTATCAGAACATTATTACGGATATCGAAAATTCTCATGCTGCTTAAAAACACCCTTTGATTATTGATTTCATGCGTCTAAAAACATTGAACTTTATTTAACTGCTGGATATTTAGTCTTTAAAATTTAAATCAGCGCAATCTTCAATTTAACTAAGCAAAGTTCAACATTTCTACCAAAAAAATTAAACATTTATTGTGTTTTCTTTGTTTATATTTAACAAAATATCCGCCAGTTATTTAGATAATTTCAAACTTTATTTTAAATATTCTTTAACACAAACTTTTTGTTTCTTGTTTTTTTTTTGTTAAAGAAAATTGAACATAGATTTCTGAAATTGTTGTTTTAGTTTTTCTCTTTATCACATAATAAAGACACCCAATAAGCAATTTTGCTGGAAATCAAGGATTAAACAATTGGAATTCAAGTTCGAATTTTTTAGTTTTAAAGTGTTGACTTTTGTTACACTTTATTTAACAACAATTCATGCTTAAAACGGGTTTAAATGCTCATGAATACGGCTGTAAGTAGTTGCGAAATATTAATAAGTTTAAATATATGTTTTTTAAATAAATATAAGCAGATTTTATGTTGTAGCTAAACATAAGGTTTGGTTAATTATTGTTTGTTCATATGTATTTAATATATGAAGATACAAATTATAAATTTTGAAAAAAATAATAATAAAGCATAATAAACTTTATAAGTGACTAAATTTCCCTAATTCTTTTGTTTTAAGCAGCCTTTAAAATGATAAACTCTTGTTTAAATGCGTTTTGTTTGTTAAAGAAATATAAAATACTTATTGTGTTATACCTTTTTACCTTAATACTACTTATAAATTTATAAACAAATTTATAATGAAACACGTGTTTCTGTAACTGCTACAACATCATTACGACCATAATGTTCCTCAAATTTTAACTGACATTAAACTTTTTGTCTTTATGTTTCCTTTGCTTAGGTTTATTATTACATATCCTGGTCTTTGTTATTCCTTCAATACACCCACCATATTGAGGAAATAGCTGATGCAATACAAAGCAGTCAGCAAAATTATCTAGTGTACAGTGAGCGAATTATGGCATTCCATATCGATCGAAATTTCTATTTGACTTACGGTTACTCACACTTCAAGTGGGACACATAGAAAAAGTCTAATGTTGATATGTTTGGAACTTAATATAGAAGCTTTTTTAACTTTAAGAACTTGTATTGAATATGCTTCATTTTATTTGAGTCATATGAATTAAATTATACCAATTTAATTCCTACAAAATTACACCAATTTATTTCATACCTACAGATATTGGTAAATATGAATATGAAAATTAAGTATATTTATGTGGCGTCCCATTTAAAGCGAAATAGCTGTTTTTAACAGCTGACAAAATTTTTGTTCTTCAATATATAAACAAAATATGTACATAAATCAGAAAGTGTGTTCTTCAAAATATAAAAAAAATATACATTAACCCAAATTTGTTAATAGATTGATATTAAATAAATAAATGAACAAAATTAATGACGAAATTCCAATTTCTTTTGTTTGTTTTCAATAAAATAAGTAAACAAGAAAATACCTTTGCCGGATTGCCGATTTATGAACACCAAGTTTTTACGATTTCTTGACTTGACGTTTTTATTCAAAAACAATTTTATAACACCGAATCCATTTAAATTTTATATCACTGACAACCTATTATTAACAATGTAATGCTTTCTTTTGTTTATACCGTAAAATAATAGAAAAATAACTATTAAAACTTTAAATTTGTACTGTCCTGATTAGAGGCGATTTTTTCCCAACTTTGTCTGGTAACCCCATATATAAACAGAAGCCATCTTATTACAGGGCATTATCAACACGTTTGATTTATATGGGGCGTAAAGTGCAATGCCTTATGACATTTAAGGGTTAATGTTTTTAGAATAAAACACGCTGCCATTTTAGAGAGCACAGCATTTTTAAGAAACGAACACCAAATCGCTTTTTTCAATAAAATGTGACATTTTTAGTAGAAAAGAAAACACCATAAATACCATACAATATGAAATTTGTTTATGGTTACTAGTAAAAGCATAACATTATCATTAAGCATTTCTACTTTTGAAATTAAATACTATCCAAATACTTTGCTGTGTCATTATGGAGTAGTTACATAAAGAAATCTTTATATTTCAGGACAAGATTTTTGTTTAAACTTGTATATTCGCATCAGTGCTATTCTATTTCTTTTCACATTCAATAGAATGACTATCACACTTTTTATAATCAAAAAGAAGAAAACAGATTATTATAGACATGTGTTGTAAAAAAATTCGTCTTTCATCATTGTTTTCATTATCGCTACTTGTGTTCCGGAATTCTCAATACATGTTAAACTGAAAACGGAAAAACTGACAAACAAGGCTAGAAAAAATATATAAAACACACGCTTTTCCAAACATTTTCATTCGTTCAGATAAATTTGTTGTGTATTTTGTTTTTTTTTTTTTTTTTTGATAAAGACACACAAGCTAAGGAAACATTTTTGAGTAAAAGAGAAACAAATTGAACAACAAACATTATCGTAAAAAGAAAGAAAGTCATTCTTTGTTTAAGGTTTTCGTAATGATGAAAAAAAAGCTAAAATTATATGCTGGAATTTTTTTACCATCCGTTCGAAATACCACAATTATTCACATGTGGTGTTTAGTTGTTTTTAATACAAAATTTAAAATCTATGTTTTTATTGGTCTTTAATGAAGATAATAAAAAGCATTTGGGCTGAAAACAGAAAACGTTTCCATAAATTTAGTTAATTGTTTACTTACAATGAGAGTTTTTGTGGTTTCACAAGGATATAAAAAAAAATTATATCTTTATATAAATTTCCCAGCGATATTCTGCAAGCTTGAAGTAGAATGAATACATATTTGGTATAAAAATTAGTCACAAAAGTCTAACCTTAGTAAGACATTGGACTTGAAAGAATTGGCAAAAAGATTCCCTGCATGTAGGTAAGTCAGTATCTATCTGCCATACTTGGACCCAAAGATCTATTGTGATATTTAGGAGTTCCACTAAACAGAACCCCACTGCACAGTGAAAATTTTGGTAATTTGCGGATCGAAAATCTGTAACTTTTGAATGGATAATTCTTTCATTTTTGAATAGGTGGGAGTTTAAATTTAATTTGTATCATCATAAAAAAATAAAATAAACTTTCTATTGATGCTGGGGTGGATAGCAACTTTGTTTTGCTTGCTGAATTTTATATACACCAATACCACGCTTTGCGTCGTTTCGTTTTGCATTTTTTCGAAATTGCGTCGCTGCTGAATTAGTACTAATTTTCTCTGTGTGTCGTGAGTTTTTATAAGTTGTTTTGGGCTTGAGTCTTTAATTTGTTTTCTAAATGATGGTTGGATGACTTTTGTTGCTAAATAATTGCTCCATGCCATGAACCAAATGTTTGCGAAAGAAAGCCTTATGACAACAGCCCCTATGGACTCATCAGACAGTGATTCATTTTTATTTTGTTGTTTTTATAAATTAATTCAATATTTTACTTTGTTTTAATTGAATTTGTTTTCTTGTAAGTATGTAATAAAAAGTAGTATTTTTTTAACCCTGGAACCTTTATTCGATCTTTACATGGTTTGGTATAGAAAACCATAATTCACTTTGCATCGTTTTTATTTGCGTCGCGTTTTTTTTGTAACGTAACCACAACGCAAAGAGAGGTTTTGGTGTGTGTTGGAAATATAGGAAAGTTTCTTTTAAAAAACAAAAAATATTTCTTATATACATGCATTGATATTTTGGTAAATTTAGATCAATTCGTCCCCTCAATATAACAATAGCGTATAATTTTTTTGGGGTTTTGAGAAAATCGTGTTTAAAGTTTTTGTCAAATCGGATGTCTATTTAAACCTCAATATCGCGGTAAATAAAAATTCTTCATATTGGATTTTTCGACGAATACATAATACCGACGAAGACCATCCATATGTCATTCAAAGTGCAAGTCCTCCATATAGGCTATTTTTTTTTTAAGGAATTCGTATGATGAATCTATTACACTATTTTATTTTATATGGTATACGCTGTTTTATTCAATAATTTTACGGTATTTTTATTAAAATATTTGATCTAAAAAATATCAATGTGTAACATTATAAAACAGTGATTAATTCATAGTTTTGTTAATTCAGTAGCATATATTACTTTTCAATTTGGGTTATTAAAAACAAAAAATTATGACAAACTAAGGTATACATTGCGTAAATCTGGCTTCATCTGGCTCGTCTAAACAATTTCGCTTGTTTCCACCTTGTAAGTTATAAAAAAAATTACTGCGAGCCACGACGAATTACATTTTTCTTGCACAAATTTTGGAGATCATGCAGCTTTCGATGGTCGGAATGAAACTATTTCTCAAACAATAGTGTATATTATTATAAGCTATTTTAAGGATTAAAGTTTTCATAAATTGTATTTTTTTCTACAGACTAAAATGGAGTATAATGCGTATACACTTTTATTCTTTTAACAATTTTGGAGTGGCAATTTCAAGTAAAATAACGCATATGAGCTTACACATTTATTGAAGGAAAATTTTGAACAAGAAATTATACACTATTTTTTCCATCGACATTTTGACCCACTTTTTGGAAGTAGAATTTGACGAAATTTTGACCAGACATAAAATCAAATCGGAGATTCTAAATATGCAATAAAAAAATAATAGCGTATGAGCACATACGCTATTGTTATATTAAGGGGACGAATTCATCTAATGCTTGAGTGATTTTAATTTTAAAAGCTAAAAAGTTCAATATTTTTTTTTTTTTGTAAAGAGTTAAATAAGGACTTACCTGTTGCTGGCAAAGTAAGAACAAATTCTGTATTTAACCAATCATAATTTCTCCCAAAAAACACTGCAACAGTTCTGTTTGCCTTCTGCCAACGAATTTGTATTTTTTCTACAAAAAAAATATGTACCACATTTTAAAAGGTGCATGTATAAAATGTATTGCCGAACATGGAATACTGCAATTTTTTATTTGACGAGAACAAAACACAAAACAGCTGACAAAAAGTTTGTTATTCAATATATAAAAAAATATGTACATAAATCAAAAAGTGCGTTCTTCAAAATATATATAAAAAAAATATACATAAACCCAAATTAGTTAATAGCTTGATATTAAATAAATAAATAAATGAACAAAATGAATCACGAAATTCCAATTTCTTTAGTATATTTCTCATACAAAATGTAAACAAGAAAATAGCTTTGCCAGATTGCCGATTAATTAATGGCGTTTTCTTTTCTGAGTAAAATTCTGCATTTATTCTGCCTTTTACCTTTTTTAATGTTCTTTTCTGAAATACATTTGTTATTTTAAAAGTGTAAAGCGATCTTTTCTGATGATGTCCCCTTTAAAATTAAAAAAAAATGCTACATGTTCAACACTCATTTTAATTAAAGGGGCAGAGTGCCGCACTAGATTTAGGCGAATTCAATACAAGGTGGTGGCAAGTTTCGAGCCGTAAACACTAACAATGCAATACAAAAAACATCTGTTGTTTCTGTTGGCTTTGGATTGTTGTAGTCTTGCCACCACCTGTAATTAAATTTACCTTGCGCTAATTGTACTTTATTGCTTTATGCCAAAATTTGTGTTCTTTTGTAAACGTAAAATATGAAACACTTCTTAAAAATTAGGGGAGCATTTAAAAATGTTGCCAAGTCACATGTAACACTCAGGCAAAACTTTTTTTTTAGAAAAGAAAACGCCATAAGTTTTAACGATTTCCTGATTTGACGTTTTTTTAAAATAATTTTATACAGCCTACCATTAACAATGTAATGCTTTGTTTTGTTTTTATTATAAAATGATAGAAAAAATAACTATTTAAACTTGAAATTTTCACTGTCCTGATTAGAGGCGATTTTCCCCAACTTCGTTTGGTAACCCCATATATAAACAGAAGCCATCTTTTTACAGGGCATTATGAACACTCTCGATTTATACGGGGCGTAAAGTGCAATGACTTATTACATTTAAGGGTGATTTTTATTAGAATAAAAGCATTTTTAAGGAACGAACACCAAATTCCATTTTTTTTTCAATGTTAAATTTTTTGTAGAAAAGAAAACACCAAAGGTAACACTTAACCCTTTCGCTACAAGTTTTTACTGGGTTACTAAAAAAATCCAATTTTTTGGATTTTTATTATAACTTTTTTGTTTTTATTATTGATAAAAACATTTGAAATTTATTGTTGATGGGGAATGTAAGATGAGATGAACCCACTGTTTATTATTGATGTTGTTTTGTTTAAACTTTGATATTATTACAAGTAAAACTGTTGCTATAATTCTTATACGTTTAACAGTTTTATTTGGTTTAATATCTTTAGTTTTTCTAAAATCTTTATGGATGAAGTTTCCTGATGGAATAGCTTATCCCATCAACAATAAATTTCAAGTGTTTTTATCAATAATAAAAACTGGGAATTAAGCACGAATAACAAAATCTTTTGAAAATTTAAATTTTTTATTCCCAAAAATTTAAATTACTTTTTATTATAACTTTTGAAAAAAATGTACCCCAAATGTGTTTTTTGGACTGTATCCATATGGATACATATTTTGGTTATGGCAAAGAAATTTTGTTAAAAAAAACTAACATAAATAGTGGAATAATCCACGGAATGTTATAAGGTTTTGCGAAAATTCGTTCGGAAATCACTCTGTTAAATTACGAGAAGATCGGATCATAATTTACTGTTAGACCCATTTAAGCCATTCTCCCAGAAAACAGTTTATTACGCCTAAATTCAAAATAAATAATACTATCAGAATAAAATTAAATACTTCACAGTTTTATAAGACTAGAAATCACACTAATAAATTTCGTGATGATTGGTCCCTAATTTGCAAAAGTCCCCATATAAAAACTAATCATGATATATCTTTTAGATAATAAGTTAGACTTAAATTGTATGCTAAAATTAGATTGGCGGCAAACAAATCCCTGTTAAAGTTGCATATGTAAGCAAAAAAAAAAAAAACATTAAATATTTCAAATGAATAAATTTCAAATCTGCTTACAGTATATACAAAACTCATAGCAGAAATAGAATCTGGACAATAACGCCTTTCCAAGAAGGTATAACAATCCGAAAACAAATAATTATGGTATAATTTTATCTCCCCAAATCCTTAAAGTCGTAAGTAGTGTGTTCAGTTGCCATTTTTGAGTACTTCTGTTTTCGATAGAAATTGTTTTATGCTTGATTTCAAACATTTGCAAAAATCAATTATGACATGCATATATGTACCTTATATTATCCATTCTGCATTGCAGGGCCTACCGGAATTTTTAAAGAAGTTTAAAAACACTCCATTTATCAACCAGAGATATAATATAGTCCATCAATGGTGGTGGATGCCATTTAGGCATTCCTCTTTTTGCCAGTGCAGTACAGTGACAGGGATGGTGTTCTTCGTTCCCCTACTCGTCTTCGTCATCATATTAGTTCTGCATCCAGTATTCGCAGCCCGTATATAGAAATACCGATCGTCGAAGGTCGAATTTGCAGGAGAGCAAATGCACTCCATCGCCTACCAGTGCGAAATGTGCGAAATTAAAGCCAATATTTGCGATGACTATCATTTGGAATAAACCCTGCGGGAAATTTGTGTCAATTGGTCCTGGGTTTTGTGAACTTATGACCAGTGAAAGGAGAACCAATCATTTAACTGGTTTTTGAAGAACTAAAAGGTAGGAAATGAAATGAATTACAGTACAGTCTTAACCGACGGTGTGGCATATTTTTAAGACTTTCTAAAATTTGGTTCTTGACTTTAATTCTAGGATTTGTTTTATTGAAATAATACTACACGCAGAGAAAAAATAGGGTTGGGCATGGTTACGGCAACTACACTGTGTTTATTGTAACAATATATTGTTGTTGTACACAAATAATTGTTATTTTTTTAAATATCAGCAATATTATAGTTACTGTAAACATATTAATGTTTATCGCAATTATAAATTTGAGTATTGTTGACCGAAAAATAATTATTTTTCTAACAACTAAATTAAGATAACTTTCAAAACATATTATATTACTCACAGCCATAACATGATATTTAATAGCCATAACATGATAACTTTATATACATTTATCATAATAAGTTTAAGATGCAATCAAAATATCGTTACTCTAATAATATTTTGGTATCGCCATTTGTAAAATAATTTTGTATCAGTTGTGTCGTGTTTTACATAAAAATATCGAATTATTTGTTAGTGAGTGGCTAAATAATAAAAAAATAACCATTAAAATAAACAAGAAATTAAAAAAAAATATTAAAAAAGAAATAACAAAATAACCATTAAAATAAACAAGAAATTAAAAAAAAAATAAAGAAAAAACATTAAAAAAGGGTTGTAGTGTCACAAAATAAAATATCTTTGCTAAAAAATTTTAATAATCTTAAAGTGGTGGAAAAATTTGTGAAATATTGGTGCAAAATATTAACCATTACTGGTAAGTTTTGTGTTATTTTAAGAGAAAAAAATTGAAAACTCCATAAAATAATTTATAAATAATTGCGACCTACGACAAAAAGATTACAGTAACTATATTATGTTTTTTATTTTATCATAAGTATTTTTTTCCAATAAAAATATTATGTTTAAAGTTGTATCATATTATGATGTAAAAAATTTATGTACAACAGTTCATATCACTTTGCATCATAATATGATTACTTCTTAACTTATTATGATTGTCATGACAATAATATGATTACTTCTTAACTTATTATGATTGCCATGACAATAATATGATTACTTCTTAACTTATTATGATTTTCATGACAATAATATGATTCCTTCTTAACTTATTATGGTTACCATGACAACAATATGATTACTTCTTATCTTATTATGATTACCATGACAGTAATATGATTACTTCTTAACTTATTATGATTACCATGACAGTAATATTATAACTTCTTAACGTTTTATGATTAACAGGATAACAATATGATTAAGGGAAAAATATTATGATGTTATATTACGAACATATTTGGTCATAATATGATTTAATAACAATCGTAATATGGTGACTACAATCATGAATCTTATCATAATATGTTGCTCTTAGAATATGTTTACCACAACCATGTTTTTTCTTTGCGTGTACATTTAAGTAACTGACACTAAGCACGTTTATTGAGAATAGATCTGTGACTGGTCAAATGGTCTCAATTGACCACCTACAATGACAACCTCATGCATAAGTGATAGTGCTTATGCATATAAAGTGTTTGAACTAGAACTGGTCTTTCTCGCCATAGACCTATCACGGGACAACTTTGGTCTCAGATCGCTACCCTCTGCGGATATAATGAAGAATAAAGTTTTAAAAGAAATAATTTAAGATTATAAGCAAACGTCCAATTAAAAATTTATTTATTTACTTTTGCTTCGATATAAAATTTCAAAGGGCATTTTTTTCATAATTTAAACCTTTTTCTAAATTTCATTTTATGATGTCTTTTGAAAACGCCTGCAATAGTTTTACAAGTTGTCTTTGCCACCACACGTAACCAAATATTTTAAGAAAATTAAATCATTTAACGAAATAAATCTCCAAATTTAAAACACTCCAACGAAGCAGAATTTCAAAGTCATTTGTATACAACACCCAACGAAATGTGAAGATAAAGAAGTGAAACTTTATATTTGGAATGTCACGTATACGCAAATTTAATACTCAAGTTGAAATAGCCAACAGCTTGTCATCAGTGGCTCCAAGTTATTTAATACTGTAGCGCAGTTTTAGCTTTAAGGACTTTTTAAGAGCATTGTGTAGTATAATGAGAGGGATTAATCCTTTTGTAAGGAAAAACAAAAAAACTGCAAATGCTTTTAATTAATGCGCGATTTTTGGATTTAAGTTTATAATTCCAAATGTGCACTGTTAAGTGCAATCGTTTTCGTATAAACATCTAACAAAACAATGAGTGGAAAATTTTAAACAGTTGGTTTTAATGCAGATAATAAATGTTTCTTCATAACTGCGTGATGACAACACAATTTACGACACATTAAAAATGTTTATTTTTATGTTTAATCTTTTAAAAGGATTTTAATTTTCTAATCGCTGTATTTTTCCACAACTGTCTATTTAAAGTATTGTGTGTTCATGGTGCCGCAGCATGCCGTAGTGCCAAATATAAGAGAACCCTCTAATTTATTAAAGACTCTTGAACAATAAATGTGAAATATGCGCTGTCAAATGTCCTCAATTAATAAAACCGCAGTTTTTGCTCACCACAATCAAATAATTAGTGAATTGTGTTGACTAAACATTATTCATTCAACAATGTTCAATAAAGTGTTGATTTTTTCTACATGTTTAAAATGGGAAATGGAATGTGAATTCAAGTTAAATATAAAATTAAGGACTGCTTGAATATTCTAGCATTTTTATAATAATTTGAAATTTAAACTGCCCTTGTTTTCAAGTAGTGATCTGGCAAAGATGTTTGCTTTCTTTATAGACATTTTTATTGTTTTTATATTTTTAAATTTTAAAGTTCTGCCAATATTCGTAAAATTACTGTGGGCGGTAAAACAGCTAATGGCTTGGCATCGTATAACTGTATCGAGTTACAGTTTTTTTTAACAACCCACTAAAGTTCACTTCTTTCAACCTGCTTGTTTGGTAGCACAAAGTACCGTGTGAAAAAAGGCTGAAATCAGTTGCGAAGGCAGCGTTTGTTGGTAGTTTGGCAATATGTTAAAACAGGCGAATACAATCAACACAGATTGCATCACCATACCAAAAATAACAAAACAGAAACCACTTTAAGCAAAATTGTTTGATATATAAAAAAACCAAAAAAAAAATCCCTGAAGAAGCTATCCATTGAGATAGCGAAATATTGGATAAATTTTAAATAAATATTCTTTATATAAAACAGACCTTTAGCTTGAGAGATTATTGAAAGGAAAGAAGAATAATATTTAAATTATAACTTGTTTTTTTGTTTTGTTTTAAATTAATAGTAGGGTTTGAAAATGAATTGAATTTTCTATGAAAATGTTCATTAATAAAGAAAATTTTCAAATATATAGGCAGTTTTTTATAAATAACTAAAAAATATAACTTTTGAATAATTGAATTAGTAAAATTAATACGGAATAATAGCTAAATAATTTGAAAGATGATTACAATTACATTCACGCGAAAGAAATTCAGATATAAGGTAAATTTTCAATTGGGCTTAGGCTTTGCTATACTTAAATTTGTTTTATATAAACACACATATGAACATTTATGTTTTATAGAATCGGAAGTTTGACAAACATTTAACTGGAAAAGAGTCTTTTGTATTTGCCAAATTGTATCAAAAGGACAACGAACTATAAGAGCACCTTTCGTGGGGGATTTTCGTAACAGAGCCGAGGGAACTACGGTTTTATTACCTTAAGATTTCCCACCGATCTGGGCTTGTCAAATTTCCATTGTTCGTAGCATTGCATTAAATAGTTGCAGATTTCCATTAAAACGTGTTGTTGCATTGCATAAAATATGTAGTTCCAATTTTTTTTATAAAAAACAATTTTTAAATTAGTGGTTACTTGAATTGGCAATAATTTAAATGGTATCAAGCTATTATTAACGTTTAATGTCGTGATTTTGATTTTTAAATTCAAATATTTGTTTTTTTTTTTTTTTTGTTTAGAATTTATATTTGGAAATTTAAAAGTGTTTTACTCGCTAACATCACAAAATGTAAAAAAATTAAATGAAGAAGTCAAATTTGTAAAAATGGTTTTTATTTATACAAAGTAATGAAGTGCTACTTCATATTCAGAAAAAAAATTACAGTAATCGACTCTAAGGATTTTCAGATAAGAGCAAAAATGTGCGCTGGCATGACGTTAAAAAAACGGAAGTGGATTTTGACTTGCATTACATAACTGAATTAGACTTCGAATTGAGCAAGATGTTTTGTCTAAAACTTTTTTTAGTAAACTTTGGACTAATACAGATTTATTTTTCAAGCTATAAAATTTATAAATCTTGGCTCGTTTTAAGCTAAATATGGGAATTTTCAGCGAAAAGTCTACTTTTTTTAATTAAACGCCAGATTGCATGCCATGTTGTTCAATCGTTATCCCTTTTGTTACTAAATGTAGAGCTAGTTGCGCTTTACACCAAAATATAAACTGTACATATAAAATTTGTTGAGAAACAATGTAAAATACTTCTGGCGTTACGTTACAAAAAGTAGACTTTTCGCTGGAAATGCCCATATATAAAATTGTAACGTTACTGACTGATTCATCACCGCACAGACAAAACGCATAATGCTAAAAACTTGAAATTTAGACCGAAGGTGGGTCTCTCCCCAAATCGATCCACTAAGATGGGATTTTTGGAAATTCGTATTTTTAAGGGGTAAAAAAGGGTAAAAACGGGTGAATTGGATAATCTTATATCATCAAAACTAAAACATTTACAAAAAACTGTAATACTTATGGATGTTCTTTATAAAAAGAAGCAGACAGGTTTATGATACTTTTTTGAAATTCGGCTCTTTTAGGAAGAAAACGGGTAAAACCTGAATTTTAGTTCTTTTTTGTCACCCCATCTATCTTTTGAACCAATAATCCTAAAAATAAAGCTTATACCTCATTTGAAACTTAACAAAATAAAAAAAAAAACTCGAATATAAATTTGGTACTTTTTTTACAAAACATTTTTCTCCATTCATTGACATATTCGTACTTAATTATGGGCCCCCACTACAATACTGCATTTTTTGATACTTTAATTGGGGGGAAAAAATAGTACCACAATGGGAAATACGGGAAATTTTATATCTTTCTTCAGCTTTTTGGTTCAACAACTGGTATTTTTTTAATTATCGTTAATATTGGACCTTAAAACATAAAATTCAACATGCAATGTCATGAGTAAATACAAATCTAAGAGGAACGTTTTTGGTACTTTTTTGTATATTAACTGGTACTTTTTGAATTTCTGTTTGCATTGGACCTTGAAACATAAAATAAAATATGCAAGGTCCTGAGTGAATGAGAATGTATTAGAGGGCTTCTTGGTACTTTTTTGTTATTTAGCTGGTACTTTTTAAATTTTCGGTAGTATTGGACATACAAACATAAAATTCAAGATGCGATGTCCTGAGTAGATAAGAATCTATAAGAGGGAAGTTTTTGGTACTTTTTAGTATTTTAACTGGTACTTTTTTAATTCCCGTTATTATTAGACCTAGAAACATAAAATTAAACATACAAGATCCTGTGTGAATATTCGGGTTAAATGCTAGAATTTAAACAAGTTAAAACCTAGAAAAATAAACTTTGGCATACAGATATGTCCACGAAGAAAAAGGAGACGCTAACGAAGTAGCTGGTTAAATGCTAGTACTATAATAGAGTTATTTATGCTTTTATAAATAAATAGTTTTATTTATTTCAAAATTTATTATAACAATATAAATAATGACAAAATTTGAAGTTTTGCTTTTTTTATTAGGTTTTAATTTGGTTATTATTTTAAAACACTTTAACACTATAAATACTTAATACTTTTATCCAATCATTGACCCTTATTCCATTTAGCGACATCAATACGAAACGTTATCGTTTTGTGTCGATTGTTGCAAATCGGTATGCCCATTGTCAAGTTTAATCGATAAGCGTCGATGTATTTTTGGTATGCCGTACGCAACGTCAACGTTGGCATCGATTGACTCCGATTTTGTCGTCAGTCTTATTGGTGTCGAAACAGTTTTTATTTTTTTAATAATAATAATGTTAAATTAAAAAAATGGAAAAATTGCAACAAAGCTACGGGAAAATTGCAAAAATTTGCTAAAATGGCGAAAATTTTCAATATTCCAAACAAGCCAAAAATTGATTTAAAGCCCCAAAAATTCCATGAAAATGGCTCAATTAGAAGAAATTCGCTAATTTTAGCCATGTTCGTGTAGTCATTTTTATGGAATTTTTGTCATTCTTACATTTTTGGAGAATTTAAATAAATTTTATGGCTGGTTTGAAATATTAAAAAATTTCGCGACTTTTCGCTTATTTTTGAAAATTTCGCGTACCTTTTGTTGCCAAAGTCTGTATTTTACAGGGCACAATCAACACTGTCGATTTATACGGGGCGAAAAGTGTAATGCCTTATGGCATTAGTAACTGTGAATTTTTTTAAATAAATTAAGCTTCCCATATTTAGAGCAGAACATTTTTAAGAAATAAACATCAAATTGCATTTTTTTTAATAAAAACTGAAAACAAAACAAACCATCTGTCTAAGTTATTGGAGATGTGCTTTAAAAATCCATAAACAATCGACATCGATACACTGCTGTTATAGAATACAAGTTCTGTATCGAATTGATGACGACGTCGATGAAAATTGATGTTGATATTTAATTGATGACGATGACGACGACGACGTTAAATGGAATAAGGGTGATTATAATTTGTATCACCGAGATGTTATCGTTATATATCGTTTGTTTGAAGGATTTTTGTATTTTAAGTCAAACTTTTAATTTTAAAATACATATGAAAATCAATTAATAATTTAAATTTTTCATATTCAAATCTATTACAAATTGTATGAAATTTATAACAAATAAAAAAAAAAAATTGAAGGAAGAAATATTTAAAATAAATTTGTATTAGATGTGAATAAATAAAACCCTAAATAAATTTTATTTTGAATTAATTACACAGGTCAACAGCACAAAAGGGCTTGCATAACCACTATATAGATTTCATGCATCATGTCTACCTAAGTACGAAAATGGTAAAATTTTTCAATTCTATGGATAATTTTTAAGTAAAATACAGGGGTGTGCTGGAAATCGCAAACGCAAAACGCAAGAATTTGGAAGTTGTTTTTAATAGACTTTAAACCTAATTCTTATAATTTTTGGTTTAATAGGAAAATATTTGTTAAATATTTGTCATAAAATTTTTTTATTACAAAAATCTTATTTGAAAACGACTTTTAAAATTCTTGCGTTTTACGTTTGCGAATTCCAGCACACCCCTGATAGTCAATATTTTGAGACTCCACTTATATTGTCATAACTCAAAGACAACTTGTCCGATTTTGTTGAAATAAATTTAAAAAAATTCGAAAAAATTAATCGATTTTTATGATCTACATATATCTCATTTTGTTGCTGCAATAAGTTAAGAAGTAATCATATTATTATCATGCTAATTATAATAAGTTAAGAAATTTAAATTTTTTTGCATCGATTTCTTATTTTATTGCAATTTAAAATTTTTTTTTTAATGTTAATACAATTTCTTTAATTTTTTAGTTTTTTTAACTTGTTTTTTTTTAATGAATACCTTTTTTAACTCACTTATAAATAATTCGATAGCCATATTTAAAATAAACGACACAACTTACGCAAAAATATTTTACAAATGACATAACAAAATATTATAAGAGTTAAGATATTTTGATTGCATCTTAAACATATTATGAGTACACGTATTAAAAGTTATCATGTTAATATGTTTCAAAGTTATCATTATTTAGTTGTTAGATAAGTCAACAATACTTAAATTTATAATTGCGATAAACATTGATATGTTTACAGTAACTAGAATTTTTGCTGATATTAAGTAAAAGTAACAAAAATTTGTGTACGACAACAATATATAGTTACAATAAACATAGTGTAGTTGCCGTAATCATGCCCAACCATATTTTTTCTCTGCGTGTATAGAAATACATTGGTTCCTTTGGCTCTTATAAGGAGCATAGGGCTTCGATTATATATGATTACTAAAAAAATAAAAGTTAAGACGGTTGCCTTGAGAATACATCTTTTACCATCTTTGATTGAAATTTTTCTCTTGTTCGTATTATTTTTTCTTTGATTTCTTGAATATTTTCTCAGAAATTTTACTACAAGTTGAAACATATTTTTTTAATGTAAAAAATATGTAAATTGAAAATTCTTTCACCTTCTTATCACATCTGTAAAAAATGTTTCCTAGCATTTCAATGGTAAAAAAAGTGTTTCCTGGTTGGTGTTTTTTTTATGAGTTTGGTTGAAGTGTTGCAACAGCCGAAGTCTACAACCAGAAACGTATTGAGGTGTAAAATACAAAAATTTCTTGTTTCTATGTAAATGTTTTGCGGAACTTTTGTTGTTGCATTTTTACCGTATCAGGTTGTTATGGATCAGTGTGGCAGAAAATTGAATATAAAAAAATTTTTTATATGGTTTTTATTTAATTTTGAACTCACATGGATGGCTGCTTCATTGGTAAAAATTACATTTTGTATCAATATATTCATATTTTTAGCTAAACGATTACACTTTGTATTCACTATAAATATGCGAATTTATGTCATTTTAAATATCTATTGATTTTATGTTTTAAAAACATTGGAATTTAATCTTCCGAATATTGAGTCTTTTAAATTTAAATCAGCGCGATCTTCAATTCAACTAAGCAAAGTTAAATACTTCAACAAAAAATAGGAATCTTATTGTTTTCCCTCAAGTTAACTTTCACGAAATATCCTCCAGTTATTCAGACAATTTTAAACTTTTTTTAACACAAACTTTTTCCTTCTTTCTTGTTTCGTGTTGAAGAAAAATTAAAATAAATTACTGAAGTTGTTGCTTCAGTTTTCCTATTCACCACTTATTCAAGAAAGCCAGTCTTAAGATTTTTTTGAATTATTTTAAAGTTTTTATTTTAAACAAAATTGAAATAAATGAACATAATTTTCTTTTTATTTTTATGTTAAAGAAAAACTTTTGTTTAAACTGCTTGAACTTAAGAATAAAGATAAACTTTACCAAAAGTCTTTTTAGAGAAAGTATTTCACAAAGTTTTTTAACTGGAAAAAAATTAAATAAAAAATAAATTTTGGTGTTAAAATGAATATTAAGACCATAACATAAGATAATAAATTGAATATTTTTTGGCTGCGTTTTTAAATTATTAAAATAATTTTAAGGGATTTGAAAGCCACAAGAAAACACAAAAATTTCGTTTAAAACAAAAATGGAAGAAGTAAAAATAATGGAAAATTAGTAAAAAGCAATTAAAAAATTAGCGGAGACCAATGCATTTGTAATTGCCTGTTTAAAGTTGCCAACATCTGTCATCAATTCTATTATTATTTTGGCATCACTGACAAAATGACATTTGTTTTGAAAGCAGCGTCGCCATTTATCAAGTTTTCCCTTGTTTGCAAGTTATTTTCTTTTTTTTAGAAATGGTGACATTTTTAATTGATTGAGGCTACAGCTATAACAACGAACGATTGACACATTCCCTAGACTTTAAAAGGCTCTTTGGAGAAAATTAAATATTGCTAGAGTACACACAAAACTAGGAAATGTCCTGTGCAGTAATTGAGTTGTTGCACGAGCTGTATGGCATGATGATAAAAAAAATCACACATTGACCAAATCAAAATTAACGAACTTAAGTGTTGTCATATCGTGATTAAGGGCAAGGGTAATAATCACTGCTTGGCCAGCATCCTTTTTAAAAGGTTCAACCCAAAATAGGCACCAAGAAATGCAACCTTGCAGAAGCAGTGGGTTTTCGCAGTCACATGTAGGTTCTAGTAGCCACAAATGCGCAATTTGTAGCCTTCATCAAGGTCATCAAGATGTAATAGTGCTTAATTGCTTACAAATGTTTTGAAAAAAATGTACATCTACTTTTTTGACAGCTGCGTAGACTGCGAAAATGCTACACACACAACCGTGGTGTGGACCTCGAGCTTAAGGGAGCATATTAATGAAACACAGGAACAACAACAAATTTTGTGTGTAAAGCTGATCGTTTAATTCACCAATTTTTATATGCGCTGAATAAAGCACTTGATAACGTTGATTGGGAACAAATTTTTTATTTGCCATCAGTAGATGAGAAGCTTACTTTTCTTAACAACTCAATACTGCGAATTTATAACGATCACGTGCCAATAAAAAACAAGATAATCGAAAATATTATTAGGCCATGGTTTGGAAATGAATCTTTTTTTTTTTTTTTTTTAATTTCCTAAGTTTATCCCGCGAAGCTTTATGCTTGTCTGCAGGAAAGAAACCAGAGTCTCTGGCGGGAATCGAACCCGCAACCCCGGCGCTGATAGACTAGCTCGCTACCAGCTAGTCTACCGGGGCACTCATAAATTGTTAATATCATTCCAAAATTGACAAGTAATGCTATTTTAAAGTGTACTAAAGAAATATCATAAAATTGTGGAAATAAAAAAAAAAAATTTTAAACCAAAAAAATTAAATTAAAATTTTAGAAAACAATTTTTTTTTTCTTATGATACCCAATTTGTATATGTTGGTAAGGGAACAGATTCTCAAAATAACAAAACATGCAAAAATAGACCCTTTTTCGAAATGGTCCAGCTCACGAGAGGTCAAAGCTGGAGCCGAAATATTTAAAATGGTATCTTAAAAAAGTCCAAGGTTCATTTTTAGGAGGCTACATCGAGCACTTTTTTTGGTGAGTCGCTCTAATGTACATTAGAAAAATTTGATAATGCCAATTATATACAGTTTAAGTAGATTTTAGTTTGTTAAATTTAATTTGCATACAAAAAAAAAAAAAAAATTATTTTTCTAATGTGATCACTGTTAACAAATTTTCAAGGAAAAGGGTTAAAACTGTAAAATGGATACTGAAAAAATGTTAGATGAGTAGAAGCAAATGTATATTAATTCTTTTATAGAAATCCTTAAAGGAAAAGTATGAAGCCAAACCGATAGAACGCGTGGCAACTAAATTTTCTTAATTCATTATTCCAAAAAGTATATTTTAAACCTCAATAGTATAATAACCTCAAAACAATTCAACAAATTTGGTTTTTGTTTCTATTTCGTCGTTTCTTTTGTATTGTTTTATCTAAGAAGTACTTTTGCACCAATTCACAGTTAATTTTATTGTGGTAAAACGAAGAGAAAACAATTCTGACCTTTTTCTTCTAAACACTTTTAAAATATTACAAAAAAAAAAACATTAAACAAATTACTCTTAAAAAATTCTCCAAAGAATTTGGGGTTCAAATAATATTTTTGTTACAAAAACGTAAATATTTATAGAGTTGATTATGAACCTTTTACTTTGGCTCTTTAGACTTAAGACAATTAAGTTTTTTTAACTTTTCAGGGCGTTAAGTGAAATTTCAAAATAAATTTTACTCCAATTGATTTGACTTGAGAAATGGATAAAACTATAAACAATATTCGCAATTGAATTTAATAAATTAAAAAGTTTTTAAAACATATACGAGAAAATAAAAACATTAAATGCATGAAGAAAGGATTTCAAAACTATTTGTTGAGCTACCTTCTTAGAATAGACAAATATTAAATGCTGTACTTATGAAAAATGATAAGACAATTTAAGACTATCAGTTTTATGTGTGGATTATTCTAAATTAAATAAAATTCATTTTGGTACATTAAGGTTACTCTTCGTCGAATCGACAAACTTTAAAAAAAAATTCTAGCGGAACGATGTTTAAAGTAAAAAATTAACAAAAACATCTTTAGTTAAGCATTTTATTAAAAAATAAACTAACAATAAATGTAAAAGTTTTCATCCATCTCAAAATTTGTTACAAATCTTCGCACTTTTTTGTGTTTTCAAATCAATTTTTTTTTAAAGATTTCGTCATCAGCTAATGTTGTTGAAAAAAGAGCTTAATTTGAATACTCATAAAAAAGTTATATGATAAAATGTAAATGAGCTTCGTCGATTCGACGAAGAGTAACCGTGCAGGTTTAACAAATTATAAAAACTAATTTGACGACTAGTCAACATTGGTGTTTTCCCAGTGGTCGAAATCATTTATTATGCAAATATTTAGGAAACATACGTATTAAATTTTTTAAGGATCAAGAACATAAATAATCTTTATTTAGCTTTTAATTTACATATTAAATAATGGGGTATCTAATCTAAGTTTTTATTAAAGAACTTACATGTGTGGAGCATTAATTTCTTTTCGTTTAGTGGATAGATTTATCGAGGGACCACCCTTCTGTCCATACGTTATCTTCTACTCAAGACCATGAATGTTTTATTTATTTTTGTAAGTCAATAATCAGGTATGTGATGAAAAACGATCGTTTTCAAAATTATCGTTTTTAGCAGGTGTCTTAACTTTTAACTAGTCTTAACTTTTTGATCCAAATACAGTTCAATTAACATTAGTAACAAGAAATGTAAAAGAATATATACAGGAAAACAGAGAAAAATGTATTATAATTACATATTAAACGATACCAAAAACAATATTATCGTTATCAAATCGTATTGTTTTCAAAATCGTTTTTCATCACATACCTGAATAACATAAATAATATCAGAAAGTACCATCTGATAAACAAAAAAATACCAAAAAGTATCATCTTGTAGTTTCTCAATCACTCTGTTCTGAGCATGTTGAATTTTATGTTTTTAGGTTCAATATTAATAAAAATTAAAAACATATCAGTTAAGGAACGAAAATGTATCCAAAAGATCCATTTTACATATTTTCCTTTTACATTATTTCAAATAATATCGACTTTAAGAATTTTTTTTCTAGAAATTCAATCAATTGAAGTATTTTCAAATGATTCAATGGACATTTTTGCTTTAAATTTTTCGTTTAGATTTTATAAAAAATAAAAGATTACTACCAACCGCAAAAATTTAACTTTTAACAAATTGTTAATAAAGTGTACAGTGCATATACGATTAGGTAACGCCGAATACAGCACTCATTCTTTAATCTTTATCTTAAATGCGTTTAATTTTTTTGTTAACAGCGTATGATAATTTTTCCAGACAGACACCTGTCCGTTTGTTTTTCTAATGAGAGAGAGAATATTATTATTTTCTTACCCCGTTACACACGTTTGTTTTACCTTTGTTGTGCTGACCCCGTTTTATTTACAGAAGTACTCTCAATTATAAGACACCAGCAGCATGACCGAAATGGATTCGCAATTATTTTACTTTTAAAATTTGATGTATTTGACTAAATTATTTTAACAAATAGAAACAGAGAATTTGTTACACAAAACAAGCACATCGTTTTTTAAAGATAAGTAAAAACTAATTTTTTTTAGTTAAACTATATAAAATAACTGAATATTCCTTTGTTTTACGGAAAATGTAGTTAATTTTTTGACAGTTAATTTATATAAAATAACTGAAAATTCATTTCTTTTTACGAATACGCTGATGAATTTTGACATGAAAAATTAAATGAAATTTTCGTTATTTTAAATTACATTTTTATTTAATTTTACATAAAAGGGAATTTAACTTACCCCCCGTTTCCACGTGCAAGTACAAGTTCGAAAAACTCAAAACACTCACACTTTTTCACTAACATTCACACAATCTTTGTATTTGCAGCCAATCGGCTGTTTCCTCGAGTTTTCGTTGATAATACGTATACACTACTTGCAAGTAATTACTTGCATGTGGAAACGCCGGGTTAATCAACGGACAATATTAACTGCAACTGAAATCCGTATTTATATGCACTTAGTTTTTTTAAATAACAGTTAGAATGAGTTAAAAATAAATTTCTTGCAATTTTAAATGTTTATTTATTTAAAAATGACTGAACGAAATACTTCTTAAATAAACTACAGCCCGTTACTGTAATAATATTGTGAGTGTAGTAGCAAAAATGTTTAACGAATTATATGTATAAATAAAAATCAATGTTGTTCGTTGGTCATCGCATCAGTTGATAACGGCTAACCGATTTGTTCGATTTTTTCTTTCTAATGATCGCCATGGTCAAACTTAGTTGTTAACGGAAAGAAAATTTTGCTCCGCCCACTTTTTCGATTTACCTAAAATCAGAAAACGGCTCCATCGATTTGATTAATTTTTCATTCAAATGGGCGCATTAATCCATTTTAAGTTTTACTTTTAAGTACTTTTAAGCTAACTTTTTTCTTTTTATTTAAAATCGGAAAACAGTACGAGTTTTTTTTTATCGAAAGGCCTACTGACAGACTAACAGCCTATTTTTCTTATGTTTTATCATTTAAATAAATAAAATAAATTTATGTAGATTTTTTTAAACAACTGCTGCAAATATTTCAATAATATAGGACGACCCAGACCCCGCCTATTTGCTTTTTAATTCATGTTTTATTACCCAAATACCAGACAGTACTTTCAAAATTAAACGACTTTTGGAAATTTATTACAATAATGATTATTTTAAAGGCAAACGAATGATACAAAATATGTGTTTGATTGTACAAGAAGACAATATACGAGAGTCGTTTCAAGTTTAGTTTTCAGTCTTTAGCAATGTTTTGCACTTAATTTGCCAACATTTTTGAATATTTGTTTGAAGACTATTCTGAGCAGTTATGCACACTTTTCATTGCTAAAAATAGATTTTTAGTAAAAAATAGTTAAAAGATGTCTAAAGAAGTTTTATTTTTTAAAAAACGCATCAATATTAATAAAAACTTTACAAAATTTATTTTTTGCACTGAAATTTCACATAAGAAATTATTTTGATTGCAATAATACATTTTATGCACTCCAATTCTCCAAACCAGGTGCTATACAAGGGTCAAACGTCTGAAACATTTACTTTCGATGCAGGAGTACGTCAGAATTGTGTTCTGTTGCCATTTCTTCTCCTTTCTTCATTTCTTCCGCTTGTACTTGAAGCCAGACGGTATACAGTGGACGCCCTTCTCAAAACTAAATGATCTTGACTATTCTGATGATTTAGGTCTCTAAGCACAAAGTTTCAAATATATAAAAAACAAACTGAAGGCTCTACATAACCACGCTCTCAAAGTTGGTATGCGAATAAACCTGAAGGAAAACTAAACTAATAAGAATAAACACCATAAATACCACCTCTGTTACTGTCAATAATAACATCACAGAAGATGTACAATTTTTCTGTTACCTTTGCACAATCACAACGAAAAGCGGTGCAAACGAAGACCCCTTGTTCGTCGCTCCCTGCTCCTATTTTTTTTTTTGAAAAAAATCTAAATGCGAATGATTTAGTTTTAAAGGTCGATATGACACTTCATTAGCATTTAATTCAATAATTCAAAACATTTTGCGAATCTTTTGTATTATTTTGACAACCCTCGGAAACAATTCCAAGTTTTCACATAACAAATTTAAGTCTCAGGATTTTTATACGTTTTCATCAAATAAAGGAAATTATGTGTGAAGCCACCAAAGACAAAAAAAATTTAAATTAATATCGAATACGAAAGAAAATGCAAGCTGTTGTTGAACGGCATAATCAATTTGACTATAGCAATAACTTTTTTTTTTTTATTTCTGTTGGCGTGTGCGGAAAGTATTTAAAAGCAAGTAAGAGTGATATATTCGGCATTGCCGAATTTTTAATACCCTCCTTCATATTTAAAACTATAAAATTAGATTTATATAAAAAGTTTTAAAATTTTTTTTTTGAGTTTTGGAACACTTTTGGTGTTTTTTTCATAACTCGCCAATTTCGCTCTTTCCACACGCAGAAAAAATATGGTTGGAGGTTACCATATTCTAAGAGCAACGTACTATGGTTGGATTTTTACAATGTTTATTTTTGCAGGTAATATGGTTTTCCCATTTCCCATTTTCCCAAAATAAACCAAAATAGGATCAAAATTAGCCATAAATTGTTCAAAATTAATCATATTTTGTGCCAAAATAAGCATATTTTTTGGTGAATATTAACCGTAATAATGGTCAAACTTAATCATATTAAGAAAATAACCAGAAATTGGACAAAAGTAACCATATTGTGGTCAAAATTAACCACATTATGATTATTTAATTTATCCATTTTTTAAATTTATTTATTACGAGTCAAGCTCCGTTTTTTTTTCCTGTTACGTGTTTAGTTCCACTTTTATAAGTAGTCCCATTAAAATCATTTCCAGCCTTTGACGACCTTCATTAGCACTTCTTCTATTTTACTGGTTCATAGTACTTCATTTGTGCATTTTTATCAACAATTGATATAACGTCGGTCATAGGTTGACAACTCTTAACATGTTTTTTGTACTTTAAGGAGACAAAAAAAACGTTATTACTCCGTTACTGAACCGTGTTGGAAGTAAATACAAAAAACCAAAATTAGTAGGAGATATTTATTGTAAGATGGTGTAGAGAAAGCAAAGGTACTAACATGCAGAAGGACAAACACAGTCTTTTGGCATCAAAATCCCCATTCGATTTTTTTGCGAGTTAAGAGTTGTCAACCTGTGACCGACGATAAAATGAATGAGAATTTTAAGCATACCAAGTAATTTAATAATGTTGTTTTAAACATGTTATTTTAAATTTAAAAGTAAACATACAATGTTTTAAATTATTATTATTTCAAATATACATATTATTGTTATGACATATTAACCATAACATGTTTATTTAGAGACAACCATAATATGGTTATAGCTTTTGGATGGATGAATTTAACCATAATATGGTAGGCGTGGCAATAATATGGTTAAGGTAACCGTACCATAGACAACCATTATTTGGATGAATAAATTTAACCATAATATGGTTGGCGTGGCAATAATATGGTTAAGGTAACCATACTGTGGTTAAGTGTATGGTTGTAGCGCATTTAAAGTTTCAAGGGAGGTTAACACATTATTGTTAAATAGAAATAAAATGTAATTAATCGTGAAAAAATAATGTTAAAAATAACAATAGTTTGTTTGTTGGCTGTGCGGGGACTATAATATGTTTTTTTAACCATACTTCAACCATGTTTTTCTCTGCTTGCATTGAATCGAATACATAATGTGTAATAAGGAGTTTCTGATCGATTTATTAAAGAAAAACCCATATCTTGGTAGGAATTTATATGGGGACTGGGCAAAATAATGGAATTTTTAGACGCATTGCAATTACCAAATAGGTCATATTTATAGAGAGCGAATACTCGATCGTATAAGTCAAAAATGCCATTTTCGAATAGTACATATTTGTGGACTACGTGAAATAATTGGTCGATTGTTCCATAAATTTTAAATTTTAATTTTGTTTCAAAATTGCAATTTTTAACCCACAGTCGTGTAAAGAAGGCTTTTAATTATCGACCTTGAGGCGCCGTCAGCTTCTGGCGGATCTCCTAGGTTACTGTTAACATTACAGGAGCGGAGGTTAGATATCGAGTGTATAGTTCCGCTCGCACATGGGAGCAGTAATAGGCGAACATTCTAACCAAGTGAGAAAAGCACCATGGGGTTAGGTCACCATGGCAGAAACCCACAATTCTACTCATAAGGATCGGGAATATTTGTACTTAATGGGGCCTTAGATAAATATTATACAAGTAAGAGCGCTATATTCGGCCATTACGAATCTTATATGCCCTTTATAAGGGTGTGAAAAGAATTGTAATATAAAAACCGTTCTTTAGTTATAAATAAATCTTTTTTGTGCTAATTCTACATATCCAATTCTGCACACATTTTGTGGGATCTTTTGTGATGATAACCAAGATGCTTGCATTTAATTTCGGTTCTTGCCATATGGATTTTTGAGTACCACTCTGGCTGAATATCAATAGTAAATATATCTGGGGTCTTCGGATACCATATTTAAACATACACGTGGTCAGTCGGACATACGAACATTGCTAAATTATCTTTGCTACTCATTAGAACAGAGAGTATACATACACTTCATAGGATCTTAGATAAATAGCAACTGTAAAAATTGCAAACGGAATGACAGACTTTTATAAACCCTCTCTGCCAATGGCGAAATTATAAGAAAAATGTTGAAAAGAGTTAACGAAAATCTTGGAATATAAAATTTTCGTAAACGTGCTCAATTTTTTTTGTTACAGTATATTTCTGTGGCCGTAATGAAAAACTTGTTAACTCCACTTTTTGAAAAAATTTCAGATCGAAATTTTAAAATAGTTTTTTCATTGAAAATTTATTTGAAAAAAAAACATCAGAAAAATACCAATTTTTTTGTAAAAACTAGATAACTCCAAGCATTTTATGATAAAACAAGGTAACTCCATAGTAACATAAAAACAGAGAAATTAGAAGTTTAAAACGACGTCGTTTCTAAAACTAAAAAAGAGGGAGCGAAATAGAACAATTTCGGGTCACAAGCTCTTTGGGTCAAAATGTTGAACCAAAAAATTGCAACTCCCGATAATTCAAAGAATATTCTTTATATCCATATTATAACTATCATTTCTGAAGTTCTTAATTTATAGAAAATGACTGCCAACATCCGAAATCTTATCGAGTAATAGTTTTTAACCTACATAGATCAACCGTACCCTATGAGGTACAGTAACTTCGAAAAACCTTTCGACTTAACCAATAATAATTTAGTTTTTTTTTCTGCTGCAAAGATAAGACAGTGTTTTTGGCCAGCTAAACTTAACAACTAAAAAACGACATAATGACCAAGATTAGTATAGAATTTAACGGATATTTTGGATATTTATTAAAATAAAATAAACCACAAAGCTGCTTTTCAGTTTCAACCTATGTTAAACTAAGTATAACGGTTATTCACGTCTCGAAATCTGGCCTATGAAATTCATTAAATCAAGAAGGGTAAATCATAAAGGGTAAAGGGTTATGCATACAAATAGACAAAAACTCGGGTTTCCAAATATATATATAAAATTGTAACGTTGCTGACTGATTCATCATGGCGCAACCTAAAAGTCTGAGGCTAAAAACTTGACAGGAGGTTGGTCCCTCCCTAAATTTATCCACTAAGACGGGATTTTTTAAAATTCGAATGTTTAGGGGAATGAAAAGTTAAAATCGGGAGAATTCTGTTACCTTACATCTCCAGAACTTTAAGAGATTCAAAAAATTTTTTATTACTTATCGGTGTTCTTTAGAAAGATAAGCGAACAAGTGTCTGGTACTTTTTTGAAATTCGTAGTAAACCTGTATTTTGGAACTTTTTTGTCACCCTTTCTATCTTTTAAACATAGAAATATAGTTTATATCACATTCGAAACTGATCTAAAGAGTCCAAATACGAATTCGGTACTTTTTCGAAATTGTAACGGTTATTTTGGGCTCCTACTGCAATATTGCAATTTCAGACACTGAAATGGGGGTGAAAAAGACCAAAATGGGGAAAATACGGGAAACGAAATTCCTTTCTTTAGCTTTTTGTTTTACAATTGGCATTTCCTTTAATTATATTTAATATTTTACCTAAAATCATAAAAATAAACATGTAACGTCCTGTGTGGATGAGAATAACTGTTTGGTACTTTTTACCATATAAATACATATGGCCACGAAAGAAAGGGAGACGCTCACAAAGTAGCGAAATTAATGCTAGTTTTAGATATACAGGCCTGTTCTGAAAATCACATTTTTTGAAAGTGAACGTTCAGTTACGTAAACAACTTTTTTAAATCACTTTGTTATTTTTGCGACTATTGTAAGTTGAACGTTATAATAAATTTCTTAAATAAAATACTCCATGTGTTGTTTATTAATTTTTTATACAATAAGCTATTTTATTTACAACAAATCGCTTAAAATTAAGAAAATTCGATGAAACTACAAAATGATATTTAATTTTGTGACTTCTGTTGTGATTTCAGGTTTGTTTTTTTAGTTGAATTAAAGTTCGCTATTTTGCTAACAGTGGCATGAAAGCAAAGTCTAATATTTATTCAAAAAGTAAAAGCTGTAAATAATCACAGGGAAAAATCGCTTCTATCTCTATTATGGCTAAAATTCGCAATAAAATTGCAAACTTGGAAACTAACTCTAAAATCTATTTGAAATCTCTAAATGGATTAAAAAAACAAAATGTCGAAAAATAAAACAAAAAAAATTTGCACAATAGCGAAAATTCGCGAAAAAAATTTTATATTTCAAATAAGACATAAAATTGATTAAAACTCCCTAAAACTATAAGAAATGGCAAAAATTCGGTAAAAATTGCTAAATTAGCGGAAATTTGCAAAAATTTGCCAACAGCGGCATGATAGCAGAGTCAACTTTTTAATATAAATCGTTAAAGCTGAAAAGAATCCGAAAATTTACAAGAACAAATCGCTTCTATCGCGAACAGAAAATCAACCTTTAAACTAATTTGATATCGCTAAATCGGTTAAAAGACAAATTGTCGGAAAATAACATAAAAAGCGTTAAATAAAAATTAGCTATAATTTTGAAAAACAAACCCTTTGTGTTTACATGTGCTTTCGACAATTGAAAATCACACCGAAAAACACATAAACGGTGTGATTTACAGAACAACACAAAATCACACGTATTATTTTAAAAGCACATGTGATTTGAAATCACGTGATTTTCAGAACAGACCTGATATAAGCAATAAAGGAAATAAATAGCTTTTGAAAGAACTATGTTACTCCATTTTTTCGTAAAAAACAGGTCAATTAACGTGCCGAGTCAAATAGTTAATGTTTTTCCACAAATCATTACTTAAGTTCCCTTGATTCCGAAAGTTATAAAATTAATTAAAAAAAAAATTTTTGTTTTTGGGAAACCTAGATAACTCCATTTTTCGAAAAAACAAGATTTTCTGTTTTAATGTCCAAAAATTAGTTCAATAGAACCAGAAATCTTTAATATTATTTAAAACGATGGTTTGTTCAATGCGCATGCATAGTAACATAAATTAATATTAAATAATTAGCGAAATATGTTTAAAACTTTAAGTGTGCTTTTCTCTAGTTTTTCCATACAGCCACAGATTTAATGATATAGTTATTAAACTTTTTGTAGTTAAGTCAAACGAATTTGATAATATCGAAGACAACAAGATTGCGGTTATTTAAAAAAATCCGTTTTTATTACACTATTTCACAGATTTGCAACAAAGTCCTGACCGAATAAATCTGACACCTAATCTGATATCATCTTTAATAAAAACACAAATAACGCTTAATTTGGAAAATCTTATAAACTGTTCTAATTTGTACCATTCTGCCTTCATACTCGCATTCAGCGGACGATTTTAGATAAATATTACCTGTCAGATACATTTGGTCAAAAACTGTCACGTAGTGTTATATTGCACACAATAAGCTTTATTGGAAGTGAATAAGTAATAATTGCATGCAGTCAAAATATCATTACCCCGAGATAAAAAAATATTATTTGATATGGCTTATTACAGAGGACTTCCTTATTGAAAAGTTTTTTATACAAAAATGCTCTGTTGCGAAGAAAGTCTGCCTGTAAACAATGAAGTCAGGATGATACAAAATTATATTTAAAGCAAAATTGTAAATTCAGATCATCAAAATACTGGAATATCTAAAAAAACCTCTATACAGAGAAGGATTCGTTTAAAAGCCTCTATATGACGAAGAAAAATGAAATTGTAAGCACAATTTTAAAGTGCATTTGTAATGATTCACATGTATTTTTGGATTTTTTTTAAATCTGTGATATCGAAGTTTTTCTGTATCATGGTCATCATCCTTTTTTTTTCATTGAGTAAGCACAGCTTGGGGTGTGCTACTCCAGAGAAGGAGCAAATAGCAATAAACATCATACTATATTGTTATAAATGGTAATCATTATTAATTTCATCAAACGTTACATAAAAGGTAATTGAAATTAGTTTTTTTTTACTCCGGTGTCGATAAACTTTTCGACTGAAATGTGAGAAATTACATTTTTGAGAAAAAATAGCTGTCACGTAAGAAAATAACTGGCCAATTTATAGAAAAATTGTGTCTGTAAAATTTTTGCGAAAAAGTGTCAAATAAACACACGAATAAAAATGAGGTGTCAAAAAATTGTTACACTTCGAGTGGAATATTATGACATCTAAGCAATACGAGAAATCGCGACGTCATCTCTTTTGGTAGTTTTCGTCATGAGTTACATAGTCCCCATTTACATTATAAGATTTTTGTCGTTGCGATTATTGTCGTTTCCTCTTTGAAGTCGGTCTGATGTTTACATTGTTCGTTTTTTGTCGTTGCAATTTTTTCTGTGCAACCGAACTTAAATACATTTTTCGTCAGATGAGAGAACCATGAGAGATCGAATGAGCGAACAAAATGAATTGAAGAGTACATTCGCTTGTGTACTCCTTTGAATTTATCTCTTAACTCTCGCCCATAAAGTTAGAACGACAAAAATCGTATACTGTAAATTTGGACTAAAGGCCCAACCATAATGGGCTTAAGTTGGGTTAACCAAATGTGCGAAAACATGTTATTTATATGAGACAAACCATATTAAATTTATGGAAGTTTTTTGCTTAGTTTAATGAAACTGTCATTTGCTAATGCAAGGTGCGAATTAAATCGCACATTCGGTACGGAATCATGTTTTTTTTTTAAATACATTGGAGAGACTTTTTGTTAATTTCGGACAGAAGGTTAAGCAAGGCTATGCATATTATGTTAGGCCTTTACACTTTTTTTAAACATTTTGATAAACAATGAAATATTTTGTTTAACATGTTTTCGACGTGAGAAGTTTTCACCAGAGTTACAGTGCATGGGTACTGGCTAAGCAATGCGAAGAATGCTTTAATGCAAAAAAAAATTGTGTTGTATAAAAAGACTTTTGGTCTGGCAAAATAGAAAATTAATTGTAAAAGTAAAAAATTATTTATGTAATTGACTTTGTAATAAATTTTAGGCCAACCGCTTTCATTAATACTATATTTTTTTTTTATTTCGGCACATTAAATTCTTAAGCACTAATGTTTTTTTTTATTTATGTTTTATTCCAGGTAATTATTTTAACTCAACAAATATTTTATTCCATCATACCACAATTTATTCATGGTTGGTTTTCCCAACCTCAAAGTTTTGCAATGGCACGCAAAAAAGGTAAATTACCAGGTCGTTTATTTTACATCATTTATTTACAAAACTTCAAAAATTAAGAACGTTGAAGTGCGAACCTTTCACACCATAATAAAACAATTATTTTAAATTTAGTGTTCTATCGTTATGAAAAACTTTTTTAATTATGTCTATAAAAATTGCTATAATTATATTTTTTTGTTTGTTTTAATATTTATTTTTAGTTAAATTTTATTCTTCACAGAAGGTTAGAAAGAAAGAACAAATTATTTGCAATGAATTACAAGTATCTTGATAAACTTAGGTTTTCATTGTAAATATTTTACTTGGGAGTACTGGGACATGACCGGAGTGGTACCGGAAAGGTAAAAATGATAACTGTACGAACACACAGAAAAAAATACCAATCTAAAATTAACATTTAAAAATGTTGATTGAGAATCATAGTAAATTTCAGCAAAAGTATGCCCTTTATTTAAATGTATCATTATTTCATATTAATTTTAAATGAAAAATATTAAAATAATCTTTGATCACGTTTATTAAATATTATCCACTGTTAAAAAAAATAAAAAAAATATTAAAATATAAATAAATATGGATTCAATATTGAATCCATAAAAACCTGTTTTATATTAAAATCAAAAGTTCATCTTGTTAAATTAACATGCATACATAGTTAAGTATGTTAATTTTTTTATTTTCATTCTTCAAATATGTTATAAAAAGAAGACAATTCACGTATTCTTTTAATTAAAATTATTTAGTTAAATAGTACATCGAGTTTTCAAAGTAGAATGATGACGAAAACCATATCGGGCATTCTGCTGATTGATCTGTTAACAAAGGAGACAACAAAATTAGTGAAACATGTGTTAAAGGGGTAAGTGTTTTGAATTAAACTTAAATAAATGCATATGTTGTCTCTGAAGCTTCTTCACACTGTCATAACACACTCAAACCAATTAGTTTCTACATGAACTTCAAAGTGATTCGGATTGTTATTTCAATATAAATGACATTTTGCTCTAACTTTACTGCAATGTTAAATTAACATGAATAATAGTTATTTTAAAAGAAAAAAATGTTGTTCGCAAGTAATTATAAAATCAGGTTGAATTAACATTAAGCACGTATGAAGCAAAATCACCACCGAAAAATTTTAAATCAACCTTGTTTTCGACGTTTTTAACTTGATTCTTTTTCTGTGTGAACACGACTAGATATCTGTTTGTAGAAATTACGGGCATAATAGCAATTGCGTCTAAGTATGGTAGTTGGTTGTTATTTTCTTCCTCCATGGTAAAATGTATTTGTCCATTGAATGAATTTAATTTTTCGATGGTGTCATTTGTTCCGTTCTTTTTTTAATATTGCGAATAATTCATCTACATATTTCATAATTATCCTTGGTTTTTTGTCCATTTTATCCAGTGATTTGTCAAGAAGTTAATCCATAATTATATCAGCAATGACTGGTGGGGCTGCAGAGCCCATCGGCATTCCTTTTATTTATTCATAGATTTTGTCATGATACACTAAATATTTGCTTTCTTTGATACAAAACCTAAAAATGTCCAAAAATAAATCTTAAGATATACAGAGGTATCCCGGCTTTACGAATTATATATTGTGAGGCCCTTTCGTTATATCGAAAAATTCGGTAAATCCCGCGGTTTTTTTTTAATAAATTTTTATTAATAAAACAGTTATAATGTTAATAAAACAAAGTAAATTCGTTTATTTCCATTCATAACACAAACAAAAAATATATACTTCATATCATTTTCAATTAAATGAGTACAAAGTGGAGAACAGAACTAATAATAATGAATTTAAAAAACGTTAAACATATTCAAGTTATTTAAGATATTCCTTTACATTTGACTGTTTTGGAAGTGCTTTAATCGAGTATTGAACTGCTTCTTCCTTAAGAATTAAACGTTTTCTTTTGGGCATTTTGATGTCAACGTTACAAAAATTACACAAAAAATGGCGTAAAATATGAAACAGAAAACAAAGATTTGTTTTCTAGGCAAGAATAAAAAATTACTTTGTAACGTACACATTTTTAATTTGGCGAGCAAGTTTTTTCTTTGTAAGAAAAGAAAATACTTTTCTTGACTCGTTATTTTCAGTAAAATCGCTCTAAAAATATGATAAAAATGTATACAAAAACAAAACAGAATGGATGCAAATATGTTTGCATTGAATCTATTTTGTTTTTTAAAATTTTTTTGTAAAAATTCGTTATATAGAGCACAAAAATTTGCTGTTTGTTGGTAATATCAGGTACTCAATGGAAAAAACATGATCGTACGTTAAATCGCGAATTCGTTAAGCTGAGTATACGTTAAACCGGGATACCACTGTATTTGTATGTGTCTCTAAAAATTTCCAACTTTCTTCAATAAATAACATAATGAAAACACGTCAAATGAAATTAGAACTTGCCCATCGGCGATGTAAATGTATTATTTATTTATATTTTGAATTTTCCGTCAAGTGTTATAAAACATATGTCTACCATGTATTTGGAGAGTCCATAGGAAGGTAAATTTATTGACGAGCATATTGATCTCGAAGGCATTCCAGTCTTTTGTATCTTACGAAGTCCATATAGCCTAGGAGCTATGGTCTATGGAGTCTTTATGGTCAATTTGTGCTTCTCATTTATATATCAATTATCTAAAGATTGTATAAATTTTCTACAAATAAGTTGTTTTTACTCTGTACACCAAATGTAGAATCTATTTTTAAACGACCATATGTGCAGAAATCTTGGACTACTTAGAATACACATTCGGATTTATATGACAATTTATAAAGTAAATAAGTTTTAAAATATTAATTGAGCTATTAATATAGGCAACTATGAACCGGTTAGCACCTGGTCAAATTACTTATAAAATATAGTAGGACACCCTTTTGAAAATAATTTGGAAATTCACCCAATTGTAAATATTTTCCTGTAATTGTAAAAAAACATGTCAATTTTGTGTTTGCTACAATTGTTTTAAAACAAAAATATTTCAGTAGATGTCCTACCTTCGATCCACGTTGCGGCAGTGCTTATGCCAACAAAATCGGCCATGGCAGAAATTCTTGCCTCTATTTCCGAAGCTCCTTAAACTATTTTTTTATTTATTATTATGCATTTTTTTCTTTTGATTTTTCCATTTATTTAACCGTCAGCTAACAGTTGGTCTAATGGCCGTTTTCTCATTACACGTTTAACTTTTTTCCCAACAAAAAACTGCACATTAAAGAAATTTAGTTTTCTAATTGTCTCATTTTGTCGCAAAGCTAACCAGCACTAATCTGATGATTATTTATGTTCCTTTTATTTGCCGTACAGATAAATACAATCAGCTGTCTCCCAACTTTCACATGTATTTGGAGAGGTGTTGCCAGCTTACAACCATGTTTTTTGTCGGTATATTGAGAAACCCAAAATTGTTAACAGTCTAATACATTTATTATTTATACGATTTCCGTATGACGTGCTAAATTCCCAGTTTTTCATATTTGATAAATACACTGAAATTTATTGTTGAGGGAAAGCCAGCTTCTATGCGCATTTCACTGGTTGCTTAGGCCAGCTCATCAGGAAACCTTTTCCAAAGATTTTAGAAAGGCCAAAAATATTATACAAATAAAACCCCAAAGCGAATAAGAATTATAAATACTAAAAGTCTTACTTGTAACAATATCAAAGCCAAAACAAAACACCAACAATAAACAGTGAGTTTATCTTTTCTTACATTCCCCTACAATTGGTTGGGTTCTTTCCGACTCGAATTGTAGTTGTATGTTGACATTTAGCAACAGGTACATTGTTTATTTATTTATTTATTTTTTTTAGAGCCTTTTTTAAAAACAATAAATGAACAATAAACAATATACAATAAAATAGTATAGAGAAAAATTAAGACTATAAAGTATTATCTTAATAACATTAAAAAAACAGGTACATTGAGAAAATGGCCATAAGACTTGTTAAGAGCGGTTGTGTAAAGCTTCGCATGTTTTCTAGACACAAACAAGTTGATTTCTATGTCTTTTTGCAATAAAAAAAAATACAAGCTTAACCCAGAGCGCTGCGCTACCCTCATTGAAGTAAAATATGAAATTTGTTCAAAATACAGATCTGGTGCATTATTTACGAAGATATTTGTACCAAGTTTAAATACGCTTACTGTTACCATTCACCAGATACACAGAAATCAATACGGTATTTGTTTTGAAGATGCTGAAGATTGGTGTTGTGCTCGTTTTCTAGATATACAGAAATTTATTTAGCTACACGCCCACTTCTCCAATACCACATATTTTCCATGCAGAAGTTGTTTGTATGTTGATAATAATTGTAATTGTACCAAATTTTGGCAATTTTACACTTACCTTTCTTCAGATATAAGGGATTCTATTTTGTGCCACGCCCATTTATCTAGTTCTCATCGCGCCCACTTCCTGACTGATGTTGCGTATTGATAACCCAGCTATGAACAATTTTTCTCTTGCCGTTCTTAAGATATAAATAAATTAATTTTGAGGCAGTCCCACTTCTCCATATTTTGACAGATGTTGTGTATTGATAACCAAGAAGCTTGTACCTATTTTGGAAACTATTGCTCTTACCGTTCTCCAGATATAAAGATATCTAAAATGTCTTTGTCTGTCATGTGCCCCGCCCACTTCTCCAATCTCGCTCAATTTTCCAGGGAAGTTTGGTATTGATAACCAAAATTTGAGTAACAAATTTTTCCAATTATTCTCTTATCATTCCGTGTCATGTGCCACGCCCACTTCTCCAATCTTGCCTATTTTTCTAGGGAACTTGTGTATTGATAACCAAAATTTGACAATTATTCTCTTATCATTCCTTAGATATAAATATATCTATTTTGTGCCACGCCCATTCTGCAATCACTCCAATTGTACGTTGTGTATTGATAACCAAGATGCTTGTACCCATTTTGGAAACTTTGGCTTTTACCGTTCTTCAGATATAAAGAAATTTATTTAGTCTTTGTAAGGGAGGTGCGCCGCCCACTTAAAATGTTAAAAAATATATAGAGCCTTCCACACCATCAGTTATGTGCTGCGATAATTTCATAAAGATCGGTTCAGCGGGTTAGGCGTCTATAAAATACAAACAAATTAACAAACATATGATTTTTCTATATAAAGATATAAACAAATGCAAAACTTGGAGATTTTTTGCGCAAGATTGTGAATAGCACTATTTAATTTTGTAAGCACAAAATTTGTTTGTATAAATAACTTTTAGTAATTAAATTACTACTAATTGCTTTAGCTTTTAGAAAATAAACTAAATAGATTATAAATAAAAGTTATAACAAACATTATTAAAGAAATGGTTTGTATGTAAAAGCATTTGTTCAAAATATCTTTAAAAAGACATGATTTTTTTAATGCTAAAATTAAAATATTTACGTAGCCAAAAATTTTCAACTTAGTTATAGTAATTTTCTCTGTACTGAGAACAAGCCAGAAGAAAAATAATAACATAAAAAGAATGTTAATTTGATTTCGTAGTTGCTTCGGGAAAATTTATTTTTTTTTTCCAAACCATCACAACACAAACATTTTTCGGTAACACAACCATCAAACATGTTTCCTGACAACACAGACAAACTTCACTTGAGGTTTTTTTAATACCATCAAATTGATATCTTCTTTCAAACAGTAGATATTTTAAACAGATTTGTCACACTTTATCACATACTTTCCTAAAATAACGGACACAAATTGTAAGACACACACTGACTGTCTTTTGGTAAAACAAAAAGCCTTTCAGCACTTTAGAAAGTTCTTAAGGCATGTTCACACTTAACAAGGATTTAGCGAAAAAAAAACGAAAAAGCAACGTGACCACTAACTTAATCAAACATTGACTTTATTTCAAACAAAATCGTCATTGAATATTCGTGGCTATTCTGAAATTCACGTTGAATAAGTGAACATTTATATGAAAACAAAAACAAAACAAAATTTACGAAAATTGTTGTTGTTATCCATACACTTCTAGAATCAAATTATCGCATACCTCTTGCGTTTCTTGCTCTTTTAAAAACTGTAAAGTTTGTATTATAAGCAAAAACAATTTTTGTCAACTTGGTTTTTTTTTCATGCAAATGTTAACTTATTCGATGGGTATTTCAGAATAGCCACCAATATTTATTTATTTACCTTAATTTCTTAGCTCTCCACTCAGGGATGGATCATTTCTTCTGATACAAGCCATCGCCTGCTATTGCTATATGAGTTTTCTCAGATTATTATGGGTTTAGTTCTTTTTCTAGAACCTTCTTGGATCTGCTCATATATCATCTTCACCATTCTCTTAACCGAAATTCCTATGACGTGCCCTGACCAGCGAATTCTTTGGGCCTTCCTGTATCTAACTACACTTTGCTGCCGATTATAGCACTTTTACTTGTTAGTCGAGCCAATGTTTAACAAAAAAAAAAACACAAATGTTTAAATAGAAATAGTGGTTGCGTGTGGGAGTCAAATAATTGTTAAGTGCGAATCCCTTCTAAAAGAAATGTCTTTAGAGATGGCTTTGTGTAAAAACACTTGCTCTGCTGACATTTTAAAGAGTGTGTTTATTTTCAAAAGAAAATGCTTAGATATTACAAGAGTTATACCAATTTGTCATAAAAATGTTTAAGATTTAACCAAACTGGAAAATATGCACACATTTTTTTTTTGGAAATATAAACTAGCAAGTAGGTCTGTTTTATTTGGCTTTGTCGAATCTTGAAAATGGTTCGGTATAAAATATTTAAAGAATGCCAACGATTTTAATTCTTTGTTAAAAACAGAATCAAAAAAATTTAAAACAATTTTTACACAATGAAAATAAGAGATAAAAATCTTAAATAACATACACACAAAGAAAAATATGTTTGTGGTAAACATATTCTAAGAGCAACAGATTATGATTAGATTCATGATTGTATTATTATTGAATCATATTATGAATCATATATTCGTAAATTACATCATAATATTTTTTCCCTTGATCATGTTCTTGTCTCAACAAACACGAAGTCAAACCTTTTATATGAATCAAATCAAAAAAGAAAATATGGAAAATATGTAAATGTCGATAACTCAGTGGAAAAAATTCACATTCCGGAAAAGGTGAAAATTCAAATTCAAAAGTTTTCAAATGCTTTTTTCTATCTTTTTTGTGTTTCAAGTGACTGTATTTTATATGCTACTTTTTATCGCTTCATGTTTTTAAAATACTCTTACAATGACACTATAATGAGTTTTTTTTTTATACAATTGGATGGTTTAAATGATAAATATGTCGTCGTAGAAAATTCAAAAATACGTAACATCAAAAAAATCAAATTCGAGCTTTTGATTGATTATGATTCGTTAGGTTATCTTACACGTCTCCACCAATTTTAAGATTTTTGCGACTAAAAATAGCACTTTTATATCCATAATTCAAAATAACTTATCAACATGTGCATTGTTTTCACAACTCAAATAAACGTATCTGCAAACTTGGGGTTAGAAATTAAAATAAAATATTTGAGTTTTGGGTTTTTCCTTACTTGTGTTTGGACATGCAAGCTGAAAAACTTATGCCACAATCAAATGCTACTTCCTCATGAATCTGACTACTTTGTTTGGGATGAAACTGAAGGAAACCTTGTTGCGTCGACTATTACCATAAAATATTGAGGAAACAAAATCCTCCGTACGTCAAATTTTCATCATCAGACGGATGCTTTTACCAAAATCGCAATGTATTGTTATCTAATGCTTTGATTTCCTTTAGTGTTGAAAAAAACATAAATATTTAATCGTAGGGCACACGCAAATGGAATGCAATTCGACTCACTTCCTTATGTTACAAAGAATAAATAAAAAGAAAATTAATCTTCCCTAACAACTTGTTGTCCTAATAAAGGATTCTCGTAAAACCACATTTCCTTTTAACGTTGATCACATTTAACATGATTGTTTTTTTGATTATGAAGCTGTTCCAAAGCAATACTCGTCGATCTGACCAAGTAAAGGATGCACATATAAATTAAATACTTATAACTTTAAACTATTTTTTAAAAATTTAGGAAACAAATTTATGTGCCTACAGTGCCTAAAATCGTAATAAATAATGATATTAGAAGAAGTAATTACTCACTTAACTCTGTCCTCTCTGGCCTTCGATTTGTCTTTTGCAACTTTATTTCAAACCACCGAAGTGATACCATTCAAGCGGGTACCATTGTGGCGGTTATCGCCAGTCAAAACCAGAGTAGACAGTAGAGGTACCGCAACACAATTCAGTTAATAATAATGAGCGATTTAAAACAAATTATTCAAAATAAAAAAATTCAAGAAATTTAATTTAACGGTCCGTTAAGGTTATCAATTAACTTTACAACAATACTAGATATTTTTGTGTTGTAAACGGTTTGCTTCTCATACTATTTATGAATTAGGCCGTTGAAAAACTTTATACGAATAATCAGACCATCGAAAAAAGTGCCTACATAATTGAATTTAGTTTTTCATGCAATCATATTTCATATTATTGATCAAAGTTTACCAGCAAACTAAATCCACTTAATGTGATGTGATGTTTGTTTATTTAGTTTTATTATTCTATTTATCTATAATTCCACTCTTGTTACTAATTAAAAAAGGTAAGTAGAATTTGTTTCAAATTTTTATTCTACTTTCAATGTAATAAGTGGATGCAAATCGCAATTGATTTTCATTTTAATTGATTTGATATTAATTCTGTCAGTAAGAAAATTGCATAGATATTTTATAATATAATAGTACTTAAACTAATAAATTGAATGCAAAAAAAAAAAAATAATAAAAATATTTTAACAGGGTTTCAAAAGTTTTAAAATAGAACAAAATGCTAATTCGCAATGTGTCCTGATCAGGCGAAAAGAAGTAGAAGCTGACAAAGCTAATTGATGTCATTGGCTTAACAAACATTATAAAGGTTAAGTTAGCCGGGAGTACAATAACCTTAAAGTAAAAATGAATTTCTTATTAAGACGTAACATCTTACTGTGCTAACTATAATCGATCTAATTGCTTTACATACAACAAAATGAAGCGGCTGATTTTCAACGTTACTGTTACTCCCGGCTTAACGCAGAATTTCTTTAAAATCAAAACGTTTTTATGTATTTTTAATGCCCTTAAAATAATTGGAACAGTTTTTATAGATATTCTGCAATGAAAGTGGCCAAAGTTGCCATCAATGTCATCATATTCATATCAATATTAATTATTTTCATCACTTTCAAAATGCCTTTGAAAAAAGTTTAATGCGCAGTAGTTCTTGTTTCAATGCTTTTCACTTATTGTCGTTCGATTGGATAAAGAATATTTTCATTTCTTCAACAAAGTGAAAAGTATTTTAATACTTTTTAATGGCTTTTTTTCTTAATACTTGTATGCCTACTAAAACTGTTTGCATTATATTCCATTCCATCTTTTTTATATAAATCTCATTGTCAGAATTCTTATTCTTATTTCCTGATTGAAGGCCAGATTTAAATTATTCTCTTGTTTTTATTTCTTTGTAAAATGAATTAATATTAAGGAAAATTTTAATGTCAATGAAATTACATTTATGTTTTTACGGCCAATTTCTCCAATTCTATATCTTAATATATTTATTAATATTATTGATATTTAAGTAAATAGGTGAAATTGGCTATAAGAATTTAAAACAATTTTATTTTTATTTAATGATACTCAACAAGATTTTACAAAGTTATCAATGCTCTAACAAAGTAACAAGAACAAATTGTAATACAGTAGAATCGCGAAAAAGTTAATCAAAATCTCCCAAGGGTTATTAACTTTTTCGAACTATAAACTTTTCTAAGCGGATTTAACTACTTTTTTTGAGTGCAGTTTGCCTTGTTTTAAATTGATATTTAAAATTTTTAGAAAACCACGAATCTACAATGCAAATAATAGGACTAGTCCAAACACGCGTGTAAAATGTAGTCCATATGGTACTAGGTCTAGTCCAAAAGTAACCCAAAGGTATGAAAAAAACATGGTCCATTTAACATTACGAAGTCCTAGGGCTGGACCATATAACCCAGCTTTGGGTTACATTACTGCATTGTATACACAAGAGAATTAGTTTTAACTTCGTTTAAAAACGAAAACATGTTGTTAAAAACGAAGACATATCGTCTCACTACAAACACTTTTTAACTATGACATGCTTGCATTACATCGGACCAGTCCATGGAGTAGTCCATTTAATCAAAATGGATCAGCTGATCCAATTTTATTTGCAGGGAGGTGGTCCAATATAATTTGCAGGGTAGTAACCTTTGAAAATATTGTGACCACATATACATATAATACTTGTGCCCTTGTGGGCTACATTTTACACGCGTGTTTGGACTAGTTCTATTTTTGCAGGGTGGTGATTACAGTTCGTCTTGAATATTTGTTGTGAAAGTTTTTGTTTGCGAAAAATTAAATATGAACAACGGGAGCGATGTTTTATGACATGTTCCTGGCAGCATATATAAATACGTCACCAACAGTCCACATAGTGCGGTAAAGAAATCTCGACGCAGACAATTTATACACAGCTTGGGTGAAGAGCAACCGTTAAATGCATAAATATGAAGAATTTGACGCTGATGATGTCACAGAACGAGATGCAAGTGGGCGCATCAAACAAAAAAGTGGGTGCTACATTTGTTCTAAAAGGAAGAGAGCTACACGGCTAGCATGTGTCAAATGCAAGAAGCCCGTATGCGAAGAACATAGCTCCACCCAGACAAAGTGTGAAGATTGTCATATGGGCCAATTTTCGTCTTCTCACAATTTGTGTAAATAAATATTACATAGATACATAAATACATATGTCTATACTTTTTCTCACTTTTTTGTAAATTTTTAATTTCACTAAACGAAAATCCATTTATTTACATGATGTTTTGTTTTTCTACAAGTTTCAAATGATTATAGTAGGAAATGTAAGAAATGTTCATACAAATTTCGATATACCTACCTGGGTAGATACTATTAACTTACGTAGAAAAAAATACAAAATTTAAAAAAAAGTAAGAAGTTCTGCAGTTAAATCATTTTTGTTTGCATTTTCTGCTTAAGTCGAAAATTTGATAACTGACTAGGCGGCATTTTCAGATTTGATGAAAACTCGCTCATCTATTTGCAAATGAAAATCGCTTTCTCTACCCGGGTAGGGATAATGAAAGCGAAGGTTAAATGGATCTTTCGGAAATAACGCTCCAAACTTATTCCAATGCTTAAGTTTTCATCAGAACAAAAATTAAACTTATATATTGCATATGCATTCGCCACAGCCTCGAAAATTTAAAAAAATTTTTTTGAGAACAATAATCCAACGCTAATAGTTTTCTTAAAATAGCTATCTTAATTAATTTTGTTTAAAATCTCGACTTTCTTATCATTTGCAATCTTTTTTTATTAAAACTTAACCGCGAGATTAACTTTTCCGCGAGTTAACTTTTCCGCGATTTTACTGTAATAACATCAGCAAAAAAACCAAAAGCAATTGTTATAAAAATAAACAATTTTAAAATTAATCTATTTTTACTATTCCAACCTGAATTCCGCATATATTTATTTCTTTCATATTTTTTTGCATTTAAGTTTCAATTTTTTCTAAGTATTTTTATACCCTACAACCCAAAAGGTTTGGTGAAGTTTTTAACGCATTAAAGTTTTGGCATTAGAGCCAACTATCAGTAGACCAATAGACTTAGAATTATTTTGTTAGTGCACCGAAACGTTTTTGTTTTTATGTTAACCTTTTGTACAAAGTGCAGACTGGAGTTTTGAAGATCATTTGATATAATTTAAAACATAAGTTTAAACTGGCCTAAGCACAAAAAGCTTAATTATAGCGGGCACACAGTAAATGATTTTACCTAACCCGGAATAGAGCCTTCTTAGTACGTTGGTACACCAAATTCTGTTTTACGCGAATCCATTTGTTTTAACGCTTTTTGATATGATTTGACGAGGTGTAAAAAGCTGTGTATTTTATGAGAAAATTTTTATTTATGCCGTAGTTGGAGGAGTTGGAGGTGCGTTAGCAAATCACACCACAATCACAACAGGGAAAGCGCAAACATCAGTACAGAAAAATAAGAAATTAAAATTTTCTGACAGCACTGGTTAGATGTCATGTTTTCTGCAAAGACATGCGACTCAAAAAAAGGAAAATTAAGGGTATCAAGTTACGGACCGGTCATCACGAAATTTTACAGAGTGATTTCCAGTCGAATAAAACGAACTTTTGCAAAATCGTATATCATTTTTTTAAGGTGGTGGTTCCACATTTTGAATTGTAGCTCTGATTCTACTGAACCGATTTTGTTTGTTTATTTCTTTTGAGTTTTTCGACAGTGAGCGTGTTTTCAACAAACGGACAGACAGACGAACATGGCTAATTCGAATGAGGATTTCTCAAGGAGCTAGAAAATATATACTTTATGGAGTCTGAGATGAATAATAAACAATTTTCACACAGAATGACAAACTTAGTATACCCTCTTCACAACTAATTGTGGTGGAAGGTATAAAAAAAGCATCTTCTGATATGCCAGCAGATTAAGAATTTCCCAAAAACTGGCTAAAGTAGTTGAGTAGCGAAACGAATGCCAATTCGAACATATGAAGCTTAAATCAAGAAAACCGCTATTGACTATAAAGTAGCCAAAGATCGTGTGACCTTTTTGCTCTGCTCTTATCTAATCTTATCTTAGCTGTACATCGAGCTCTAAGATCGCAGTCAATGAAAGGCGTAAATATGTGCTTATTACCCCTTTAATGAATGGTTTGATAAATAATTATTTTGTACCGGAAGCTTGGCACTATATGAGCGATAGAGGCCTTGAATATAAAGCTCATTTGATTATAGACAAAGCACTAGGTCAGCCACATTTAGATCATCCAAATGTCCAATTGAAATTTTTGTTTTCAAATACAACCTGCAGCCACTGGATCAAGATATTATTGCAACTTTAACATTCTACTATGCAAAGCAAATATTCAGCTACATTTAAGATAATGTATAAAAATTCATCAGTCAGAGAGGAGTGATTGTATCAAACATGGTGGTAAAAAACATTTGTATAAGCAACATGAAATTGAATAACATATTTATTTATTTTATCACTTTATATGGGAACTCTATAAATTTTTTCACGATATTGTTTTAAGCGAGATTTCGGAAAAGGTATCTGTCGCGTAAAAACAGAATCAAGTGTATTTGAATGAAATATGGACCAAAATGTTTTATCTCAACCTTAATAATATTAATAAATTTTATGGTATTCGGTTTTTATTAAATTTGAATTTTAAAAGGTGAGTTGTGAGATAAAAATAGGAAAAACAACTTTATAATACTTTATAATACTTTATAATAGTTATTACTGACGATAGGTTAGAACCAGATCCAAATAAAATTTAGCAGAAACAAATTGTCCGTACAAAGGTCCTTAATGGGATTTAATCACAAAATTAATTTGCAATATACGCAAGTGGTGCAGGGAATCCAATGGTCGTGGTGAATTGTACTTCCAACTCTTGTTTATTCATTCTTTTTCAGGTTAAATGAAAATGCAATCTACATCTAAGTTTTGTATTCTTCTTTTGTTTATTTTATTTTAAAGTTGTATTGTCTTAGATGTATTGAACTTATCGTCATTTTGGTTTCTTGAAATATTTCAAAGCCCTTCTACACCAGTCGTATTGGGTTAATATATGACAGAAACACTAACAACATGTGTGCAGAGATAAGCACTTTTGCCAGCTAAAAAATCTTTCTCTGTTCAAGAGTTTTTTTTATAAGAAGCTTAACCTTTATGTCAACAGTAACATACCCGGGTATGTTTTGAATTTTAAAAACTCTGTATTTCTGAAAGTGGCTATCATAGCGCTCTGAAATGTCATGATATCCTCACTAGAAATGTTATCTAACATATTTTAAAGTTTGAATAAAATTGGACAAATCAGATCATAGATGTGGTAATTTTTTCATTGCTACCTCTTACGTCAACCGCAGTTCAAGTAACGACGAGCAACTAAGAAGTTTTTGCTAAAAAGTCACTTATTGTAAATATTTACACATGAACGCAAAGAAAATGCACAAGTCTTTGCTTAAACACCCGTTATTTTAAGTATTCATGCATAAAAAAAATTTAAAATGGGAAAAAGCGCAAATAAAAAAAAAATAATACGAAAAAACACTAACAACAATATGTACTTGTATACCCGGGTATGTTTGCTGTTGACGTAAGTATAATTTCTCAGCTGTTGACATAAAGGTTTAAAGACAATAAGTGAAAATTGTAGAAAACTTTTAGCATTTAATAGACATGCTGGAAAAAAAATTTAAATATCAGATTATTTTTAGCAACAGTTTAAATTTGATTAAGGAAACTATTGCTTTGGGTTAAATTGAGAGTGCTGAGGGCTAGTTGTGATCGAATCCTATTTCGATTTGAAAGTAATTTTATTTCAAATTTTTCAGTAGATATACTAAACGAATCTAAATTATTTTTTGTTATGTTGCTAACCATTTATTTGGGTTTTCCGTACGGAAATTCTATAACTTTTTAACGAATAAAATTTTTCGTTAACCCTACAAGAAATTACTGATGTAAATTAACACATACAAAAATATAAACTGACACACTTGCAATTTGTTTATTAAATGCACCCCCTCAAACATTTTTGAAATTTTTTTGCAATTGCTTGTTTGGCGATGATTACGCGATCCCATTCAGAGAATACGAATTGTTAACCAACGCCTACGCCTTACAACTAGTCGATGAATATGCGAGCGCACACAAGTAGCGGCAATCATCAGTGTTTTTTATAACTTTCGATAGAATTTTTTTTTCTTGTTGTTTTGTTAAGGTAACGGGAAAATAAATATTTGGTTTCAAGGGCAATTACCAAAATTGTCATTCCAGTTGAGCAAGTGATTGTTGAATTTCAATAAACACCTTTCACAAATCACTTGCTCAACTGGAATGAAAAAAAATTTTTGAAGGGGTGTTTTATTGAAATTCATATAAATAATATAATAATTTCCATCGTCGAATCATCGCCCGCGAATCGCGTGGACATCGCGTACCGCGATTCGCGTGGTTGACACATGCGAACGTTTTCGCGATTCGCCAGAGGATCGCATTTAGCTTCCACGCGAAGCATTGCAGCGATGTTAGACAACTTGCCGGCGATTCGCGGGCGATGATTCGGCGATGGAAAATGTTTGCAGGGACGTATATTAATGTTCATAAGTATGAGTGGGGAAAAATGTCACAAGCTCTTAATAAAACGATAGAAACTTCTGATGTATTAACACTTCAGCAATACCCATCAGATGATGCATCAAATGGCTGCCATTGTTCTTGAAGGGTAAGTTAGTAAGCAATAGTTGTTGCTAAAGGCTGGTTTATACGGTTATACAATGTATTATGACTTCGTATAATCAAATAATATGAAATTCTCCCCGTATTTAAAATAACAAAAAAAGTCTGTTGTACGCATATTCATGTTTACACGGATGGTAAAATCAAAAATAATAATAAAAACCAGAAAGTTGCTGTTTAACCTATTTTAAAAAAAAAAACAACATGAAAATTTCCTGAGTTGATTTTAGTGATTTTTGTTATTGTATAAAAATGTTACCACCTTCAATATATGCTGTCAAAATACACCTCTGGTGTGTAGGGATAAAACGATACGAGTAAATATTTAGATATTTAGCAACACAGAAAAAATAGAAAATCGACTTTAATTAAACAATTCATTCAGACAATTAAATATTTTATTAATTTTCCCCCTGCAAAGGAATAATTCATATCATTTAACGGATTGGTATTTTCGAGTCATTGGACACAAATTAAGTCAATTAAAAAATTAATTGCATTAACCAAAAAATACACCACACATACACAAAAATTTAATTTTAAAAGTAATCGTTTCACTTTGGTATTGAAATTAATCTTAAAGTGAGGCAGTTTTGATTATTTTCAAAAGCTAGTGCAGCAGAAACGGTATCCAGAAACAGTTTGAAGACCCCTACCAGTTATTGTGTTTAGCAAGTACATCAAAGTATCAATTTATTTATGAATGTTAAAATCAACGTTTAAAAAACTGCAGTCAAAGTACAAAAACTGCCATTTCTTCAACTTAGTCATTTGTCATTGGCAAAAAAAAAAAAAAACTGTTGCTTTTACTTCGGATTCATTAAATTTAAACAGTCGATAGATGTCAAACCAACTCAGTTTCATATACTCTGCAATTCTGTTTTGTTTTGTAATTCTCACACTTTATAACTTGAAGCTGGCTGTAGGTTTATTTGTATTTTAATATAAAATTTTAAAAGGAGAAGAGGAAAGACAAGATGAATATACAAAAATTTAAAAAAACTAGAACTTCATAATCTGAACGCTAATGCAATTTCAAAGCAGCATTAAAAAAAATTGCCGCAACAAAATTTTCTTGTCTGGACGATGACTTACAAGTCAAAAATAAAATTTTGGAGTTAGTAATGCGGAATTGTTCGCTATCTTTTTCATTATATTGTGTATAAAATTCATCTTTATATTCATACATATTTAATAATCAAAAACTTTTAGCTCGTTTATCTCAAAATGGATTTTTTTTGAGTTCTGTCACTTTTGAAGTAAATAAGCGATATGAACATTATTTATGTATAATAAAAATAATTTAATATAAATAAATAAATATGAAAAAAAATTATTTTTTAAGAAAAAACCCATTATTTTTAATAAATATTTACGGCCTTATTCATAAAAATAACAGGTTAATAAGAAATTTATAAACAAATTTTATCATTTTTTGGCTCATGTCCCCAATAAAAACTAAGAAATCCCTAAAAATCCCTATTTCTAAATTAAAATCCCCAATTTTTTCATTTGTTTTTATAAACTTATAATTAATAAGTTTGTAAACGTTGGTCCAACCAAAGCGAACGACGTTAATTGTAAATAAAAAGAAGGATCTTTGAAAATTATTTGTTAAACTTAATCTCGGACACATGCTCGCCACGGCTTCGGTGGCATACCTCTATCAAATGGTCTATATTTTATATGATTTTGAGCCAATGAGCTTCAATGTCGTTAATGCCGAAATATTTCATTCTTTGGCTCCCGAATTGTTCTTGGTTTTCAATATGCAGAGGCGTGAATGCGTACCCTTCAACCGTAATTTTTTCTCCTATAAGCTTATAAAGTTAACCTTTTGTTTTTACATGCATACTTTTCCCAAGTTTTGGACGCAGATCCTCCATTGGGGTTAACATTAACTTTGTTGGAGCGTCATGCCAATTCTGCCATTTGTCACTCGTTTGCTGGCCACCATCTGATGTTATAGACAAAGCTGAATTAGTTTCTCATTATTGTGGCACTATTTATCTTACCCTTTGTTTCATGTGAATATTGGCTCATGGGATGCATCCTCGCCATGTTTATCTTTCGGTACTAATAATCAAAATAAGAAGACTTTACTTTGATATAAAGTTATCTAAATGTATAACTTACAATCTTTATGCGGCTCTGACTCAGCAGTCAGGAAGGGTCTACAACCAATATTTAAATATGTTACATACATTTGCACGTACGTAATATCATCACGACATACTGTAGTCTTGATGTAAAAAGTAAGAGCAGAATGTTGTGCTAAAGTGGCTCGGGCACCTCGAACTTTCCCCTTTTTTAAAAAGATTTAAAACTTACATATTTTTTTAGAGATACAAATAATCAATATTTAATCGATTTCAATTACGTTTTATAAAAAAAATTTTTTACAAGCAAAGTTATTTTATATTTTTTATAAATATTTCTAAACGAAAATATTTTTTTTTGTTAAAAAAGACAACAACAAATTCGTTTAATCAACTGTGAAAAACTAAAATTTGCATCAAATCTTAGACTTAATCAACTTAACTCAAGCATTTTTATTTTCGATCATAGCCAATTAGTGACTCTTCAGCGCGTAATTTAGTAGCCTTATAAACGAGATACAATCCAATCGAACTTTTTCGAAAATAACCACACAAATAAATAGTTTGACAAAAAATAAAATAAGAACTATAATTTCGCAGGCCTGTGTAACCTTCGCCTTACCAATTTCCAAGCGGCCGATCATTTCGGTTTTATTTCTTTAATATCATCCTTAAATTTTGTTCAGTAAAAAGGAACTTTTTACGCACTGAAGAAATTTTTAAGTTCTTTAAAAAAAGAAATCTTCTTCATCGCCAAGTGGGTATTGTTAAATGATGTGGTAAAGCGATGGGTAATTGAACCATTCTATTTACCCTTTGGGGGCATTAAAAAAAGGTCCTTTGCAACTAGAAACTAATGTTTAAGAAAATACTCGAGGCTCGACTTTCCAGCAATTGCCTAGAAAATCTTAAAAAAAAAATAAAAAGCTAATGTTTTTCTCTTTTTTGACGCCAAAGTTCTTTGTGTGCTACCATTGTCGGAAGGGTTTTCGCTTTATTCTAAAAAAATATATGCAGTTATGTGGACAGTTGTTGTTTTTCTTTCTGAATATGTGGCACAAGAAAATAGTAAATATGTTCCATATCTTGACCCCAGTTGTCAACAGTAAGATAATACTTTTTTTGCGGTAGTTTTATATTCTGACAGTGTCATTAACTAAAAGGGATATAAAAAATGTTGTTTCACTTAAAAAAAAAAAAAAACTTTTTTTTTAACAAATATGTCTCAAAATATTTTAGAACAGGGGGTGGATTCTGGTTGTGTGAAACTGTGAAATGAAAAAAAAACTTTCCATGACAAAAAACTTTCGTTTTCATAAGCACTTTTCACATTATCACTTCACATTTACACAAATTGCGATTCCCGCTCTTTTAAAGAAAAAGTGTTTCATTCCATTGTAACCGTGAAGCTTTTGTATATTAATAAAATGTAAAAGCCAAATGCAGATATCGAAGCTTACGATTTTTGAACCGGCGCTAAGCGGCAAACGAGTTTTTTTACCTGCTTGAGCCGCATGTATTTATTTTTGCTAAAAGATTTTTAAATTTATACCGTCCCTTCAATAAAGCAATAGTGTACACGCATGTACACTATTAATTTTTTATCGCATAATAAGAATCTACATAACTGATTCTAAATGTGGTCAAAATTTGGTGAAATTCTACTTCCCTCCTCTTGTTCTTTTTATCTTAATCTTCAACCCAAGGGAAATACAAATTGCTTGGATACGCCTGATGTGGAGGACGATATTTTAGTGGACGAATATTGCACAATTAATGCACTTCTTAAATAATGAAATATCATCGAATAGTAGCCTGATTATTCCAGCACAACAATTTTAAGCTCCATTATCTCGAAAGGGCAAACAAATTATACACTATTGTTTTATTAAGGGGACATTATGTACGTATGAATGTATAATTGTTTGTTCACATTTATATGTGGAAAATAAAATTGTTCGAGTTCATTTGAAGGAAGAAAGAAACACATTTGTATACTCCTCTTGTTTTATACACAATACATTTTTTTCAGTAAAAAATTGTCGTTGTTTTTTTGTATTCATACATATGTACATTGTTAATATTTTTAACTCAAAATAAATAATGAGTGATCCGAAAATTCCTTAATTTTCTGCGAATTTGTTGCATTTGGGTTTTTTCATGAATTATATTGCCACTGACAGAGGTTGACGCCAATGTCCTATCCAAGAGCACACAAAAAATAGTAAAGGAAACAATTTTACATAAAATGTATTAACATATAAAAACAACAGCAATTTTTTAACTGAAAAATTAAAATAGCAGTTATAAAAATGTACAATCGATCAATCAATGAGTTGAAAAATATATTTATTGAAGTAAATTATATTGGCATAAAAATGACATCTACGAAAATAATGTTGTTATTGGCTTAAAGTAAAAGTTTCCTTTTAGGGTATTGAAATAAAAGCTTGTTTTTTAAAAATGTTTTTTACTTTTAATTATTATTCTATAGTTCAAATCAATCACATCAAGCTATTTAAATTACTTGTTTTTCTACACAAGTGAATTTCGCGACAAGTTTTTACATCGTGTTAATTGTGTTCATGAGTTTATTGGTGAGAGGAGTAAGACAATTTGGGAGGGGTACTCATCTCACCAATAAAATCAAGAATATCTGCAGCAAAAATTACAAATCTGGACAATCAATTAGGTTATGCCTCTATTAAATGCTGGTAAATGGTTTAAGTAAAAGTAAATTTCTTTAGGTTAGGTTAGGTTAGGTTATATTAAGAAGGGTTATGTGCCCAAGGGCACCCTTCCACTCGGAGACCAGTACGGTCCATTATGAATCCCTTCAACATATAGAAAAAAACTAGTAGAAAAAGAAAAAAGTAAAGAAAAGAAGTATGAGGTGGATAGAAGCCAGAAAATAAGAAAGTTAGAATGTACTACGATGAACAATTCCCCTCTCTACAGTCCGCTCAACAGAAGCAGCCGCAATATTTCCCTGACAAACCCCAGTAGATCAGCCGAATTACATCCAGCGATGCACCCCAGTTCGTCGTGAAACTTTTCTCCTAGCCACTTCTGTCTGAGAACCTGCATCCTAGGGCAATGGCACAGTACATGCTCGATCGTCTAAAGCTCCTCTGAATCCTCGCACAATCTGCAGAAGTCCGGTATGGTGTTGTCCCATCTGCCCGTAAAAGCCCCAACGGGACAATGACCCGTCAAGAAACCTATAAGTGTTCTTAGACCACCCCTGTCCAATCCCAGTAGAACCCTGGATGCCCCCGCGTCCAATCTGGGCCATAGTGCCCTAGACACCATGCAATCCGCTCTGTCCCCCCAGGATCGGTTAACGTCATCACGGAATTTCTCCCGTTTCACACCATAGAAGTCCCTTACCACAAAGTCCAGATTTGTACCTTCTCTCGCGAGTTCGTCCGCCAACTAATTTCCCTCTACCATGCAGTGTCCAGGTACCCAGCACAGTCTTACATTGAATGCCCCCATGAGTTCTCTAAGAGCATTCCTACACCGAGCGATGAGGCACGATTGCACCGTATAATTCGTCAATGTCCTATTTTCTTTCGTTTTAGCGCATTGAAATAAGAACTAGTTTTGTAAAAAGGTTTGTTACTCCTAATTATTTTTTCTTCTTAGCGCATTGAAATAAAACCTTTTTTACAGGCTTTTTTCTTCTAATTGATTTTAAACTCGCATTTGTATTCTCAGTAAGTTTTCATTTGATACCCATATTGTAGGAATGCATTTAAAACAAATAGTTTGCAGCTTCAGAAGTCCACCATTTTCTATCTGGTGTGACAGCACTTTATATTTCGAGTTATTCTTAGCAAGCCTCTTCATTTGATACCTATTTTATAGGAGGGCATTAAAAATAGCTAGACCGCCATCATGGCTGTGCCGCTATGTTGGATTTAGAATGACGTCGAATAGTTTACAATGCGTTGCCATCCAAACTGAACGTGAGTACAAAATTTCAGCTCAATCAATTGAAGATATCTGCTTCAAATTGAGTTGCAAGGTTTCTCCCAAACATACAAACATTGCAAGTTAAATAAAAGCTTTAAAAAACGACCAGTAGCCCAAAAACTGGTGCAATCATTAACAAATAAAAGGCCAAATAAAGATTAAGCCCCGTACTCATAAACGATTATTAAATTTAACAAACGTTTATTAAGGAAAATTTCAATACAAAATTTGTTTTTTAAACCTTTATTATATTTAAAAAATTGTTATGAATACTGGCGTAATTTATTAATATGATATTATAAAACATGAAAGTATTGTGGGCGGCTCTAAATTTACTTTTAGCCGTCGCTTAACCCAAATTCTTCTCCGCCGATGGTATTTACATATCTACTTTGTCATTTAATCAAGTGAACAATTATACAAAAAACACATTTAATTTAAAAAATTATTGGTTTTAATGGAATTGTCGCAAGAAATGCGAAATGAGCCAAGGTAAGAAAACTTTTTTAACGTTTTTCGTCAGAAATTTTTTGTATTTTAACAAAATTGGTATTTTATATGAATATAATAAGTTTAAAATCTGTTAATATGCATCTTTTTAGAAGATTATTATTTTTATTCCTTTATATTATTATTTGTCGTTGGCAATGTCCATATTTTCCTCTAAATAATTCATTTAAAATTATTTTTTACCGTTAAAATGAAAGTGTTAAAATGTGTCATAAATGAAAAGTTTGTGACTCTTCTTTGCACTGTTACACAGAACAAGAATCAAATTACTGTGAAAATGTGAAAACAATGTGTTTCATTCCATTTGTTCTTTTCATATGAAAACATTCGAATTTTTTTATAATTTTCATTCATTAAGTATTCATTCCACTGTTTCACAGAACCAGAATCGACCCCCAGGAGACTTTAATTATTTTGGAATTGAATAGTTTTAAAAGCTAAATGGCAATTGGACAAATTAAATGTTGAACATGTTTATGACACGCTCAATATAAATAAGTGTTAAGAACGAGATGTTTTTTTAGAAAATGTACCAATTTGTCAACATAACATAATAGAAATGAGATGCATTAATAAGGCATAATTTTGTATTAGAAAAGACGCTATTTTTATGTCTAAATTCCCTAATTTGTTAATTAAGTGTTATAAAAGAGTTTGAATTGGCTCTTAAATAAAGAAGTTACATTACATTCTTTTTTGCCACCCTGTGTGATTATTTTAGCCACACGTAGGAAATCATATGTTATCATATGTACAGCCAATACAGAATTAGAAAAATCATAGTAGTTGTTAATTTTCTATAGCCATAGTTCATAAGTTGCTTATCAATGTAATACAAATCATATTTCTGGGTGCAGTAATATTTGCTAGAAAATCGCAGTTAACTAACTGATATCTAATTTTAAAATATAAAATTCTGTTCTTTCTTACTTCAAATATCACATGAATTAAAAAAGAATTGATTTTATTAAATTTATCATACATATATTTAACAATCTAATAAAGCCTAGACTATTATTTAACATTTTTTGACTTTTCATAAACAGCTTGTTTATTTATCATATAACAAACAAAATTTTTTTTATTATTCAATTTAATTTCACCAGTAATTCTGCGAATTTAAGCAATCAATAATTTTTGTTTTCACTGCCTTAAAGTCTAGACATACAAATAAATCTCGTTTATTTTCTATAAATGCTAAAGCACAAAATTTATGCAGAAAGTCCAATATACTTTGCATGAAATTAAGCAGAAAATTTAAACTTCAGTAAAGCAGGTTAATTATATTATGCATTAACCAGGTTAATAAAAAAAACTGTTCTAGTAAAAAAAAACAGACAAGTCGGGCACATGGCGTTTTAAGAAAATTCGGGTACGCTTAATCCAATGGTGCTTCCCGTTTTTTTTAGGTAAGCTCCTGTTTTTGAGATATACCGTTATTTCGAAAATGGATACGGTTGCACAACATAAAGTCGCGTAACTCAAAAACTTATTAAAATTACTAAAAAAAAACGAAATTCCGCAATAAAATTTCTTTTAAGGAAAGATGAACTTTTTTCTAAGATACGCAGTCGTTTTAGAAACATTTTTTTTAGCCAAAAAAAAAAAAAAAAATAACTTTTTAGCAACATTTTAAAGTTTTTGTTTTTTAAAATTTCATCAAAAATAGGAAAATTTAGCTATGCTTAAAATTTTTTCAGACATATAACAAACGAAGCTGCAAACAAAACAAGCCATAAATGATTAAAACCTGTTAGCAATTTTTAAGAATTTCATAAAAGATGTAAGAATTTCATAAAACGCAATATTTGTATGGGAGCCCCCCTAAGAAGTGGTGATAAGAGGCAAGTATGTCTCGAGAAAATATTAAGGACAAACAATTAATTGAGGCCGGTTATACATTATATTCCACTAGGGGCGACTCCTGAACATTTTGTAAGGGAGCATCCTTAAGGAATGGAGATACCGCGTAGGTATGTTAGAAATAAATGATTGAGATAAAAAATAAAGGGGTTGGTCATATATTTGACCCATCTCGAGGCATCCAAGGCACTGCAGCAGCCAAATTTGAGAATTTTAACCATACAAATATGGAGGTTTAAAAAAATTCTTAAATTTGGAACCCGCAGTGGCAGGGATGTATGGCCAACCCCACTTTGTTTGTCATCTCAATCATTTATGTCTAACATACCTATCCGGTATATACATTCCTAAAGGGCACTTCCATACAAACTATTCAATACAGACTGGAAATATATTGAAGAAAAATCCGGATAACTGCCTAGGAGGCGCCTCTAAGGGAATACGATGTATGACCGACTGCAATTAGTTTTTGCCCAGCTTGTCTAAAAAAATTACCAATTTCTAGCACAGTGTAGTTATTAAGAAATAATATCTTAATTTTATATAAGAAAAGCTGTCAGTTCTATTGTAACCACTATATTTTTCAGCACTTGTTTATTTATTTATAGTTACAAGTTAGTTAATTAAAATTCACTTCTATTACATCAATCTCTCCAAAACAAAATTTGTTAAAAATGTAGGTAAAAAGAAGTAAGAGTGATGTATTGGGCTATGCCGATTTTATGCTACCTTCCACCTACAGTTAGAATGTTTCCGAAGTGTTCTTTATATGGGGGAAAGGGTAAATAAGGAACCGATAAGCACGAACGTTGACATTGTGATATGTAATATCATATAACTGTAGCATATCAATTTTGATTATTTAATCTTAATTCGTTACGGTTTTATGCTGCTAAAGGCCGTTACCCACTATTCCACAAAGTCTCACGTATTTTTCAAAAATGCTTCCCTGATCTAATTATTCTTTGAACATTTTGAAAAAACAATAACAACTTATCATGAAAGTGTTGCATTTTCGTAAATTACTAAAGACTATGTGGGATAGTGTAAAATTTTATTATGATTGATTTACATACCTGTTTTACACCTTACAGAGTTCCAATTATAAAACGCCAGCATCATTCCCGATATGGTTTTTACTTTAAAAACTCAATGTTCATATATAACTGAAAATATAAAGTAAATGAGAAGAATGAGTCCTCAATTGTACTTTTTAAACATGAAAATACTGTGTTTTCATCTTGTTCTGTTGTTTATATTGTTTCTACACACAACAAGCCATTTGTTTCTTTTAGCTACTTGTGTGGTGTTGCTGTAGTGTCTGAAACAAACTTTGATAAGTTAGAGTCTGAACACAATATAACGATAATTAATTGCGGTGCGATTTTTCATACGATTTTGAAGCAAAATATTTAACTTTGTTTTTGATTTCTTTGAAGGATGTGCAAAGAACATTTAACAAAATGAAATTTTGTCCATGAAAAACCAATTTTTTGATTTTAAATGTAGTGCACCAATTTTAGTTGCACTCAAATGAGTAAAGAAAAAAAAGTTGCTATTAACTGATGATTGCTTCCTTTTAAATCAAACTATTTTTTTTTGTTAGTGCAAAATTTTTTAACATCACTATCACTCATGTTTAGTGAGGCTGCAAATTTTCAATTCATCACTCAACATCACAAAAATTATTGCAATATTTTTGCACTATCACTAAGTGTGAGTTGAAACTGCAAAATGAGTGCACTTCCCCCAACTATGATTTTTAATTAATTAGTAAAAAAAATAACATAATCAATTTATACGTTTACGCAACACTTATCATTTTAGAGTTAATAAATCTATTCAGATTTTTGATGAACAGATACAATGCACTTCATTGTGCACTTGATAAAAATAATAAAAGCAGGCTTTTATTTAATAAATAAATAAAAATGCTTCATTCGACTGTGCCGAATCTCTGATACCCTCCACCGATAATCTAAATTTTTAGAAAGTTTGTGAAAGATAAAATATCAATCTATATAAAATCAGACATAACGGTTTTGTTATTCAGAAGGGGTTTAGGCCAAATTATTGGACCAATAATAATTTATGGATTAATCATCAAAAAGTTTACTTATGAACACATTGATAATAAGAAGAGGGAATAGGATATTAACAGATTGGTACCAAAAGCCAACATAATCTGGTAGAATTATTAATTTTTTCTCGAAACATCCGAGGAGAATAATAATTAATACAGCTAAAAATTTTAAAGAAAGAGTTCTAAGGATAAGTGATGCAGAATTTCATAGAGATAATATAAGAAAGATTTCAAATATTTTAACAGATTAATATCGGATTTATTAATGCAGTATAATAATTGTAGAATATATAACCGAAATGGTATAACAGAACAGAGAATTTATAAATCTGTAACATATATACCAAAATTTTCGGAAAGATTGGAAAAATGAAATATATATGATAGTAAAATATATAAAATAGCTCATAAATCTTTTAACACAGTAGGTAAACTTACTAAAATGAAAGACAAAATAAAGAAGATGGAAATGTCAAATATTGTTTATAAAATACCTTGTAAGGGTAATGATAGTGGACAGTGTAATATGGTATATAAAGGTACAACAAAAAATAAACTAAAAACTAGGAAAGCAGGACATAAGTCAGATCACAAAAAACAGCTTTATCATCCCATTGTGCTAATCTAAACCATTATCCAGATTTTGAAAATTCAACTGTTTTAAACACAGAAAATAATTATAAACGTAGATTTATGTTAGAAACGTTACAAATCATAAATGTACCAACAATGACGAGAGTTAATTTTAAGTCTGACACTGAGAATGTAGCACAAAATTATAGACATTTAATTTATAAAAATAGAAACGGAAGTAAAAAATTTATTTTTATTGTAATAGATCAAGTTTGATTTGAAAAATATTTTTTTTTTTGTATTTAATTGAAATATTTTTTAATTTGTCATTTTATATTGTTAAATAAGAAAAGAAAAAAACCCTGAAGAAGGCACTCGAAGAAGTGCCGAAATATTGGTTAAAAAAAACGTTTAAATTTTTTTATATAAAATTAAAAATGACCTCAAGCTTGAAAATTTAGTTAACCTTTATAAAAGAAATAAGGTGCATATCTACATAACTCCACAAGTTTTCAAGGCTGTTGTTTAAAATCAACAAAAACTAACTTCACAAAAATTTAGTTCCACTTTTAAATTTGTGAGAATTTTAGGTGTATTTCGACGAGCTGTTTTATATCGGAGACCGATTATCATGAAAGTTTGTAATTTCTAGTCACCCAATATAAAGTTATTATACTAATATTATATTATATGTTTTACACAAAATAACAAACTTAGTATACAATCATTTTCCACTCGTGGTGGAGGGTATAAAAATAAATATAATTAAAATAATAAATTATAATTACCTGTTTTATACCCAGTAAAAAAATTTGGGTTTTTTCAAGCGCTTGAGAGCAAAAGCGCATAATCGAGCGCTTCAATAAGAGAGCTCTTATACAGCAGTAAATGAAAAAGAATAAAATATAGAAAAAAGCTATTTAAGTGCTATTAAACGATGAGGTTTTAAAGCGAAAAAAAAATAATAATAATAAAAATATATAATGGTTTACGAAAATTATTGAAACAATGAATTTGACAAATTAAAAGCAAAACATCCATGAATATGTTAATATAGTTAGCCCTTAAAAAGGCGCCTTAGGAGTGCTTTTTGTCAACAGAAAATAGTCCTCCAAACCGGGAACACTCCATACAAAAATCAGGCATCCCATCAGCAGGGCGATTTGAGGTATGAATTCATACATTAAACCTGCTTTTACTGGGTATATCCCAGTCACGGGCTGTAGTTTATTTAAGATGTATTCCGTTACGTCATTTTTATATAAATAAAAATTGACAATTCCAAGCAAATTTATCTTTAACTGATTCTAATATTTATGCCCGTAATTTCTACAAAAAGAAAGCACGTCGTGTTCGTACCTAACAGTTATCTTTACCTATTTCAACATTTATTTTGCCTACGTATTTTTACCTTTAGTTTTCCTTTAAAATATGGCATCTTTTCCACCATATATTTCTATGCACAGCTAGATTTCTATTCGTAGAAATTACGGGCATTATTATAAAAACTTCGTGCACATTAATACGGATTTTCAATTGCATTTAATATCGCCCGTTGATTAGGTTAAAGTCTTCTTTATGTCAAATTAAATGAAAATTAATCCAAATGTTGATATTTTATTTAGGCTAAAGTTCATCAAATTTAATTTTCATTAAATTACTTTTATGAAGAAAGGAATTTCAGAACATGAAATTAATTAAAACTTATTAATAATTTTTCATTCTTGGCTGTCGTGGGACTCGAAGCCGGACAGGTTACCCTCAATTTCTTCATAGGGTTTTGCCGTTTAACGCTCACAGCCATTGACGACTAATGGCAGTCAATAGTCAAACATCAATCTTTAAAACAAATTTTATTTAACACTTGGTAGATCGAAATTTGCTTTTGAATTATTGTGTATTTTAACTGATTTACATGTTCTTCCGTACTTCTGTTTTTTTTTCGTAATTTTTTTCAAGAATTCTTCTCGAAGTCCAAAGAACATTTTTTCGTTTTTAATTTTTTTGACTCTATTGTTCTTGTTGACCCTTCTTTCAGCACAACTTGAAGGACAACATGGAGCTCGTGCCATAGCATAGCAACATTTGGATTAAAAACCATAAACAGTTCAAGAAATATAATCACAATACTTATTATTGTTAAACGAATATGTAATTTAAAATAACGTTAAGTTCCTGTAATTTTTATTCGTCAAAAATTCAACCGCAAATTCTGTAGAAACAAAGAAATTTTCAGTTATTTATATAATTTAACTACCAAAAAATAAATTTTTAGTTATCTATTAAAAACGATTAGCTTGTTTTGTGTAAAAAATTCCCATATTCTATTTGTTAAAATTATTTTGTTAAAAACATACAATTTTCAAAGTAAAATATGCAATTATTAGGTTAGGTTATGATACTTGTGTCTTATAATTGTGAGTTCTACTGTAGTAGGTCAGTACAACAAAGGTAAAACAAACATATGTAAATAATAATATTCTCTCTCTTTCTCTCATTAGAAAAATAACCGGACTGGTGTCTAGCATTTTTTAGAAATTCGGCTCATTTGTAAAATAACTGAAATTCTTTTGTTTTTCGGAATATGTGGTAAATCTTAAAAAACTTTTTAGTGAAAAAACATGCTTGAAGTATGATTAAAAAAACACACATTATGGTCCTTGCAATGGCAACAAGCAAATTTTGTTGTTTTTAACAAAACTTTTTCCACGATTAATAGTATATTGTTTCAATTTGACAATCAAGTTTTTACCTCCCTTGAAACTTCAAATATGGTTGAATTTAACAATAAAATGTTAAAAAAAAACTTACAGCTCAACACCTAATCATATTATGGTTATCTTAACCATATTAATATCACGGCAACCATATTATAGTTAAATTCATCCATCTAGAAGCTACAACCATGTTATCGTTGCCTCCAAACAACTGACGGTTAATATTTAATAACAGTAATATGCTCGAAATTATTACAATTTAAAACATTGTCGCCCGTATTTGTAAACGATTATTAAATTTAACAAACGTTTTTTATTAAATTAAAATTTTTTTTATAAATACGGGCATGTATGTTTAATTTTAAGTTTGAAATAAAATAAATAATAATATTTGCATTCATTTGCATTTGGTCCTGGTGATGAAGACGAATCGTTAAGTATAAAGGTTTTACATTTGCGTGGAATTTTATTTAAAAAATAATTATTATTAAAATAATTTATAAAATTTTTGTGTGATTGCTATAATTGTTTGATTCTGATACCACCAAAAATCATAGTAACTAATTCCCAGTTTACATTGCCTGACCTATCAGGTCAGTAACTGATTCTAATAAAATTATTGAGAGATGACCAGCATATTGCCTGTAGTACAATATGAGTCTTTATAACAACTTGCAGTTAGTTAAACGTATAAAAAGTTTTTCACTATTCCAAAGATGAAATAATAAATAACCAGTCTGCTAACATCCTATCTTTAACTAACGAAAAGTAGTTATAACAGCCATATATGACACTGTTTGGGTTAAATGCTAAAAAAGCTTAAGATTAGAGTTTAAGAATTGGTTCACAGGAATGAAGTTTAAGTTACGCACAAAACTTGGCATGGCAAATATATTTTTCTTTTTTTTTACTATTTAAATGTCTGTAAAAAGTTTAAATTAACATTTATTAACCGCAAATGTCGTTTTATCGTTTCAGTGGTTGTTATCTTCTACACACACAATGTGGTTAAATAATAGTATTTTGGTAAGTTTTCCCTCTGGCACCAAAAATACCACCTAAAAGCATTTTTCGAATACTTTGAATTTTATTTTGCCTTGAAAATAATGTACATATGAAGTTTTTTATTTATTCCGTCATTAAAATAATTCAAAATTATGCATAGACACGTATGCGCCGTTTCTTTCTTGTTTACTGTCTTTTTCCGTAGGTTGTATCTCTTTACACTGAAGCTTTTAGTATCGATTTGTTTACGAAAACTATGAAAAATTAAGGCAAAAATGTCTTTGAATAAAATTTCATAAATTTATATATTCAAAATGTGATTTGCACTTTATGCACAAGAATAACTGGGTCAGACGGCCAGCGGTACTAAATCTAAAAATTCTTAAAATAAGGAACGTTAATATGATTATAATAACTAGGATCGCCCGGTGGCCGTAATTCGACCACTTGAAATTTACTTTCGAGAGAACCTGTGCGTACAATAAAAACGTTCACATTCATCCCATTTGGGAACCTACATAAATAATTAAATAAATAATAATTGAAAAAAATTTAATAAATAAAAGGAACAAACAAATCTACACAATCTATTAAATAAAAATGGGTTAGGAGAACGGCAAAATTCACTATACACCCATCTTTGTACGTGTGTCTGCAAGATAAATTAAAACGCTTTTCAAAAACTTTAATTCCAAAAATTAAGAAAAAAATATATATTTTGCATAACCCCGTATTTAATTTATAAGATTTTCATGAAATGTAATCAAAGTAAAAAATAGAAACACAGATCTTTGTTAAAAGTCATTAAAATAGGATTCCGACTTTAATTTTCTTAAACAACGTTTTTGCGCCTATTTATTTTTAAAAATCTCTACACGCAGAGAAAAAATATGGTTGGGCATGGTTACGGCAACCACACTGTGTTTATTGTAACAATATATTGTTGTTGTACACAAATAATTGTTATTTTTATTAAATATCAGCAATATTATAGTTACTGTAAACATATTAATGTTTATCGCAATTATAAATTTGAGTATTGTTGACCGAAAAATAATTATTTTTCTAACAACTAAATTGTGATAACTTTCAAAACATATTATATTACTCACAACCATACCATAATATTTAATAGCCATAACATGATAACTTTATATAAATTTATCAAAATAAGTTTAAGATGCAATCAAAATATCGTTACTCTAATAATATTTTTGTATCGCCATTTGTAAAATAATTTTGTATCAGTTGTGTCGTGTTTTACATAAACATATCGAATTATTTGTTAGTGAGTGGCTAAATAATAAAAAAATAACCATTAAAATAAACAAGAAATTAAAAAAAATAAAGAAAAATATTAAAAAAGAAATAACAAAATAACCATTGAAATAAACAAGAAATTAAAAAAAAATAAAGAAAAAACAATAAAAAAGGGTTGTAGTGTCACAAAATAAAATATCTTTGCTAAAAAATTTTAATAATCTTAAAGTGGTGGAAAAATTTGTGAAATATTGGTGCAAAATATTAACCATTACTGGTAAGTTTTGTGTTATTTTAAGAGAAAAATAATGAAAACTCCATAAAATAATTTATATATAATTGCGACCTACGACAAAAAGATTACAGTAACTATATTATGTTTTTTATTTTATCATAAGTATTTTTTCCCAATAAATATATTATGTTTAAAGTTGTATCATATTATGATGTAAAAAATTTATGTATAACAGTTCATATCACTTTGCATCATAATATGATTACTTCTAAACTTATTATGATTGTCATGACAATAATATGATTACTTCTAAACTTATTATGATTGTCATGACAATAATATGATTACTTCTAAACTTATTATGATTGTCATGACAATAATATGATTACTTCTAAACTAATTATGATTGCCATGACAATAATATAATTACTTCTAAACTTATTATGATTGCCATGGCAGTAATATGATTACTTCTTAACTTATTATGGTTACCATCACAACAATATGATTACTTCTTAACGTTTTATGATTAACAGGATAACAATATGATTAAGGGAAAAATATTATGATGTAATATTACGAACATATTTGGTCATAATATGATTTAATAACAATCGTAATATGGTGACTACAATAATGAATCTTATCATAATATGTTGCTCTTAGAATATGTTTACCACAACCATGTTTTTTCTTTGCGTGTAACGGCAACCCTGTCCTAATACGTTTATACATGTGTGTTTGCAAGTGCAAAATGAAAACAAAAACATTATGGGAGAACAATATAATGCACAACCGTCGTTTAAACATGTATGTACATGTGTGTTTGCAAGAAAAAAATTTATTTTGGAAGAATAACCAAAAACTAAACTAACACTTATTCATGTATGTGCGTGTGTTTGCAAGCAAACTATTTAAACCTTAAATTTTCATTTAATTAAAAACTACCTTTAAAACGATACATGTTTCATTAAAATCGGTGGTCGATAAGATACTTAAAAATCATCCACACAAAATTGTTCCCGTATTTATACATAAGATAGATTAGATTTGGGTTCTGCGAACTCTAAAAGCCACAAAGGTGGTACTGTTCTTCATACCAAATAATAAATTTTGGTCCAAAAATACTTCACTATTTTATTTTTTAAATATTCTTTGAGACTGAAAACAAATTGTTCTACACTGCAACGCTTCAGTTTTTTTTAACGTAAACCGTTAAATAACGCAAATAGCGTAAAGTAAAATTCTCCTATTTTTTTTTGACACTCACTTATTTACTAAAAGTACTTAACATTCTTTATCCTTATTTTAGATAAGAAGATAATATTGCGAATTTGTTCCTTAATTTACTGCTACTGTGACACAGACTTCATACTGTTATGGATTGCACATATAAATGTTCAGTTTTAATTTTCTATAAATATAGTTTATTTACAACAACTGTTTTTTGTTGTAAAAAATAATTGTTTGTGTACAATGTTTCACGACTATAAAAGCTCTTCTCAGTTAGTGAAATGTAAAGTTGCCACTAGTTTATGCTTGTCACGTTACTTGTGTGTTATTAATACTATTTATTCCATTATTAAAAAAAAAAACAAAGCCTACAAACGTTCTATAGTTGGCAAGCCTTGGCCAAGAATTTAAGTAATATTATTGAAAGGAACCTGAAGCTAATTGTGATTATTGTTGAGAAATGTTTTCGATTTAACTATTAGGAACAACAATAATAATAACAAAAAGCTTTATGTGCTGTTTTCACAACACAAGTGACTGGACGTGTAGTAAAATTTATATGAAAAGCACTCAGTTATTTGAGTGTTTTCTATATAAATTTTACTACACGTTCAGTTACTTGTGTTGTAAAAACAGCTCATTAATGAAAATATCTAAGTAAAAATATAAATAAAAATTGTTTTAACACTACACTCAAAAAAAAAAAAAAAAAATTAATCCATCCGTACTCAAATCATTCCGTAGCGGTATTTATAGTATCGTGAGTACGGATTTTCTTGAATCAAGTACAGAAAGATTGAGGCAGGTACGGATTTTCAATCGCAAAATACTTAAATTATCCATATTCAATCCCGATTTCGTACTTGAAATAATCCGACAATGAGATTGATTTAAGTAAAACTAAGATTGAATCATCTCAAAATGCGCTTGATTAAAGTATTATAAAGTTGATTTTCTCCCGAAGTAGAAGAACAAATTTTAATGATTGATTTTCTTACTCGTATTACAACTTACAGAATGATAAAACGCCAACATCAGGCCCGATATGGTTTTTACTTAAGATATCTTATGTACATATTAAACCAGAAATATAAACTTAATGAGAAGCAAGAGTTATAATTTACTTTTTAACCCTTCGTCGTACACATGAGTGTGGCCAGACCTTCTTTCAATGTGTATAGAACATCAGAACATGCGTAAGCCGGAGGGTTAAACACAAATAAAAGTTTAATCTATTTTGTTACTTTATTTTAGAATTTTATACTTATTTGAAGAAATTTCGGGATTGGATTTCGAAAGTATTCCTATTTATGATTCTATTGAGCACGTTTTAGTGTTATTCGTACTTGAATTTTTGAGTACGACTCGTACTTAATGTAATCATAAAGATTTGATTTATTCCGAGTGTTTTTCTTTCTGTGTTCATAAACTAAATTTATTTAAATTTCAATTTATTTCAAAAAGTCTTTGGATTTACCAAATATCCTTATATTGTAATGGGTTTTAATTGTATGATTGAATAATTTCCCTATAGCCCTTGGTTATTTTTCCTTGCGGTCAGGGTTTCAGCTGATTTGTAAGGCGTTCAAAGGAACTGCCGAATTATTTTTGAAACTTTCAATTAGAACACAAGGCAAGTTGTTGCCGAATTAGCATGGTAATTTCTAGTCTGACATAATTAAATTTTACTTGTTCTGATATACTAAGTTTGAAATTAATTTTTAACCTTTCTAACTTATTATACTTATTAACAAAGTTCTGTTTGTCTTTATCGGTACCATGGATATATCAATATTTACTCTGTCTGTAATTGTTCTAGCCAATTAGAATGTTGGTATTTGTAAATGTACTCATTTACATCAAAACACTCAATGTGGTTTGTTTGCATTCATTTCCATGCATTCCTATCCCACTTGTTCTACATTTTAGTGAATATGAGTTAATTGATAAATGCAGTTATTTGATCTATTGCATACCCTACTCTGATTTGACTTGTAGGTATGAATTTCAGAGTGGGCAATGTGTGCGCAGTAGACATTTGTGAGGTACACTACAATATACCGCATATAAAACTACATGAATTTTCTTGAAACTTATCTTTAAAAATAACTAAAATCTTGTAAGCGATTTTCACTTAAGTTATTAAATAATAGTTGAAATCTAACAAGTGTGAATAATTCTCTTATATTAAATTTAAATAGAACCTCAAGGAAAAAAAATACTCAAGCTCGAGCTCATAGGTTTTTTAATAATGTTTTTTCTTATTTTAATTATTTAACGAACTCCAATATTTCGATATTCCTTGAATATCATCATCAGGGATAGTTAAATTTTTAATAAAAAATCACACAAAAATTACTATTAGCTTTTTACAGCCATATTTATAACAAAAAGTTGTACACTACGTACATTAGCTTAGCAGGCTGTTGGCACAGAGTTAATTCATAACGAACTTTTCTCCATCAGCCAACTTTAAATAAATCACCTCTGAATTTTTATGATGTCACATTGAATTACTCAAAACTACAACACGTTTTGCTTTAATCATCGCTGAATATGTAATTTTTTGTTTTTTTTAAGGGTTTTTCAAATTAAAATATATTAACTACCAGACCCACAATGTCGACAAGAACATTTCTTTCGCATATTTATTTTGAAAACAATAATAAAAAACTAAAATTTGTTTTTGTTTTCAATACAAATATACGAAAGAAATATTCTTATCGACATCGTGGGCCTGGGCCTAAGTAAAATAAAGTAAATTAAAAAAATCAGTTAATTAAAAAAATCAAAAAAATTGTTTAACATTAAACGGCTGTTTTTCACAAGTTGGCAAACGTTTGGCAGCTCGTTAACCAGAGTTTAGCAAATAGTTGGCCGGAGTTTGGTTAGTGTATTATGAATAAGCTTTTAGCTAACTTCATGCCAAATTTTCATTATGAATACGGCTGTTAGTGTTTACGACCATCTTCATGATTGTACTAAAAACTTATGACCTCGAGCTTGAGTATTTATTTCTTTGAGATTCCATTAAGAAAATGTCAAATAAAAACCCAACTTTTATTAAATTTAAATAGTTGGTATAGTTAATATTTTAATATCGATGAATTAATATTAATTTAAATATTAAATCAATGCGTTAAGTGTTCCAAAAAAGTAAATATTTAAAATATGACCGAATTAAGTGCACTTCAGAAGTACAATTGCATCAAGTTAAAACTTTCTTTAAACAATTTTTTTTTTATTTAAGCAGAACAAACAAAAGTTTATTGTTCCATTACAGTCCATTAAACAATTATAAGCTTATTTGATATTTGCTAAGCTTTAAATGGGCTGGATGTATGCAATAAATTTTAGCACAGTATAAATAAAAAGCTATTTACATTTTTACAAACAAACTCTCTCCAAATGGTGGCCACAGGGCGTATGTTGTGTGTATCAAAAATTAAATGTTACTCATACGCAGTAGGGTTGAACATGAGAATTTTTATGCTAAATTCAATTTTGAATAGTACTAAAACGTAGTATTTTACGATTATTTTAGCCCTCTACCGCATCATCAAGGTTTTGCAAATGAAATCAAATCGATCAATTTATAAAACAGCATATAATGCAACATATAACAAAATGTTTACACGGAAAGACGTTTATTTTCCAAAGTATTAAAATAATTTCATGATTTTAACTTATTTCATTTGTATTTAGTAAAATGTTCTTAAATAAAGAACCCAAAAAAATTACTTTGATAAAATAACTATTTTCTCATGATCAAAATATTCCCGGTTTTGGAGTATCATCAAAAATTTCTTAAAAATAGAAATACAAAAGTAGCTTGTTTTTTTTTTAACTAAGAAAAATATTTCTGAAATAAAGCTGCATTTATTAAATAATAGTCAGGTTTTCTTGATTTTTAAATAGAATCGAATTTTTTGCACCAAGAATCAAATGCTAGGGATTTTTAACTTGTATTTGTATTTATTATTTTTCTTTTTCTAACACAACAAGATACAATATCTTCTAAATAACAGCATTAGAATCAGATACGCTATAGGGCATGGTTTGCAGAAACATTTATTAAACTTAAATTTGACATTTGAATTTTTTAACATTTAAGAAGTAAAAATAATTAAACATAAAATGTAAAACAAACTTTTATTTAGGTCCCAAATGTTCTAGTTATTAGCCAAGTCAGTCATTAACAATTTTTTGAATTTTATTGCGTTGCGGGTGAGTTGTGCATCAGTGAGAAGGTGTTTCCAGAGGTATATTGTGGATACATAAAGTTGGCGAAATCTAAATGTGCGGATGCTATTTCTTCTTAAGGATGAGGTGGATGTCAACTTGTTGAAGAGATATTTAGACACTTTTGTTACTATAATTTTATGCAAAAAGATTATACTTTTAAACTTGAGGTAGTCATCAAAAGGCATGCTAAGAACACGTTTGGAATATGGAGATACATGATCAAATCTATCACCTGGATATGAAGCAACTAATTTTGATGCAGTTTCTGAAAAGTTAAACATTCGTGCAAGTTTCATAATTAACATGTTGTGTGCAACGCCGTCAAAGGCCTTACAGTGGTCGAGTAAAATCAATAATGCTATCCGGTTATCATCCAAACTACTTCGGATGTTTTCAACAACTTCTGTTTAGGCTGTAGTACAGCTTTGCTGAGGCCTAAATCCAAATTGACGGTCCTTTAAACGATTTTTATCAGAGATGTGTTTGGAGATCTGTTTATGTAGGAGGATGTCGAAAACTTTAGAAAGGTAGGGATGAATGGCAGTTGGACTGTATTCCTTATCATCTTTAGGTATGGGAATAATTTTCGCGTACTTACACCCTTGTGGTTTACATGACGAAATATCCATGGTAAAATATGTTTATTAAAACTAGGTTGAATGCCATCTAGACCAACAGAATTGGACTTAACGGCTTAAAATCCTTCAGCTGTGTCTTCTAAGTTAAAACATTGAAAGCTAAACTAGTTTACAGGATCAATTAAAGCAGTCTTGTCGTAAAAATCAAGTTGTACCGGTGGTTGTAGAATTTTAGTAAATTATTGATTCAATGCATTGCCATAAATAAATCTTACTTTAGCGTGTGTATCAACAATACCAAGTTGCTTACATTTTTGTTTTTATGTTTACTGCGGTCTGAAATTTGGCATAGGAGAGATCTATCTGGAGTGAATAAATACTGATATTGTTATAGTCCCGCACGGTAAATGTATGTATTTGTCTAACGACTTTAAATTCATAAGACAAGAATAGATGGTTGTGCTTAGAAAAAACGGGTGCTGACAACTGATCATAATGTATTATTTTAAGATAATCAGCAACCAAGAAAATTTCCTATAAGTAGGCATTTGTTGATGTGAAATGTGTGGGTTGTATGCTAATTTACTGGAAATATGTTGAAAGATGTCATTACTGTAGAAAGATTTGATCCAGAATTATACAGTAAGTTGGCATTTAAGTCCCCAGATATTATAATATGTATTTGTGTAGGCAACAGATAATTGTTCCAACTCAGCTACAATCGAATCGAATCCAATCTTATGTTATTACATTTCTAATTTTTGATATTCTTTAATTAGGCTTGAGTTCATCAAATTTAATTTTCATTAAATTATTTTCACTGAGGGAAGGAATTTTACAACTTGGAATTTTTATTAAAATTTATTGATAATTTTTCTTGGCTGAGCTGGGATTTGAACCCGGGTTGATCTTTACATGTTTCAAGAAACACCACTTTCTATCGTCAGAAGATCTTTGTGTTCTACCCACTGCACCACTGCGGTGCCCGTTAGCCAACAGTCAAACATCAATCTTTAACCAGTTGTACTGGTGGTTCGAAATTTGCTGTTATTATCACTTAAATTTCAAATTACATTACTTTGAATTTTTTAGAAAATCTTCAAGAAAACTTGTTGTTTGTTTGAATCGTCATGTTAAGCAAATTAATAAAAAGTTTCTTATTTTTATATGAAGTTTTCTTAAGAAAACTAATGATACACATTTTTATGTTAAAAATTTAGGCTTTTGTTCGTATTTTGTAAAATATTTATGGCTGATTTTACCAATTTATTTATCAATTCATGTTTTAAATTCGTTTTTCAAGTCAACTAAAAATAATATTTGTATATGAAAAACTATATTTTAATATGAATTGATATTTAAGTAGAATTGGGGGAGTTTTGCCATTAGCAACGAAAACTTGATTTAAGTAACTATAGAATGGAAATACATTTTTTTTAGCTGTATTTAAGTCAATTTAAGTTCGCTTTGAGTCATAACTTTTTGCTTCATGCTTACAAAAAGAAATTTTTTCGTTAAACGAGAATGGTGCAAAACGTTCTTGGTTCAAGCCAATTTTTTACATGCATACTTTCTCCAAATGATGGCCTCAGGGCGTATGTTACCCGCATAGAAAATTGAATGTTACTCATACGCAGATGGGCGTACCGTTAACATTTTTTTGTAAATTTCGATTTCGAATAGCGCACTAAAACGATGCATTTTATGACACATGAAAGAAATAAAAAAAATATTGAGACCCTATTTTAGCCCTCAGCCGCAGCATCGAAATTTTTAAAATGAGATCAAATCGATCAATTTGTGGAACAGGAAATGATGCAACATTTGACTTTTTTTATGGTTGTTGTAACTCATTACACGCAAAATACCCAGTATTTTTACATTTAAGGTCAGATGTCAGTAAAACTTAAGATAAAGTTAGAAGGCAAATTTTTTAATTTCTGTGTCGTCTTTATCTACGTGTATACACAAAATTTAAGCACTTAAAAATTAAAGAGAAGTACAAAAGTATTCATAAACAAAAAATCATTAACATTCATTTCCAAAAAATTATCTGCACATCATCACATTTATTTATTAGAGCAATAAAACGATCTGTCAAACATTTTAGAAACAATTGGTTATTTCGTAATAATTGAAATTTAAAAAAAAAATTATAGTATTAAAAAAATTTCCCAAAAAGAAAGGAAAAACTTGCAAAAACTGATTTAATGTCCATAAATATACGTTAAAAAGATAAATATAAAAAACAGCTTTTATGCTTTTAAAACAGAAAATTACATGAGGATAAAACCTTGTTTCAAGTTTAAAGATGATTAGCAGGGAAACCAGAAATATGCTCTAAAAACACGTTTTATGCGCATTAAATATGCAGCAAAAATTTAAAAAGAAAATTCTCTGAAAATATGCCGAAATTTGCTAGTTAAAAAACAAAATATTCAATAATTTAATAACAGTTCTTTTAAATAAAAGCAATCCTCAAATTATAACCTGTAAAGTCCAAACATAATTGTATTTTCAGACGAACTTTCGAGAAGTCACCCTGTTTGGAAACGATAGACAGCCATCTACTCGCAAAAACAAAGTTATTTTAAGAGGTTGAAATTCATATAAGATTTATTAGTGCAGAATACTATCTGGATATTAACATCCATATGAGGTTTTTTGTCTAAAAGGGATTTTAGGAACGGTCCCTAAATTGTTTATTAATGTTAACATTTAAAAGGAACTGATTCGAAAATAATTTAATTTGCGGTAAAATATTTTTAGCACGTATTTAATCTAAATAGTAACATAATAAGATGGTTTACGGACACAAATGTAAATTTATAGACCGATTCTCACCATTTATTTAGACTTCTTTCTTAGTACAGGTTACATGTGTTTCCCAAATTTAATCAAATTATCATCTACAAGATTGCAAGTTGTACTTTAAGCAAAAAATTAACATGGACTAGCAACCAGCCAGACGGTCAAAATTCCGCAAAATTTTTTTTTGCTGCGAAAGCTCTTGCAGACATGTAAAAAATTTTTCAAAATATGCCTCAAAAAGTCAAAATGTGCGCTAAAAACTTAAAGAAAAACTGCAAAAAAGCTCTTAAATTATGCAAAAAAAAATGCTGCAAACGGTAAAATATGCTAAAATATGTACTAAAAAATCGATGCCATCATAAAAAGCTCGAAAACGGATAAATATACTGTTTCTGCCTTCATTGGTGGCACAAGGAAAAACATGCAATTGCATATTTTTGGTTTCCCTGGTGATTAGCATCGACTCTACTTCATACACTTTAATCTAGTATTTTCACAATGTGTTTTTTTTAAATGGCTTACAATGTTTTTTTAATTAAATAATTTTAATTAAGGACTTTATTTTAAAGAAATTTAAACTTATTTGAAATTTTAACAAAACATTTTTGTTTAAACTTTTTGCACACATTCAACACTTTTAATCGATTGAATCTATTTAGCATGAATTATTCAAGTTTTTAGGTTATTAAATAACAAAAGTTCAATGGAAATATTTTTACTTGGCAAAGGAAAACACTTATGCAAAATATCACAGCAACGCAACAAGTTTCATTTTATTTATAGTATTTAATGCACTCGCACTTCATAAATTGTTCAGTTAAGTTTTCTTTTTCTTACATTAAATTGCTTTTATATTTGTTCTATAAAATTCTTTTGTCATTTGGGTATTTTTGCTAACACTTTTTAGTTCTGTTGGATTTTTAGTTGGTTACCCAACAATGACAAAAGTTTTACGTTCCATCGTAGATTATAAGGACTTTGAATACGTAGTTAAACTAAGTGTTATGGTTGCAGATTGTATAATGATGTTCTTATGCTAAAATTTGTATTTAAGTGAGTGAATACGGATTGCAGTCCTTTTGCCTAGAAAGTTTAACCTCTAGTACTTTTAGTCACCGTTAATAAAGTAAGGTTGGGCTAGTTTATAGCGATCCCTTTGTGATACCGAGAGCCAGTGACCATAGATAGCCAGTGTCCACCACTGCAAAAGAAAACAAGTGTTTAATTCTCCCATAGGGATTACGGCAATAAAAGATATTATTTAGACCACAGTTCATATCAACACAAATTATTTACACATTCATGGCGAAATTTTATTAATTGTAAATATTAAATAAAAGTGCATTGTTTTGTGTTTTTAGGGAGCTCCTTTAATATTGCAGTTCTTGTACACATTTTTCTTTTTGGCAAATAAGAGAATTCCCTGTCATTTTAAATTTGTTGTATTGAATTTAACATTTAAATTTACTTACATTGGATTAACAAAAAAAAAACATAAACTTACTAGTATTTCTGTGTAGAATTTTTTGGAAATATTTTTTTTTTTGCCTCAAGACTTAAAAATATTTCAAATGTTTGTAAAAAATTTCCACAAGTGTATTGCATTGTGCATTTAAAAAGAATTTGTTGCACAGGGTGGGCCAAAAGTCATATTTATTTGTTTACTATTATGTTTTATTATTCTTTTTCAAGCCGATAGATACCTAAAGCCACAGTACAAAAACGGTTGACCGAAGTCAGAGCACAAAAACTGTTTACCGAAGTCAGAGTACAAAAACTGTTGACCGAAGTCACAGTACAAAAACTGTTGACCGAAGTCACAGTACAAAAACTAGTGACCGAAGTCACAGTACAAAAACTGTTGACCGAGGTCAAAGTACAAAAACTATTGACCGAAGTCACAGCACAAAAACTGTTGCCCGAAGTCACAGTACCAAAACTGATGACCAATGTTACAGTACAAAAACTGCCAACCGGAGTCGCAGTTCAAGCCAACATCTGTGCTAATACAAGTGTCGGCGACCGTCGTGCAAAAAGCGGGGACTAAGTCGACTTTAGTATGCCAAGATTTTAGGCGCATTTAAATCGCCCCGATTAGGGATGATAAATGACTTTTTAAAATTGTACTTAATTTAGTAAAAAATTGTACTTTTTTGACCCTGATTGTACTAAAATCGAAAAATATATTTTTGCTAGTTTTATTAATAACATAACAAAATTTATATGATGCCGTTTAGATTGTATTTTTTTGGAATTAATAGTCATTCAGGGTAAAAATAAGTTAAAATCCAATTTTTACTGCAACGGATGACCAACCGTTTTTACATAAAAATGTACATAAAAAATTTAATTAAAAACTTCCCGAAATCAGGGATATTAAAGAATATAAAATTATTATTATTATTATTATTATTATTATTATTATTATTATTATTATTATTATTATTATTATTATTATTATTATTATTATTATTATTATTATTATTATTATTGTTATTATTATTATTATTATTATTATTATTATTTTTTTTTTTTTTTTTTTTTTTTTTTTTTTTTGATGTGTGAGGTAGGGTTAAAAATGCCTTCGCACTTACAGTGACCGTCGTCAACTGCGTCGAGTGGTGTTTCCACTAAAACAATCCCTCCTCATTTTCTGGTGAAGTGCCTCCCCGGAACTGCTATCCGTATTACTTCGGGAAGGCCCAGAAACTTCGTCCTCGGAAGGACTACTCTATTTACCCACGTCTGGGTCCATCATGTTCATATCCAGCGTGCTCTTGCTGCTCATCCCCCGTTCGTTGGCGCTCACGTTGCCCCAAATTGTCGAGGTCTTTTTTCTTCGTCCGTAACACATTTTCGACGTAGTGTCCTACTGCACTCCATTTGTCTTCGCATTCGATCATTTTTCCAACTATATTATCAGCATTAAACTCGCCGATTTGCTCCCTCAGTGCGTTTCCCTCTGCGGACCATCTGATACAGTTAAAGAACGTGTGTTCCGCATCATCGTTCGCCTCGCCGCAATAGATACAAGCGGGATCACCCGTCTTGCCCATGCGGTACAAATACTTTTGAAAGTATCCATGACCCGAGAGAAATTGGGTCAGAAAGTAGTTAACCTCCCCAGATTTCCTCTGCGTCCATCTTTCTATATTGGGGATGAGCCTTGCCGTCCATCTGCCGGTCGTTTCCGTGTTCCATCTGTTTTGCCATCGCTGGATGGTTTGAGATCTCCGCTCTGCAGCACTTATACCAGGAACATCTCCCCTAGATTGCCATGCTTCATTTCGCTCAAGCGCCAAGAGATCGACAGGTATTTCTCCACTTATAACAAGTACCGCATTGCCCGAAACCGTACGATAGGCCGAAGCGACTCTAAGTGCTGCCGTGCGCTGTACTGCCCCCAGTACTTTGCGTTTAGTCTTCGCCCGCATTGCCTCTCCCCAGATTTCACTGCCATATAAGAGTATAGAATTGGTTGTTGCCATAATTAGTCTCCTCTTGCTCTGTGTTGGTCCACCGATATTCGCCATTAGCCTGCTTAGCATGCCTGTAACCTTTGCAGCCTTGGTGGCCGCGTGTTGTATTTGAGCCCAATAAGTGAGCCTGCAGTCAAGTTTGATGCCCAAATATTTCACCTCCTTTTTCGTGACCAGGGGAGTATCACCAATATGCATGCTTATTTCAAGTGGCATGTGTGCTCGCGTCAACAGTATTAACTCAGTCTTGTTTCTAGCAAGCTCCAGCCCATGGTTTTCTAGCCATATTTGCGTCCTTATCATGACTTGGTTCAGCTTTCTTCTCGCGTCATCAGTATCTCGTGCTGAGATTACGGCCGCTATATCATCTGCGTATCCTACAAGGTGTGTGTCTGGTGGCATATCTATCGAAAGTATCTCATCATAACTCATGTTCCAAAGATCGGGACCCAATATTGATCCCTGAGCTGCGCCGGATGTGATCGATTTGCTCCTTTGGCCCTCTGGCGTATCGTAAAGCAGCTTACGATCTCTAAGGTAACTCTGAAGGATTTCTAGTAGGTATCCGGGGATGCTGAATCTCTCTCGTAGCGCCTTCATAATATCAACCCATCGTAGGCTGTTGAAAGCATTGCGAACATCAAGTGTAGCTAAGACGAGTATACGCTTTGGGTAGTATCGTGCGCGCTGTGTGGCTTCGAAGCTTCTTACTACATCCTCAATGGCACCATGAGTAGATTTGCCTGGTCGAAAGCCATGCTGTCTCTGCGATAATCCTCCAGCTATCTCGACGGAGTCTGCTAATCGGCGTTGCAATAATTTCTCCAGAAGCTTGCCGGCACTATCCAGCATACAAAGAGGGCGATATGTTGACGGTTGGGTTGGGTCACCTCTGCCCTTGCTAATCAGCACGAGCTTTTGTATCTTCCACTGTTTAGGAAAGATCCCCTGGGCTATGCAAGCATTGTATACCTCGAGCATCGCGTCTGGCCGCTCTTCGGCCAAGAGCGTGAGTACCTCTGCTGGTATTCCATCTGGGCCAGGAGCTTTGCCCTTTTTAAGACTCCTAGCAGCAGTTTTTAGCTCCTCTTTAGTAAAGGGCACTGGTGTCTCATCAATACGGTTATCTCGTTCCTCATGCAGCACAGGGTGTGTGGGAAATAATTCCCCAACGATACTGTTGATAACCTCATTCTCCAGGTGTGGGATAGCTGAGTTGGCACCAAGCTTCTTCGTAACGATCTTATAGCCTAGTCCCCAAGGGTTACTGTTGAGATCTCTACGGAGTTCTTCCCATTTCGCTTTTTTACTTATTATTATTATTATTATTATTATTATTATTATTATTATTATTATTATTATTATTATTATTATTATTATTATTATTATTATTATTATTATTATTATTATTATTATTATTATTATTATTATTATTATTATTATTATTATTATTATTATTATTATTATTATTATTATTATTATTATTATTATTATTATTATTATTATTATTATTATTATTATTATTATTATTATTATTATTATTATTATTATTATTATTATTATTATTATTATTATTATTATTATTATTATTATTATTATTATTATTATTATTATTATTATTATTATTATTATTATTATTATTATTATTATTATTATTATTATTATTATTATTATTATTATTATTATTATTATTATTATTATTATTATTATTATTATTATTATTATTATTATTATTATTATTATTATTATTATTATTATTATTATTATTATTATTATTATTATTATTATTATTATTATTATTATTATTATTATTATTATTATTATTATTATTATTATTATTATTATTATTATTATTATTATTATTATTATTATTATTATTATTATTATTATTATTATTATTATTATTATTATTATTATTATTATTATTATTATTATTATTATTATTATTATTATTATTATTATTATTATTATTATTATTATTATTATTATTATTATTATTATTATTATTATTATTATTATTATTATTATTATTATTATTATTATTATTATTATTATTATTATTATTATTATTATTATTATTATTATTATTATTATTATTATTATTATTATTATTATTATTATTATTATTATTATTATTATTATTATTATTATTATTATTATTATTATTATTATTATTATTATTATTATTATTATTATTATTATTATTATTATTATTATTATTATTATTATTATTATTATTATTATTATTATTATTATTATTATTATTATTATTATTATTATTATTATTATTATTATTATTATTATTATTATTATTATTATTATTATTATTATTATTATTATTATTATTATTATTATTATTATTATTATTATTATTATTATTATTATTATTATTATTATTATTATTATTATTATTATTATTATTATTATTATTATTATTATTATTATTATTATTATTATTATTATTATTATTATTATTATTATTATTATTATTATTATTATTATTATTATTATTATTATTATTATTATTATTATTATTATTATTATTATTATTATTATTATTATTATTATTATTATTATTATTATTATTATTATTATTATTATTATTATTATTATTATTATCATTATTATTATTATTATTATTATTATTATTATTATTATTATTATTATTATTATTATTATTATTATTATTATTATTATTATTATTATTATTATTATTATTATTATTATTATTATTATTATTATTATTATTATTATTATTATTATTATTATTATTATTATTATTATTATTATTATTATTATTATTATTATTATTATTATTATTATTATTATTATTATTATTATTATTATTATTATTATTATTATTATTATTATTATTATTATTATTATTATTATTATTATTATTATTATTATTATTATTATTATTATTATTATTATTATTATTATTATTATTATTATTATTATTATTATTATTATTATTATTATTATTATTATTATTATTATTATTATTATTATTATTATTATTATTATTATTATTATTATTATTATTATTATTATTATTATTATTATTATTATTATTATTATTATTATTATTATTATTATTATTATTATTATTATTATTATTATTATTATTATTATTATTATTATTATTATTATTATTATTATTATTATTATTATTATTATTATTATTATTATTATTATTATTATTATTATTATTATTATTATTATTATTATTATTATTATTATTATTATTATTATTATTATTATTATTATTATTATTATTATTATTATTATTATTATTATTATTATTATTATTATTATTATTATTATTATTATTATTATTATTATTATTATTATTATTATTATTATTATTATTATTATTATTATTATTATTATTATTATTATTATTATTATTATTATTATTATTATTATTATTATTATTATTATTATTATTATTATTATTATTATTATTATTATTATTATTATTATTATTATTTTTATTATTATTATTATTATTATTATTATTATTATTATTATTATTATTATTATTATTATTATTATTATTATTATTATTATTATTATCATTATTATTATTATTATTATTATTATTATTATTATTATTATTATTATTATTATTTATATTTAACTTTTATTTGACCTTGTTTAATTGATTATATTTTATTTTTTAAATTAAGCTCTAGGTCTTTTAATATTTAATTATTTATTTTCGATATTTCGCTAACCTTTGGTTAGCATCTTCAGGAAATTTAATTTTATTATAAAAAAAAAAACAAAAAACAAAAAACAAAAAACAAAAAACAAAAAACAATAACAAAATTATGAAAATTTTTTTTTCTTTTTTTGTCATAAATTAAATTCAAAAACCTATTTGTCATAAAAACAATTTCAAAAACCATAATCACAAAAATAAAATATAACTAAAGTATAACAATTCATATAAATTTAAAAAATTTCCTATTATAAACCTAATTCAAAAACCATATTTGCAATAATAAAAATATTTTGACTAAAAAGAAAAATTCCTATAACATATAACATTTTTTTAACTAAACTTATTTTAATTTTACATATTTATAACAGCATACATATATACAAATCGCGACCTAAGGACAACATATATATACATATACACATATATACACAAACCCATACATATATATATATATATATATATATACACATACATACATACGCATATATATATACATATAAACATAAACACTTCATCTCTTAATAACTAAATTTCTATAATTACTAGCTATATTTTCTGTGTCTGCTTTGAAATTCATTCTTTGTGTTGTTGGTGTATTAATTATGTGTAACATCTCTAATATAAATCTGCGTTTGTAGTTTGTTTCATTGTTTAATACTGATGCATTTTCAAAATTTGGATAGTGATTAAGTTCATAACAATGATGAGATAATGCTGTCTTTTTAGAGTTAATGTTTCTATATTTCTGATCTGATCTATGTCCTGCAACTCTAGTCTTTAATTTATTTTTCGTTGTACCTATATATACCTTGTCGCAGTTCTCATTATTATTTCCATTACAAGGAATCTTGTAGATAATATTCGACATATCCCATTTATTAATCCTATCCTTAGTCCTGATATATAAATTATTCAATGTGTTGTAAGCCCTATATGTCACTCTATATTTGGCTGTGTCAAAGATCTTCGATCCTTTAATCCTTTCTGATATGTTAGGTATATACGTTAACGATTTGTATATTCTAGGTTCTATTGTTACTCCTGGATTATTGTGACTTCCCTCCTTATACTGATCAACTAATCTATAAATCAGTTTTCTTGGAAAATTGTTGTCCGTTAGTATATTCCTAATTTTAATTATGTTTCGCCTATGAAAAATTCTGTCACTAATCGTCAGCACTCTATTAATTAAATTTCTAGCAGTATTTATAATCACTCGTTTACTATGCTTAGAATAAAAATTTATAATTCTTCCCGATGCCGTTGGCTTTTGATACCAATCTAGTACTAACTTGTTTCCTCTTCTTATTATCAATGTATCCAAAAAAGGTAATTCCGAATTGGACTCCATCTCTAAAGTGAATTTAATATAACTACTAAATTCATTAAATTTTTCCAATAAGGCATTCACACCGCATTCAGAAATAATGCAGAATATATCATCTACATATTTAATAATTATTTTTGGTTTAATATTCAATTTTCCAATAGATACATCAAGTAATTTCTCCATAACTATATCAGCTATAATTGGAGATGCAGGAGATCCCATTGGAAGTCCTTTTTGTTGTGTATATATTTTTCCATTACATTGAAAATATCTATTATCCTCTACACAAAATTTTAAAATTCTAAAAAATAGTCCCTTTTCAATCTCCGTATGTTGCCTTATTACATCCCACTTTTCTTCTATTATTTTTAGAGCCAAATCAACTGGTACGCTAGGAAATAGCGATACCACATCTAATGAAACTAATTTCTCATTCATTTGTACATAATGATTCCTTAATTTTTCTTTTAACTGCAAAAAAAAAAAAATTTTCATAATTTTGTTATTGTTTTTTGTTTTTTGTTTTTTTTTTTATAATAAAATTAAATTTCCTGAAGATGCTAACCAAAGGTTAGCGAAATATCGAAAATAAATAATTAAATATTAAAAGACCTAGAGCTTAATTTAAAAAATAAAATATATTATTATTATTATTATTATTATTATTATTATTATTATTATTATTATTATTATTATTATTATTATTATTATTATTATTATTATTATTATTATTATTATTATTATTATTATTATAAGGAAATTTTTTAACAAATTTCTAGATAAGTTTTTTGTTAATTTAAAACTGGAGCTCCAATATTTATTAGACTTGATTTCTTCGGTTTGTTTTTGACAAATTTTTCCAAGAAAAATCGTTTCATCTTTTGCCGGTGAATGTGGCAACACTTCTGATATCTCGAAATATTTTAATTGTACTAAAAATGAGATTGGAGTACTTCAGTACTTTTGCAATGCTTTATCATCCCTGGCCCCGATAATCTTTAAGCCTGCGATCGGCAAAATTTTGAAATTTTATTATTGTTTTAAATGTTAATTAAGCGAGTCACTTTTGTACACGCGTTCTAAAAACAGGTAGTTAGTCTTTGATGTAAGTCAATTGGAAGCATGTGTAAATGACGTGATAAAATACGTCGAAGTGATAAAGATGCCCATTTCTTCAAAGCGTCTTCGCGTTGTAATTTCTGGATATTCTTCAACACTGTCCCGCACACTAACAAGGTTCACTAGGTTGTTTACTTTTCTCGGTTTTCCTGATCGCGGCAAGTCGGACACTGCACCTTTTTGTCGATATTTAACGATTCATTGCACTTTGGCTATGTGCATTTCTGGTGTTGAAATAATTTAGATATGCTTGTTGCATCAGAAAAATTTGATGCCAACTGGAAAAGTGAAATTTTATCACTTTGGTTCGTTGCACGGTCGGAAAATTGTGGATGGGGTTGATAAAAGCTGCAATCAAATACAATTTTATATGATGATACAAACAATGAAGTTATTGAATTTTTACACGTAGGCGTGTCATTTGCCCCACCCTGTATACAAATTTTGCGGTGACTTCTTAAAATCATACATCATCCTTTTGTTTATATAAATAACTACAGCAAAAAATTTTTTGGGATTCTCCTTGGTGTTCAATTTATAATTTTGTTAACAAGGCCTTTCGATATAAACAATAGAAAATTGTACTTAACTGTAGAGTGTATAACCAAACACTATCATGCAAACACATAACAAGGATACCCCTGTACCCCATGTGAATTTTTAATATTTTTCAGCCTAGAGAAAAAAATATTTAAAGCCTGTTCAACGATTTCAAACGTGAACGTTTGCATAGAAAATTACATTTAAAACAAAAACAAAATTCTAAAACAAACGTTCGAAACCGTAGAACATGCTGTTTATTTAAAACACGTTAAATAAAAATATAATAAAAAATTATTTAATACTTTAATATAAAAACCATTGGGTATCCCGGTTATATGTTTGCGCTGGTATGATCTTTGATAAATTATAGTTGTGGAGCCATTGAAATTAGTTTCATAAATGTGCAATTAAACAATACAAAACTATTTAATTTTTTTTAAATCCGAAGCTTCAATACTTTATTGGCATTGGTTTGGTAGCTACAAACGTTGAAAGCCGCCAGGGGACACACAGGGTACCCGGTTACGCATTCTAGGGTTATTTACGAAAACAAAAATTTCAGGTTAACCATATTTTTTACGTATTGATATTAAATATAAGAAAGTTGGATATTATTTGATTCTCTTGTTATTGGCCACTGGATCATTGAATGGGCTTATGTTAAATTCATGCAGCTCGTGAAACACAATTTTTATATAGTTTCTTAGGCACCTTCAGAAGTTGTTCCTAAACGGAGTGCAAAATAAAGAAGTTCCTTATAAGTGCATTCCGATTATCCTTAATGGAATTTTCACAATATGAGTCTGTGACATTTTATGTATCTCCGCTTTAAATATTAAAATGCAGTTGAAATTTTTCCATGCGTATGCTTCTTCAAGCAGTATTAAATACCTGGTTATTATTGATTTTTTTTTTTTATTTATTTAAATATACCTTTCTCCTTAACACACCAGAGATAAATTTTGTGCAAATTTCCTTGTATTTGCATAACAACTTGAGCAAATCAGCAAAACAAGGCTGTTTTCGAAAAGCCTCTGTGAATAAAAAGTAGAAAGACAAATATGAGCAAAATTTGCTGGTAACAAAAGTTGCATGTTGAGCCTTATTTGTGTATTATTGTGTGCAATTCTCTGAACATGCTTGTATATGACAAGAGGGTTAAAATATACAACAAAATTAAACTAACATTTATTTTCAACTACCATCGTTGGTTTTTGGTATCTCCTAGCAGTCTGTATTTTTTGTATCTGCTAAAATGCTATTTTACGTTTGTCTTGAATTGGTTTTTCTTCTTTTAGGAAACTTTTTTTTATTTTTCATAAAAATTTTTTCAATTATGCTTCTACTAATTTTTATTTATTTCGTAAGCCATTTTTTTTTGTTGTTTTATTTAAGCCCAAAAGTAGTAATTGCAACAATTTAAAAACGAAAAGTGTATAACAGATTTGAGGACATTTCAATGTATTAGTTTTTTGGCAAGAAGGAAAAAGTGCTTAACTCTTTTTATTTTAGTTTTATAGGAGATCTATTTTTAATTTTAAAGGTGATTCCATTCTCTGCATTAATTGTTTTTATAAGTTTTTATTCACAGATCGAAAGTAAATTTGAGTTTTATTCCAAGTTTTAGTGCACGCAGAGAAAAAACATGTTTAAATATGGTCACCTCCAACAAAACTTTTTTTAAAGAAAAATTTTAACATATTTTCACTGACAATCATATTATTTTTAAATTTGCCAACCATCAAGAGGCCCCAACAATATTATGGTTGCCTCTGACCATGTAATGGTTTATAATTACAGCAATTTGTTCTTTTTCAAGAACAACATGCTATGGTAGGAAAAAACCATATTAAGATGTTTGGAGGCAAGCATATTATGGTTGTGACCTCTTGATGGATGACCAATTTAACAATAATCTGTTTGTCAGAGAAAAAAATATGGTTAAATTTAACATAACATGTTTAAATTTGTCTTTAGTTTTGTTGGAAGTTTTCATATTTAAACATGTATTTCTCTGGGTGTGCACATTGAAAAGGATAAGCAAAAAGTAATTTTGCTATAAGTTCCTAAGAAATTGTACAAAATAATTCAAACATGAATTTCAAAAGATTTTGTTATTCGTGCTAAATTCCCAGTTTTTATTATTGATAAAAACACTTGAAATTTATTGTTGATGGGATAAGCTATTCCTATGCGCATTTCACTGGTTGCTTAGGCCAGATCATCAGGAAACTTCATCCATAAAGATTTTAGAAAAACTAAAGATATTAAACCAAATAAAAATGTTAATGTTAGGTGCACGGCCTAAAAAAACACTTACCTAATTGACAACATCTTTTGTAAGTTGTTGTTGATTTTTTAATTTGTTTTTCTTAACCTACTTACAACTACAATTAATGTTGAGAGAATTTCAACTAATTGTAGCGGGGAATGTAAGATGAGATGAACGCACTGTTTATTGTTGATGTTGTTTTGTTTAAACTTTGATATTATTACAAGTAGAACTGTTGCTATAATTCTTATACGTTTAACAGTTTTATTTGGTTTAATATCTTTAGTTTTTCTAAAATCTTTATGGATGAAGTTTCCTGATGATCTGGCCTATGCAACCAGTGAAATGCGCATAGGAATAGCTTATCCGATCAACAATAAATTTCAAGTGTTTTTATCAATAATAAAAACTGGGAATTTAGCACGAATAACAAAATCTTTTGAAATTTAAATTTTGTATTCCCAAAAATTGAAATTACTTTTTGATTATTCAAACATGTTTACTTTTAATCATAAAGATATTTAAGGTGCCCTCAGCCCAAATTTAGCTTAAGTCAACTTAAGCACAATTTGCTTTTTGCCACAGATTTAGTTTATGACTAATATACATATGTTCCTATTGAGGCACATGGCCTCAATAAATTTGGTTAAACATAATCCTGCCTTGTGCCAACGCTCTAACTTCGCCCAAGATATTACTAGTTCCGGCCAATTCTACATCGATTTGTCTTCTCAACGTATGAGTTGGGCGTCTAATTTTCGGCTTCCTTGCTGGTTCCAGTCTATGGCATGTCTTTTCATGTCGTTCCTTGATCTTTTTGAAGTGTGGCCAATCGACCGCCATTAACATTTCTTTTATTTCTGTGGCCATGAGTTGTTGGTTGGATTGACCCAAAAGCCTGTTGTTGAACACCACTTTAGGCCAGAATATTCGCAATAACAAACACCATGTCTCGCAACCGTAGAGGAGAGGGACCTTGACATCATACTAACGCCACGTAAATTTTACGTACTAAAAAACCTTTTCGTAAAACGCCTTAATTAATGCTATTTTTGTTTATCGTTTGTTTTCTTTATTATTAAAAATAACACTAACTAATAATATAATAATCTTTATGGAGTAAGAAAAACAAATAAAAGCAAAAAGACTTCAAGAAAAATTTTTATTCGGTACTCACTGCATATTGCCGATTTTTATGTGAAATTTACGTGTAATATTTTATAAATCACACACTCAAAGCATTTTGAAGGCGGAAAATGTTTTGTGTTTGAATTTATGAATTTATGCCTGTTTAGAAGCTTTTGCTGCGACCACATGTGGAATTTGGCACCGTTAGGCCAAATGGGTAGCAATAATTAAAAAAAAAAACTTCACGTTAAATTTACGTACGTTAGTATTCTAGGGTTATAAAATAAACATCACTTGAATTGTTTCTTTGAAATGTTGTATTGTTTAAGGGATTAAGTAGTACCAATACAATAATGGCAGGTAAAGAGAACCAAGGCTATTTTAATTAAGAAACGGCAACATAATATGGCATGGTTTTATTAGAGATTTTATCGACATAAAAAAATTCTATTAGAGTTATATAAAATATTCGGTCTAAGGTAAATTTTTTATAATACAGATGCATAAGCATTTGTGATTTTCAGCATGTTTTTGCGGTGTACTGTACAATATCCAAAATGTCCAATGTATTTAGTACAATATCTCAATTAGTAGGTCGCAAGTGGTCAAGTTTTATATACCATTGGATGCTGCTTCAAAAACCCTTTTCGATAATACCAAATTGTATTTATGTCGTCTTGGAGAAAAGTACAAAAAAATTCGAACAACTTTTTAAAAAAAGGTCCAGCTCACAGATGGTCAACGCTAGAACCAAAATATTTTGAAAATCATCATAAAACTTACCAAGCTTTATTTTCAGAGGGGTAGCAAAATCACTTTTTTTTTAAGTCGCTCAAATGAAGAATTCTTAAATTTATTTTTGTAATGAAAAGTTTAAAAAACATTACACAAGTTTCAACAGCAATTTAAATACAAAATAAAAATATTTTTTTAATATTTGCTATTAAAACAGAGAAGACTATGACGTGGTTGAGGATATTTTTGCAGAGTTCATTAATAATAAGAAAGAAACAAACTCAAGCGATTACAAATAAAAAAAGTATGGTCGGGCAAGCCTGACAATATGAGCTCCTACACTTTTTGTGAGCATTGCAAAATAATAGTCAAAAAAGGATCTATTTGGTACTAAAAGGATCTCAGAATGAAAAACTCTGGTAATACAATGTTAAGATTTATATATGAGCTACTTGTGCCGACCTTTATTTGCGTTCCAGCAAACATCTTCACGAAACGCATGGATTAAGCCCTTTACCGCACAAAACTCTAAACATATTTTTGAAGTTTCTCTTTTTATCTAGATACAAACATCTTTACGAAATTTATTCGCTTAAAAATTAATTTAAAAATGTCCCAAATAGAGACTAAAAAAATTCTGTTAAAAAAGTTTGCTGTAGAAACAACAATAACACTGCCGAATTAGATACAAAACGATTAGCTTGTTTGTAGAAAAACAACAGCAATACTACGAGAAGAACAGATTATTCTCATGTCTAAAAAGTAAAATAAGAATCATTCCCGAATTCTATTTGCTCAAATTATTTGGTTAACGGCCAGTTCCACCAAGTTAAGCCGTAAATACATAAAGTTTTAAAAGTAGAATAATCACAAAAACAATTTCGGGCAGTCTGCTGGTGTCTGCACAACAAATGTGAAACAAGCACACATGAAAACGGGTAAGTAAATAATAATATTCTCTCTATCTCTCTCTCTCTGGTTCTCTGGGGTCAGTGTTTTAAGGAAAGGCTCAGTAAGCCGGGATTAACCGTAACTTTACCATACCGTAAAAGAGGAACCCCAATCTATTTCCTACAGATTGAGACGTAACATCTTACTGCTAACTATAATCGTTATAATTGTTTTATATACAACAAAGTGTTATTAATGCACTATAGTATATGGGTACCCGGGTACACCGGGTGCTAAACAATGTGGATAATGTTGGGTATTAACACAAGGGTTAATCGCAAGTATCTCCGCCTGGAAAACGCTACAGTAATCCGGCAGACTTAGCGACAAATTGAGGTTGAGTTGCCTTGAGTGAACTCCAAAGCCATTCCCTCTTTTGACTTAGAGCCAACCCTGTAGACGTTCACGCTTCTTCTCCTGAGCCAACTAAACGGAAATCGTTAAAATAATTCAGGAAAGAATTTTATTCGATCAGTATGCCCTTCGTTCACCTACGATGGTGTAGGGTAATAAGAAGAAGATTCAACATTTATATAATTTTAAGTTTAAATTGAATGAATAATCGAATATATGGAACTATTTGAGAACATTCTTGTTTACCACGACCCACAAAAAAGAAACAACAATATTTCGTTTTGTGGTGTTTAACCACAATCGTTTTGTTTGATATAAAACGACATTGAGATAAAATTTCTGCTGCATACAAATGAACTTTAATGCGACTTTACTTTATGCGTCCCACATAGCAGAGTCTGTATCTGTATCAGCTTAAGCGAAAGTGCATTTATTCTTATAAAGGAAAGTTTACACTGCAGACGTGTTATTTGACTTCCTTAAAAGGAAAAAAAACAGTGAAATTTTAAATGCGAGCTGTTACACAAGAATTTACACTTCATAAACACATTTGAGATCATATCTTTTTATGAGTTTTTGTTTTTAAAGTGAACAATACTAAGAATCGTAGATTTAAATTTGAATTTAAAGTAAAAATATGGACGCTAAAAAGTAAAGATCTTATTTTTAAGACATCTTTAATATTTTATGGATTTTGTTAAGCTTATAATTAAAATATCGAATAAAATATCAGAGGTAATTTGAAGAAATATGGTACACAGAAAAAATTAAAATTTTTTCTGTAATCATCAATTTTATACCAAATTCATAGAATCAAGCAACCCATTTGTTGATTTTGCTCCTATTACCAAAATGATTATATTGATATTTATTTATATTTAAAAATTGTAAAAATTTAATATTTTGAATATTTTTTTTTTCAATAAACAATATTTTAAATTTTAATTAAAAATATGATAAAAAAAAAACTTTGCCGTTTCAAACAATGTGTTGATTGATTTTGACAATTTCCAACAACAATTTCAGACGTTTAAATTATTTTATTTCAAACGAAATAATTTTTTGGTATTTGATTATTATTTTAATTCAAAATTTATTTTAAAACAACTAAAATGTTAATTAAATCAATATTATATTTTAAATTTTCTTTCAACACAAAAAATAATTGATTCAATTATTACAATAATTAAGTTTAAATACTTTTTAAATAATTTTTTTAATTGATAAAAAACTACTAATAATTTTTTCTGTGATACATAGGGGAGGAAGTCTTGAAAATTATGAGAATCGGCTTCATACAAACTTATTTTCGAAACAAAGTGTAGTGATTTTAGTACACATCTATCCCTCGATTTCCGCGAAGATGCGTCCTTGAAAAAGAGCCAAATACGAATAAATTTAAGATTTTCTTAAGAAAATTAATTTATTTTAAAGTAAATTAAATTTACTTCGTCCGCATTCACGACTTGATCAGAAGCAGCAAAATTTTCAGCAAATTTTTTTTAGCATCTACATATATCATCTGATGCTTGTTCACTTTTTAATTTTAGATTATCTGAGGAATATATGCTTTCATTTTTCAAACCAACCATTACTTGCCGAACCATTACTTCGGAAAAAAATAAATAATTTTTGTTAAAATATTATGCTTACTTGTACAAAAACAAAAAACGATTCTATTTAGTTGTCAAAAATTTACTACAACATATACAAAGCAAAAGGAAAAAAACGTGTATGTGTGGCATACCATAAACGTAAACAAACGTATACATGTAAGCAAAACGTAAACAACTTTTGACAACTAAAAAGAATATAAACAATGATCATCAGGCTTCTTGCGCAGACCTTTTCAATTGGCCTTGAGTCAATGTTTTAAATTCGTTTTATAATTTTATAATTTTAAAATCGTTTTTAGGACATAAAAATAAAAAAAACTCTTTTTTAAAAACTGGAACAATCCAGATTCGAACTGGTAAGCTCACGAGTCTCAGGCGGGAACTTAGACAACTCGTCTATTAATGCTTTTACTGAAGAAGCGTTAATTTAAAATATATTGAGTCAACGAGCTTGGTTCCTTATTTGAGCGGCATATCATGTACATACATAAATGTGTATGGGGTTGTATGCGTAAAATTAAACACATTAAAATAAAACAACCACCACAAGGGATTTTTTTTGGAAAAATTAGAGACAGCCGTGGTTTTTTGGTCATAAATTAGCCATTTGTGGACCGATCTTGCTGAATTTCAATGGAAAAAAATCGTGAGTCATACGTGACATAAATGCAATACAACATAGCCGCTATCAGACGTCTCCGGAAAACACATATCAAACGTAAGACGGATGGACAGACGGACATTGTTTGATCAACTACTCTGCTCATAAGGACCCAGAATATACTTTATAGGATCTAAGAAAAATATTGTAGAAATTACAAACAGAATAACAAACTTATATATACCCTTTTCCACATGTAGTGAAGGGTATAAAAACTGAAGTTATCCCGAGTGTTTTTCATTCTGTGTATATTTATGTTTGTTCCTTGTAACTCCTACAAGGATCATAGGGCCGTAAAAATATTATTGCAATATAATCGATTGGAAGCACGATGTTTTATTTCATTCCAGCACAGATGAAGACGATAAGTTAAAGTTAAAGTAATGGGTAGCCGAAGAAATCTCATTTAGATGTTGATTAAAAGATAATATTTGGTACAGGGAACTTTATATAAATTTTAAGCTCGAAGGATAATGATGTTTTGGGGGGTTCATAAGAGCCCATGAGTCGCAAATATAATACACTCTTAAATATGTGCCTACAAATACTGTGTCATAGGGTATCATGTAGTCCGGCTACTTTGTGCTGGCATTTAAATCTTATTTCATGCTGGTATTTTATATGCAATTAATATTTGTTTTTCCCAAACATGAGTTTCTTGTCAGTTTATTGTCATATTTAATAAATAATATTTATTCTTATTCATTTTAAGAAATTTTAGCAATAAATACCTTAAAAGTTAAAATTTTGAAAGAATCCATTAAAGAGGGTCTTTTTGATTCTTAAAGATTATAAAATACGACATCTTCTTATAAAATTATTTACACAAACTCCCACGCATTTCTGTTCATGTGTGTGTGCATTTTATTTTTTAATGGGGAAAGTTTTTAAGCCATGTTGCAAAATTTTTCCAATTTATATATTATTGTATATCCGGTCAAATCCGGTGCTCCGCAAGTTAGTCACCTTGGCCCTCTTTTGTTTCTGCTCTATTATCAACGACTTGCCTGAAATTATTAAACATTCTCATATGTACATTGTTCATATACTAATATTCGCAGACGATGTAAAATTATTTTTACACTTAACCTTTTAGACCACATTTATTTTCAGGAAGAATTTATTGATACTAAAACACATTTACATATGTTTAAAATCGTTTTAAATACAAAATTCTCTTCTTCACTTAATATTTAAATCAAACTTATGGCGTTTTCTTTTCTGAGTAAAATTCTGCATTTATTCTGCCTTTTATATTTCTTTAATTCTTTTCTGAAAAACATGTGTTATTTTAAAAGTGTAAAGTGTTATTTTCTGAAGATGTTCCCTTTAAAATTAAAAAAAATGCTACATGTTCAACACTCATTTTAATTAAAGGGGCATGAATTCAGTACAAGGTGGTAGCAAGTTTCGAGCCGTAAACACTAACAATGCAATACAAAAAACATCTGTTGTATATATTGGCTTTGAATTGTTGTAGTCTTGCCACCACCTGTAATTGAATTTACCTTGCGCTAATTGTACTTTATTGTTTAATGCCGAAATTTGTGTTCATTTGTATAAACGTAAAATTCTTAAAAATTATAGAGGATTGTAGCTTAGTGCAAGACTCCACTTCGTTATCATCAACTGACAGGATACAAGTGTCATCCGCAAAAGTTGCTATTTTGTTGTTGTTTATAGGAGTAGGAATATCTGACGTATACAATAGATACAAAAGAGGGCCAAGTATACCTTGTGTTACCCCTGCTCCAATTTCTTTAAGTTCTAAGTAGTCTTTCCTCTGTTTGACTCTAAAAAACGATCTTCCTTGTAGGGTTTTAGTAAGTTAGTATATTGTACAGGTAGTTTTGTTCTTAGTTTGTGTTGTAGACCTTTGTGCCATACCTTGTCGAAGGCCTGTGCAACATCCAAGAATATAGCTGAACATGCTTTCTTTTTTTCCACAGCTTCTTCTATTGTGTGGGCAATTCGATGCACTTGGTCTATAAGAGAATGCCTTTTTCTAAAGCCGAATTGATGGGGAGGTATTAATTGCTTAGTTGAAATTATTTGTTTTAGTCTATTAGAGAAAACTTTTTCGAACAGTTTTCCCATTACGGGTAGCAAAGAAATCGGCCGATTGGACGAAACTTCATTTGCATTTTTACCAGGTTTATTTATTATTATTACGTCAGAAACTTTCCAAGCTAACGGAAAATATCTGTGGCTTAAACATGCATTGATAATGGCGTTAATACTAAGGAGGGCTTTATGTGGTAGATTTTTAAGGACTTCAGCAGTAATAAGGTCGAAACCAGGACTTTTTCTTGACTTTTAAGTTGATATCTCTTGAAGCGTTTCTGTTATTGAAATTGGTTGAATAACCTCAGACTCTTGGATTATAGTGGGCATATTAAAATTGGGAAATTAAGCATCATTTGAAATAAAAAAAAAATAAAAAAACAAGTTATCAAATCGATGTGCAAACATTATTTCTCAATCCGCACATCAGTTTCAGAGAAATCGTAACAGTTTGAGCAAAAAAATAATTTTTTAGAAAATTTATTAACATTTTTGTTTTTAAGTTGCTATTTCATCAATTCTATTTATATATCAAGTTATGTTTAAAAATCGTTTTTCATGACCTATAAAATAAAATTGTATGAAAAACTATATTTTATTACGAAATAATAATTTAAAGGAATTGCTGAAATAGGCAAGAAGAATTCATAAAAAATATTGAAATTGGTGCACAATTTATGATTTTATTTCCAATTAAGAGCAAGAACAAAACTCATAAAAATAATTTCCATACAACAGTACCACACACAAATTCAAAACCAAGCTTGCACAGGCTGTTTGTTTGATGATTGTGTTTATATTGAAATAGTCTTCTGCAGTGCGATTCACTAACTTTTAACACTTTAAAAACTGTTAAATTTAACCACACATTATGAAGTTTTCACTAATAACTATGTTATTAGCTGCGTTCGTTTACCCCAAAAATTTGCAATAATTTGTACAACTTTGTACTGGATTTTACTGAAATGCGTTCGCGTACACATCAATTTGCAAAAGAAAGCATCTACTGAGAGAGTAAAGTGACAGAAAATGAGCCTGCAAATTTTTACTGAACAAATTTTTGCCTGTTAAATACAGTAGAAAACCAAAACATACAATTTGCAAAAAAAAAATCTTCAATTTGTAAAAAAAAAAACATTTAAAAGAACAAAAACTGAATCAAAAGTGCAGCATAAACTTTTTAGCGATCATGTTGAATTAACCTGCAAGTTTTTGCAATTTTTCCGTTCGCTTACTTTTTTGTGCAAGAGCCAGCTTTGAAAGTAAAATTTTCATATTGCACACAATTTACTCACCTACTGGATTTAACTGGAAAAGTATACAAACGCACCTATTCACACCCTTATTATAACCATGGTAAACAGTTTTATATTTCTCTCTTTTTTAATTGATATATCGTGGCAACTCTGCCAAGCGAAACATCAAAATTGGATAAAATAACAAAGAAGAATAAAAAAAAATCAAAAACAAACATACTTGCATGTGCCCGTGCAAAAGAACTGAATTGGCAAATTGGTTTTTTTTGTTGTTTTCTTACGAAGACAGTAGAATGAAGCAGTTTGTTTTTTAATTTTGTTTTTTCTTTTTACCCACTTACATCTACAATTCGAGTCGGAAAGAACCCAACCAATTGTAGGGGAATGTAAGAAAAGATAAACTCACTGTTTATTGTTGGTGTTTTGTTTTGGCTTTGATATTGTTACAAGTAAGACTTTTAGTGTTTATAATTCTTATTCGCTTTAGGGTTTTATTTGTATAATATTTTTGGCCATTCTAAAATCTTTGGAAAAGGTTTCCTGATGAGCTGGCCTAAGCAACCAGTGAAATGCGTATAGAAGCTGGCTTTCCCTCAACAATAAATTTCAGTGTATTTATCAAATGTGAAAAACTGGGAATTTAGCACGTCATACGGAAATCGTATTAATAATAAATTTTGTATTCCCGAAAATAACTTTGATAATATACAAAACCCTTTTAATTTAAAGATTTTAAATAGTCCCAGCAAAAACTTTACTTTCCTGGTAAAAGTAAGCAAGTTATGTTCGAGAAAAATAAACACTACTTATTTTTCACCTTAATAACTACTTTTTTTGTGCGAGGTCTCCACAGAATTCAGTACTTACAAAACACATACTAGAAGTCTAAAAATATCTAGCTACTTACCAGAAGTTGAAACATAACTAGTTAATAGACCTAATAAGTAGTTATTGAGTACGTTACCGGTAAGTAAATATTCAGTACTGAAAACAATACAACTAGTAAGTAGTTATTGAGCTGATTGTTAGTAAGAAAATGTTCAGTAGTGAAAAAATAGAAGTAATAAGTAGTGGCTGAGGTAAGTACTTATTGAAATTATCAGAATAATGGCAATTGTAACGACAACTACTTTCCAGGTAATGTATGAAATAACTACCACCTATTAATAAAAAACAACAAGTTTTACGTAAAACATTACTAATTTTTATTAATTATTTTATTTTATTGTTTTACTAATTTAACTTTAATTAAATTATTTTTTTGGAGTAAAATGGATAAATAAATAAAAAGCTCAACGAAAAATACACAGGACAGGACTTGGGTCAAACTGTAATGCTATCTCTCAAATTACTGACTAATTTAAGATCGAACATCGTCTTGCACCAACGGAAGATCATTTTGTTTTAACTGAATAGGGAAAAATCTTCTCAAGTTATGCTACTATATGTGATTAAAGCTTTCGGAGTTCCAAATAACTAAAGAAATAACTTTCATTTCTAGAAAACGAAATTTGTAAACATGTGTAATCGAAAATTATTATTTCATTATATTCTATTTACCTGAAACATAAAAATAATATTCAATCTCTTTAGACAACAATCTCTTGAGGTATGGGTGCTATTGCAGGGTTGCTTACCTTTGAGAAATTTTTTCTTTAAACGTTTTTGGCTTGCATATTTTTGAATTGTTTGTACATATTAAAAATTACCCTGTTTATTAAAAAAAATTGTAATTTAATTTGATATTGTTATTGTACTTTATAATGAGGTGTGCTACTTCAGATTAATGGGAAATAACATCGCAAAAAATTATGACTTATTGGAGTCAGCAACCCACCCAACAAAAGATCATCCAAATAAAAAAAAGTAAAACAGACAAAAAAACCGGCACGTTTTTCGTTATGTTAAAAAAAAATCAAAAAATAATTTTCACATTAAGAATTAAATAAATTTTAAGTAGGCTGCAGTTTAATGTAAACACTGGCGCTTTTGCAAAGAGCCATCACAGTTTTCTAAGGATTTTGTATTATAAGCCAGGTATGAGAGAACAATATTTCTTGGAAGTTAAAATTAAAAGAAGAAAAGGAATAAACTCAGCAAATGTTTGAAACGATTTAAGAGAATGATTAAGCAATACAAATAAAACTTGTTTAATTTAATTCAACCCATTACAGGCGCTTCCATAGTAAGCAGCAATTTTTTAAATACCTTGCTTTCGCCCCGATTTGTAGTTTTCTTTATATAGACTGATCAAAAAATCGACTGAAAACAGTCAAAGGAATATAAATAAATACAAACTTTTAATTTGTGTAAATTTTGACGAGCAGTATAAGTAAAAGGCTATCAAGAAAAACTTTATCTGCAGCCACACGCAGGGTCAATGAAAAATGTTTTCAAATTTACGCTTTGCAAAATGGCATCCAATAAAACATATTTAATAATGAAATCATTGAATATTTTCTTATACTCAGTAAAAAAAAATATTTGAATCAAAGCTATGACAGTATTTTTACAACTCTTGTCCATTTTTTAATAGCTTTGATATCGTTGAAAGTTAGACTTGAGTGTTTGTAATTCTCATTCACTTAACAGTTTTATTTGTATAATATCAATAAAATCAAAAATAAAAATTGGAAATTTAGAACATCATAATTCATGAATAAATAAATAAAGATTCGATAAATATTTTCTTTGATTTATTCCAAATTTCCAACAACGTATACTAACAAATTACGTAAACATTTTCTTGAAAAAAATTATTTTGGGCAACAAATTTTTTTTATTGACTCAATAAACTTGGTTGTTGAGTTAAAATTTAAACTCTACCTGCAAACTTTTGCATCAATACCGCAAAAATCGTCATCGCAGAATATTCAAACATTTTTTTTAATAAAAAATGCGATTTTCGTATTCAAATATGCAAATTATTATTTTCTGTGTAGGAAATTGCATCACGCTTAAGTTAGTAAAATGGGTCATATATTTCGTAAAAAAAATTAAGTATAAAAAAAAATTCACGGTCGAATTTCTTGTTTTGAATGTTTTGTTTATAACTTTATGGGTTTTCAATGTTTTTTTCTTTGTGTTTTAAAATAGATAATTAGAAAAAAAATCACAGTGTTTCTTAGTAGTTCTATAGCTATAGTTCTATGACTGTCTTAAAAATTTTACTTTATTTTTCATACTAAAATATATTATGACCAGTGAAACTTTAGCGTAGAGAAAATTTTCTATTGAAATGTGCGAAATGAAACAAGTAGCTGTTTTTCTCCCTAAAGTGTGTCTGTAACGATTTTTGGCGAGTATAAGCTGCCACGTAAGGAAATTACTCGCCAATTTACAGAAAAAGTGTGTCTGTAAAATTTTTGTGAGAAAAGTTATCGCTTTGAACTCTCAAATAAACTCACGACAAAAATGTGATGAGAAACAATTTGAACACTAAAAAACGATTAAAAATGCAAAATGCATCGAATAATAAAAATTATATTTTGTTCTTGGCACATTTTTTTATCGCATAATTATTTTTCTTTTAAAATTTTTATAAAATATACGAATTTTTTCCAAGCTTTCCAACAAACATTAAAGACGTAGTTTACATTATTTGGTACCGACGACGGTCACAGCCGTCATTGAAAATGTTTCAATTTTAGTAAATTTTGATCGCCGTCAACGACATGTGTGCAGTTTTACAGCGCCTTCGAGTGTAATACTATGACCTTTATAACGTAACTTAGTCTCTTTTTATAGTTTTTGACATGAGTTACAAGCAGACACACTTTTTTGTCACTTTTCGAGAAACGATTGAATATTTTGTTTCACATCTTTTCGATGCGAGATGTTCTCACTAAAGTAACGGAACATATGTAGGTACAGGGCAAGTTTTTAATGCTAGTTGCATAAAAAATATGCTTCTGCATATTTCCTAAGGTTTTCCGAAAAAAAAAAATCATTTATGATATACTTTGCATAAATTCCAAATATTATCGCACATTGAGAAGAGATGGCCAAGAAAGTAAACTTGGTATAACATCGGCAAAAATCGTAAAAAATAATTGCAACGTTGCCCATTGGCACTCTTAAACATAACAATCTTAGAAAACTCAAAGTTAGCTTAAGTCCACTTCTTCAGGGCTTAAAAATAGTGACGAAAGCTCTATTTGGTACCACGGCAACACAGTGGAAATCTCTTAAAAATGGCATAGAAATGTATTACAAAAGTTTTTCTTTGAGAAACCCATATTATTTAATTTTGTAAAAATCTTACCGTTTTTTTATTTAAAACAAAAGGTTTTTAAAGCAAACAACTCAAAAAGTAGATCAAGGATTTTTTTCACTTTCATGTGCTAAGCTGTATTGCTCTACAACAGTAGTAAAAAGTAAATTAAAAATCGTAGTCACGCTAGAAAACTTATTTGAAAAACTTGCAAATGCACAGAGTGTCTGCTTTGTCAACGAAACTATAATAACAGTAAAAAAGAAACATTTTTCTAATTTCTTACACAAAGTGTTAAGTCATATAAAAACAAGAGAATTTAAGAGCACCTTGGCAACATACATATAAATGCTAAAAATAATCTGCGATAGTGCTTTATACCCTTAACCGAAGGTAAAAGGGCTCATATAACTTGTCATTACGTTTGTAACTTCAACAATTTTGATCTTTTTTAGAAACATTAGCCGATATATTCTGGATTCTTACGACGAGAGAAGTTTTTATCCTCGTAACCGCAAGTCTGGGCTTCCAAGGTCTCAAAATATGACGGGGACTTGGTTGTTATATAATTAAGTTCTTATCGCAACATAAATAAGGGTATATAAGATTCGGCATAGCCGAATACAAACCTCTTACTTGTTTTTTATCCAAGAGGATTTTTCCAGTGAAAGTACCATTAAAAGTTTATTTATAACTTACTATCGTATGTTTTTAATCATTAGATAAAAGCCGTAATGCTAAAAAAAGAAAAAAAGAAAATACGAAAAGTGTATTACAGTCATAAAATTACAGAAAATATAGGATTTGTTTCCAAAAACGTTTTGTTTGATATAACTATTGTCTTTATTATCGGCGTAGGGTATAGAAGATTCAGCAATGCATTGTAACCTGAATAATATTAATGACATCCAACTCATTGGACTGTGATTAAATCTATATATAACTATAAAAGGGTTGCGTGAGTGACTGACTGACTGGCTCATTCATTATCGCCCAGCCCAAACCGCTGACCCTCCTCAAATCACTCCCCAAATCACTCCCCAAATCGATCCACAAAGACGGGATTTTTCGAAATTCAAATGTTTAGGGAATAAAAAAAGGTTAAAACGGGAAAATTCCAAAACTAAAAGGGGCGCAAAATAAATTGAATACTTATCGTTGTTCTTTAGAAAAATAAGCGGACAGGTGTCAGGTACTTTTTTGAAATTCGGCCCTATCAGGGAGAAAAAGGGTAAAATCTGAATTTTAGTACTTTTTTGCCACCCCATCTATCTTTTGAACCAATAAACATAAAAACAAAGTAAATACCACATTCGAAATTTATCAAAAAATTCGAAATTCGAACATTTAAGGGCTGAAAATCGTAACTATTTTTGGTAATTTTTTTAACAAAACATTTTCCTCGATTCATTGACATATTCGTAATAAATTATGGGCTGACACTACAATACTGAAATTGTTGATGCTTTAATTGGGGAAAATTATAGTACCCAAAAAAGTAAATACGGGAAATTTGATATTTTTCCTTAGCTTTTTGGTTCTACTAAAGTAGCGGGTTAAATGCTTGAATTTAAACAATTTTAAACCTAGAAAAATAAACTTTGGCATAAAATTTGTCCATGAAGAAAAAGACGACGCCAACGAAGTAGCGGGTATATGCTAGTATTATATATAAAACTTGAAAGTTATAAAAATACCGTTGTTAGATATAAATAAAAAACTTTGTACCACGCCTTCTTGTTCAATCCCGCCCACATTTTGTCGATTGTTGTGTCTTGATATCCAAGAATCTTGTACCTGATTTCAAAACTTTGGCTCTTAGCGTTCTCTAGATATACAGAAATCTATATCGTCTTTGTATGGGAAGAGCCACGCCACGCCCACTTGCACAATGCCACCCAAATTTTGTCGGATGTTGTGTATTGATAAGCAAGATGTTTGTACGATATCTACATATTTATACACTAGATAATGAACAATTTTTAGTTGTGCCATTTTTGATTATTTGCACAAGTTACCAAATTATTTTAAGTTGCTGAATTCTTTTCAAATTTTGACACTTTCGGTAAATTCTAAACTGACACAAGTCTAATTAGCTCCAACAAAGATTTTTTTTTAACAAAAGTGTCACAATTCGAATTAAAACTATGTAGCACTTTCTGACACAACTAAAAATAAGTCACTTTTATGAATTGTAACTTTAGACTATATAATTTAAACATAAAGAAAGACATAACTGTTTCTTGTTACTAACAACAAAATACCCGTTTCAGGTATGTGATGAAAACAGATCGATTTTAAAACTAACATTTTTAAAAGGTGTGATGAATTTTGAGGGATTTCAAAATCCATTTCTGAATTATAGTCTTCAAATTTTGTTCAGAATACACTTCAGTTAACGTATATAATATAAAATTTAAAAGTATAAAGACGAAAAATAAAAGGAATATATATTTAAAATCTATTTTAAAAGATACTGAAAACAATATTTTCGGTTTCAAATCGTCTCGTTTTCATCACATACCTGTTTATTTGTTTTGTATAGATAAACATAGTTTAAGCATATAAACCCGATAAATGAAAATTTTGAGTTGAGTCACTTTTGAACTAAAGTGACCTATAGGTGTGCGATATTCTCTTTTACCTTCGGTGAACGGTATTAAAGTATATAATCTTTAAAACAACTATCCAATTTCACGAAATAATTATAATATTTGCAAAGATTTACCTTAATTTTAGTAGATTGCTAAATCCCTCTACTAAGTTGTAATTTAGCGTACATCCCTTAAACCTTAAATGTGAGTACATACATTTATAAAAACCCCAGCAAAACTCTATTGAGTTATGAGGTCTTACAACGCTTATAACAGAAATGTATGCAGGTCGTTTGTTCTTCGCTTCAATAGTATTACATTTTTATTTTCATAACAACAACAATCTTAATTAAAATCATACATAGCACAGTGGGGTAAAATTGAAAAAGAGGAGAATTATATCGTTTTGCCTAAATGATTTTGAAGGCAAATTATTTAGAATAATTTTAATTAAATAAAATTTAAAAAAAATTTTTGGAGTTGTTTAAAAAAACTCTTTAAAATTGTTATGGTAAAACACTAAAAAACTTTCCAAACTATCTTTCTAATTTGCATGGAAAAAACTTAAGAATATAGCAACACGCAAAGAAAAAAATAAGGTTGTGGTAAACATATTCTCAGAGCAACATATTATGATAAGATTCAAGATTGTAGTCACCATATTGCGATTATTATTGAATCATATTATGACTAAATATACTCTTAATATTACATCATAATATTTTTCTCTTAATCATTTTTCTATCCTATTAACATAATTAGTTAAATAGAAGTCATATCATTATCATGTAAATCATAGTTATTTAAAAAGTAATCATATTATTGTCATGTTAATCACAATAAATTTAGAAGTAATCATGTTATGTGGTGCTGTCGCAGCAATGAAAAAAAAATTAAATTTTTTTGCATCGATTTCTAATTTTGTGGCACTTTAGAATTTTTTTTTTATGTTAATACAATTTCTGTAATATTTTTAAACGTGTTTTTTTAATGCGTATTTTTTTTAATTGCTTAACCACTCACTAGCAAATAATTCGATAGGCATATTTAAAACAATCTACACAACTGATACAAAATTATTTTACAAATGGCGATAATAAAATATTATAAGAGTAAAGATATTTTGATTGCATCTTAAGCATACTATGATTACACGTATAGAAAGTTATCACGAAATGGTTATGAGCATTATAATATGTTATCAAAGTTTTCATTATTTAGTTGTTAGAAAAATTATTATTTTTCGGTCAACAATAATCAAATTTATAATTGCGGTAATCATTGAAATGTTAACAGTGTACGACAACAATATATTGTTACAATTAACATAGTATAGTTGCCACTACCATACCCAACCATATTTTTTCTCATGCGTGTAGGAAACAAAACTTTAATTTTAGCTGTATATTAAAACACCTTGTTTTAGCACAGGTAATTTCTTAAAAGTGGCAATATTCGCCACATTATTGTGTAATCTGGGTTCAAAAACATGCATTGTGTGCTACGTAATTTTTGTACTAATTTTATAAATTTCCAAAAAAAAAAAAAAAAAATTTAGAAGCTGAGCTAATCAAAAATATTGCTTTACAGCAAAAAAAAATGCTCTTTTGTACAAAATATACTACTTGAGTTTAACAAAAAATCATTATTAATGTTTCAAATAAAAATTAAATTTTCTAAGATTTATTGAAATTATTAGTACCGGAAAAAACTTTCAATATCGAGGTTGCCAACTAAGGCACACTGTTAAATTACCCTGTGATTATAAAAGGCTAATAACCAAAAAATCATAGCATTACTTGGCCAATACTTGGAAATATGTTCACATTATGGCCCTTGTTCTGTAAAACGCAACCGCAACGCCGAAAATTACATTGAAAGCAAAAACAAAACAAAAAATATTTCATTATTTTTTTGTTGTTTTCCACAGAAATTCATATTGAATTTTTAAATTTCAAACGCTGCATATCTTGTGGCGATGAAAATTTTTAAACGCAGTATGAATTTCTATAGAAAGCAACAAAAAAAATTATGACAAATTTTTGAGATTCTTTTTGCTTTTAATGTTATGTTTGGCGTATATTTGCGCCATGTTTTGAAGATTATATATTTTGAATGGTGCCCACTGTTTGATTCGACCCGACATGCTCTTTCCAGAGCATCTCCTGTAACTCTCTATAGAAGTTCAGGTCCCAACGCACTCACTTCTTCTCGAATATTCGTCTTAAGCTGTTGGATGATTATAAAATAAATAACATGTACCTTATCGTTAAGGTGACTCGACAGAAAAATATCGGGAGCCGTTAAACCGGGCGAACGTGGTTGCCAGTTAAAATAACAAAAAACTCGTTATTATTCGCTCTCCAAAAAATTCACGCTGAAGCGTTATAATCGGGCGAGCTGTGGCTCTATCTTGTTGAAAACACAATTCTGGAGTGTTGTCTACCTTGGATCTTAAACATTTTCTATCATTCATTTTTCAAAGCGTGTTATGAAAAAAAAACCAAAAAACAAAAAAAAACGTAAGCAAAAAATCTACGTACTTATTAAATCATAATGCTCCTTTTGCACCACCCTGTACAATGCGTTTTACAATTTAGTTGCACCAAGTGTTTGAATTTTTATCTTTATAAGACAAATTTAGAAAACATCGAGCATGTCTTAAAAAAACTTTAATTTAATATTGAGGTTTTTTGTGTAAATAGTTTTATGTATTACGGCCAATTTCACCAAGTTCAGTTAAAACTAACTATTATTTATTCCAGTTTAGAATATGTTTTGACAGCTTTAACTGATAGTTAATTATAACTGAACTTGGCAAAATTGTAAAAAATTAAAATAAACAAAAATTTATAATAATATTATTACTACATTTTAAAAATTAGATTGTTATATGAAAACCAAAAGCGATATGTACTTTGTACAATGGTCTTCAACTACTTTACCGACATACTAAGTCTTGTTTGTTTACGAAAAAAATATATAGGGTTTTTGCCGAAATGTCCCACTGTGCACTTTGGCGGTGGAACTTCTATCGATTTTATTTTTTGGCCAGTTCCAAAGAAAAAACAATTACACAAGAAAACAAGTTAGAGTGCTATATTCAGCTGTGCCGAATCTTATATACCCTTCATTGTACGAGCAGAATACAGAGCAACTAGAAACAACTAAATAATTTTACACATACATACATATTTAAAATATTAAAAACTTCCCAGCAAACACAAAAATACTCCATATGTATTGCCAAACGTATTGCCTGGATGAAAAATACTATTGCGGCAATAATCGATTTCGTATTGCGGAAGATACTTCCTTCGGGAAGAAACGTGTCTCGATAGCAATACTCCTATGCAATACGAAAGCTATTCTTCTAGATGATAAACTAGCAATATTGCCAGGTAACCACTTATAAGAAAATAGGAAGATATCGCCAAAATATTATTAGGATGATAAAAAGAAGATTTTGCATATCAAAAATATTAATTTACACACATTTTTATTTTAAATTAAAATGTTTATTATATTACATATGTATATGTAGTTAAAAATAATACAATTTATAAATAAAATAAAGTATTATAACAAAAATTGAGAAAGAATAGAGAACATTATGTTTATTTACCCGTTTTTCGACCATAAATTAAGCAGCTTTTCTCTTGGCTAGTTCTCCAATATCTGTAATATTTGTTTTCGTCGAAATTAGTCCTTTTTTATACATACATACATATGTACATATATTTTTTGATGTAGCAAAAATGTAAATGGATGTATAATTATAAATAATATAAATTTTTTTCTGTCTATGTTTTTTAATTTTTTTAAAAACTATAAATGAAAGAAAATGAAAATTTACTTTAATTATTTTCTTCTAGATGACAATTTTGGGATATTGCTTAACTATTGCCTTAGGTGATATCTTCCATTTGTTTGCAGGGTTCATTATAAATTAAATTTAAAAAGCGAAAACTGGTAAACACTTTTTTAAAATCGTTTTTAGTACATAAAATTTAAAAAAAAATTTATTTTGAAAAACCAAGGTTCGAACCAGGGACTCACAGTTTTTAACCTTAACACACCCCCTAGACAACTGAACCATGAAGGAACGTTATTTGAATATCTTTAAAATTAAATATGGCCCGTATTACGGTTCAAAACTCAACTCACATCGTTAAATCAACTTCTCTTCTCATAACGACCCAGAATATATATACTTTATAGGGTCACCTGTGGTGAAGGGTATAAAAATAGTAATTTTGGGATTTCAGAATTTTTATTATAACTCAGCCATTTTTTTAACCGATTTGACAGATTTATATACCGATGTGCTTAAGAAGAAATTTACCATTTACTTGGGTTATAAAACTTGGACTCGGAAAGATAAATGGTTGCCGAAAATTAGTATTTTGTATTTTATTTTGGCCTTAACTTTTTCATATCTGAACGGATTTGTCCGAAATTTTCAGAAAATATTTTCTAATACAGATTTCCGATCTTTTGATATATAAGGCGTAACCATAGGTCATATGACAGTCCAAAAATTCAGGTTTTTATACAATTTTTGATATTTTTGTACGAGAGTTACCATGTCCGCTCCTCCAATCCCGCCCACATTTTGTGGCAAGGACCCAGCATAGATACACTTTATAGGGTCTAAGATCAATATTGTAGAAATTACAAACGGAATTTATTTATTTACAAATGACAAACTTATATAAACCATTTTCCACCTGTGGTGAAGGGTATAAATAAGAAAACACTTATTTATAGTCAAAGAGTAAATCTTTCCAAATCTTTTATTTATTTTACGTGACCAGCTCCCAAGCAATTAATGGTATATAACACTGACAATCCAACAAAAAAAAAAAAAGCAAAACTAATAAAGAAATCAAATAAAAATCATCAAACATTAACCCCCGTATTTATAAACGATTATTAAATTTAACAAACGTTTATTAAGGCTAATTTTCATACAAAATTGGTTTTGTAAAACTTTGTTATATTTAAAAATTTGTTTAATACGGGCGTTAAGCAATAGTTCTTTTATTTTCAGTAACAAATTTTCCAAGCTTATGGATTATCTACAACTTAAGTCAAGTTACTCAGCCAATGTTTAGAGTCGAACAAAAGCCGAACGTATAAAAACTAAAACCAAGTGAAACTGATCACACGATTATTTACTTCTCGCTGCTTCTTTAGGAAAATCTTTTAAAAGATAACCACTGGTCCAATAAGCAAATTGTCAAGAATTTGGACACCATACATATATCTGAACTTTGCGTACTGAATATATTGAATTGGGTGATCAGCATACTTTTCACATTGTAATGTTAGTCAAAATGATTTCAAAAGAGATTGTGAGAATTACGCTTTCCATTTTGCTTAGGGTAGCCATCAATTTTATATAAAGACTTCCCATTTTTAAGCAATTCGCTTTGTTTCAGTTAGTTTTTTAGTATTCTCCCTAAGAAACCTGCTTTGTAGCCAGGGAATGGCGTGGCACCTGAAATCAGTGTTCGAAAATAAACAAATAATATCTCTTCTCTTGTTCGGTTCGGTAGATTTGTGGAAAACACAAACGTGTAGAAAATCATTAGGGATTACATTGTAAGCAAAAGCAAATTCCTAAATATTTTGCAATTTTCTTGTTGCTTTCTACAGAAATGCACATTGCCTTTTTAAAATTTCAAACACCTCATAACTTGTGGCGTTGAATATTTTAAAACGGTTCATGAATTTCTGTAGAAAGCAGCAACAAAAAACCTCTTCAAAGATTCGCAATTAAAAGAAATTAAATTTTTAGCACCCAATAATTTTCTTTTATAACTATTGAATTTAATGTTGAGATGTAAAAACACTTTAATCTTAGACAGAAATGATATTAAAACTCTTTTTATTAGCTGTAATTTCAAAAGTAATTTCCTAAAAAGAAAAGCAAAAATATCATGAAAGTTGCTTGCTCTCGGTCATCACTTGGATTAAATTTGGGAGGTTGTTTTCTTTAGGATTTTTACGTCTGGTTTTTATTTCTTTTTTTTTTTATTATCTTTATCTTACAAATACATTAGAAAATAATATATTCTTACTTAAATTTCCAAGCATTAGTAACATAAATCTATAGCTCGTTATAGTGAAAAAGACCAGAGTCTCGGGCGGGAATCGAACCCAAAACCCTTAAGCCTACCCAACAATCCCTTACGGTTAAAAAAGCATAAAACCTAATTAAATTGTTAATTTCTTAGAAACAAGAAAGTGGGACAATAAATAAATACCATTAAAAATGTTAAGGATAACATTTTACAAAAAAAAAATATGTCCTAAAATATAAGACCCCCTGACCACAAAAGTAAAGTAATTGAATTTGTCGCAGCCAAATATTTAAAAAGGATTTTTTGTTTAATTGAAAAAAACCCCGTGTTTCAGGTATGGACAATACTTAGTAATTAAAGGAAACACTGCTAAGACTTTTAAGAAATATTATATCATAAATATTTACGATAAGGAAAAAAAGAGTAAAAAGGAAAATGTGACAAAATTAAAAAGAAATTTAAAGGGGTATACTCAGCCTTGTCCTGGGTTCGTTAAAAGAAAAATAATGAAACGTTAATTTTGTGTTCAGGTTTTAGCAGTAAAAAAGAATTAAGTTTATTAAATAATTACATTTTGTTAACTTTATGATTTATAAATGTAAATAATAATAATGGTATTTTAGCTCTCTGTTTGCTCTGCCTCTTTTAATTCCTTTACACAATATATCACTCCTTGTTCCGCTGACGGTGCTATCATTGGCGTTGAATTGCCTACTTGTGCTCCGCCAGACCGTATTAACTTCCTGTGTTTTTCTAGGAAACCCCTAATACAAAGTTATTCAGTATTTCACAAGGCTCGGGCGTTAAGTTATAGATAAACTCTTTCAGAAAGAAACTAGCTGCTGAACAACCTCAGTTCGTGAAACAGAAGAAACACTTATGCGGTTTTAACGCACAAAGAATTTTACTCTCAGCTTGCAAGGTATTTTGGTTTAACAATTTGATTCTACAATACTACAGCGTAAGGACAAGTTCATGCTAGTCAACCACTAATGGGGTCTTACTTGGCCTTATTTTTCTAGGATTTCACTCAGTGTCATGAAAACCACTCGGTAAAATGTCTACTCAGGGTTTATTTCTTAATTTCACTCCGTGTTAAAACCACTTAATGAAATGCCTACATGTTGGTTGTCACTAAAATCCAATGTCGTGCTAGAAACCAATAGTTGGATTTTATTTGTGTCTTATGATTTCACTCCGTGCTAGAAAAACAACTCGCTGAAATGACTACTTTTATTTGCTAAATATCAGTAGTGCAATTCACAATGCTTTTTAAACCACAATTGAAGCATAGTCGCAAATAACGTTGCAAGCGCCAAAATAATTATTTTTCATGAGAGCAAAAAAACGATTTTTAAAGGCAGAATTACTAAATTTTAATTTTTATTTTCGATTATCAAAATTAGTGATGATAACAAGTAAGAGTGCTATATTCGGCTGTGCCGAATCTTATATACCCTTCACCATTGTGCGAGCAGAATACATAGCAATTAGACAGAAACTAAATAAAACTGGTAAATATTTTTTTTTTAAATAAGAGACAATCGGTTTTGAACTTCGCTTTTCGTAAGGGCCCAGAATATATATACTTTATAGGGTGTAGGATCAATATTGTAGAAATTACAGTTATACATATATACCTTTTTTACCTTCGGTGAAGGGTATAAAAAGAGTAATTTTCGGGAAGTTAGGGGTCTAATCACCCCTGCATACGATAGACACTGGCGTATCGAATGAAAACTCGATAAATGTAATGTCGAGTTACTCGATGTCGAATGGTATTATTTCAAATTCAATACATTTCATTCGATATCGAGTTTCAAGATACCAAAATAAATAATTTCGATGGATTTTGCTCGATATCGTATGCGGTGATTAGACCCCAGTATTTCGGTTATAACTCATACAAATTTCCGACATTTTGGTATATAAGTCATATACATAGGGCATATGGCAGCCCTAAAATTTAGGTTTTTATAAAAATGTTGATGTTTTTTAGCCCATTTTTGGAGTATTTTGCTCATAAATTACCCATTGTCTAACCGATTTGATATTTTTATATACCGACGTGTTAAGGAAGAATTTTACCATTTACTTAAGTTATATTCGTATATAAACATTTATATATACTTGTATACATATATTTTAACAAAGTTAATTATAAAAAGAGTAATTTTTGGGGATTCAGTATTTCGGTTGTAACTCACCCATTTTATAACCGATTTGGCAGATTTATATACCGACGTGTTGACGAAAAATTACTAATTAATTAAATTTACCATTTACTTTAGTTATAAAACTTGGACTCGGGGAGATCTATGGTTCCCGAAAGTGGGTATTTAAAAAAAAAAAATTTTATTTTGGTCATAACTTTTTTGTATCTGAACCGATTTTCCCGAGTTTTTTATAAAATATGTTCTACTTAAAATTTCCGATATTTTGATATATAAGTCATATCCATATGACATATGGCAGCCCTAAAATTTAGGTTCTTATACAATTTTTAATTTTTTTTGTACGGGAGGTACCACGCCCACTTCCCCAATCCCGCCCACATTTTGTAGGATGGTGTGTATTGGCAACCTAAATGTGTGTACCTAATTTGGAAACTTTGGCTCTTGCCGTTCTCAAGATATACAGAAATAAAAAAAATACAACAACAACAAGGGTTTTTTGGAAAAATTTAGAGGTAGTCGTGGTTTTTTGCTCATATCTCCGTCATTTTTGGACCGATCTGGCTGAATTTCAATAGCAAACTTGAACGGAGTATATGTGACATAAATATACATCAACCTAGTCCAGATCATTTCTGGGGTTTTCGGAAAACCCATTTCAACATACATACGGACAGACGGTCAGACGGACAACCGGTTTTGAACTTCGCTTTTCATAAGGACCCAAAATATATATACTTTATAGGGTGTAGGATCAATATTGTGGAACATACAAACGGAATGACAAAGTTATATATACCCTCTTACCTTCGGTGAAGGGTATAAAAACTTGTATGCAAAATATCAAGAAATTTTAATTTAAAAAAAATGCAAATTTGCTGTAAAAACTTATTTTTTAGTGGAAAAACTTTTCATATCCACAATTGCGATGTAATTTAAAACGTTTTTCCACTACAAAAGTGGGTTTTAAAACGTTATTCCAATTTGCAAAACCATTATATTGTATAATTTTTTAGTAACTTCAACGTTCTTTCATTGGTTGACTCTTTGTATTGCATTTTGAAGAGTTAAGGAACGCACAGAAAAAATTATTGGTGAATTATTTTCAAAAAAACGCTAGTTTGAAAATTTTTTTATTTTCGACAAATTTTTTTACTGATTCAATTAATATTTCTGTTTGATTTATATTTAACCAACAAAAATGTTGACAACTATTCAAAAAATGTGAAATACGCGTTCACATTTGAAACATCTAACATTTACTATCAGTAAAAAATGTTACCATTTAAAAAAAAAACTTTATTTTTTTAATATTTTTGCTCTACAAAAGTGCCAAAAATGTACAAGATATTACCAAAATGAATTTTGTTTAATAGTATAAAAAAAATAAGCAAAATAAGGCTTGCAGAAAAGGAAAAACTTGAGATATAGTAAAGCTGCTATCAAAGCAAGTGCCATTATGTCAGTGATGGCACAATAATAATAGAATTTATTGCCACTTTTGTAGTGATGACACTTAAATAATCAGAAGATGTAGAATGGAATAACGATGAAATAGGAACATTTTGTAAAGATGTTGAAAAATTTGATTTTTGGCCCAATGTATTTCTTATGGGAAAATTTTAACATCTTCGAAAATTAATGTTAGATGTTAAATGTTGACAAGTGTGAAAAGGCTCGAAAGTTAACAACTTTTATGGCCATTTTCTCAAGGTATCGGCAAACTGTCTGTTGTCTCAATAGACTGACAAAAAACAATTTTTTCAGTTGGCAACACCTCTCAAAATACATTTAAAAGTTGGGAGTCAGCTGATTGAATTTATCTGTTCGGCAAATAAAAGAAAAATACATAATTAATTAGCTGATGGGTGCTGGTTAGCTTTGCGACAGAATAGAAGCAAATGAGACATTGAGAAATCCCAATTTCTTTAATATGCAGTTTTTCGTTGGGAAATAAGATAATCGCGTAATGAGAAAACGGCGATTAAAATGTTAAAATTTAGTGAATCGAACTACAAAATATAACTTCTTAGGTCCCCGAACTCTGAGGCCAGAAAAGAATTATCAATGTTTATGTTGCCCTTTTAATTATTAATTGCATTAATATTTCACATTAACACCAAGCATTCGTCTTAATTTGTTATGGTTTGTTGTTTACAAATGAAGTGTATCTTTTGTTATTTTAACTTATTTCCGTGACTGTGTGTACAGTTATTGTAAGGTACAGTGTGGTACAAAGGCTTTGGATCACTGTTATTAATAACAACGTGTAAAAAACTTAAAATATTTTTCCCCCTTTCTTGTTACTTACGTTGCATAGTGAAAAAAACACATGTTCTAGTATTTGCAGTGCTCAAAAAATGTAAACATATGATGGCCTAACAGGGTGTGACAAAGCTTGTCTTAGAAGACTTAGCGTCACAATATCGAGAGTTTACATTCAAAAAATATAAAAAATAAAAAAGCTCGAAAACTGAACTATAGATTAATAGAATAAAGTTTAAATGAAATACATATTATTTAATTTAAAATAAAAAATACTGTTTTGTTTTATTTATAAAAAGTAATTTTTTGTCCTGCATACGAACACTAACTGCTGTGTACTGAGTAACTTGTTGTTTATTATTAGAATAAAGTTTTAATATGTACCCAGCTAGCATTTTCAATCGTCTAGGAGTCTACTGGGAATCTCACAAAGAGTGTTTTTGATCGTCGACGAGCTCATTTTTTAATTGTAGACGATTCCTCGCACGGGAGAAATTGTTACACGTGCTGATTCGTATAAGAGATTCTTCCATAACGCAGCGAAAGACGCTTTTATTTATCATAAAGGGAATCGTTTATGATGTATGTTGAGATTATCTAACGAGTCTTTCAAAAAGCATGCTAAGAGTCGTATGAGACTCACCTTGGGATTATTTTACAACTCGTAAAATGCTCAGCCATATAACTGAGCTACCTAAATAAGGGCATCAAGCGTATTTTTCATGTCAAAACTTCTAGTTTTCATACAATTTATATAAAACAAACCTTAAGGTCGCGAAATCAACACCATCCAGTCGGAAAAATCCTTTTTTTCAGGTCCTTAGGCCGGTTTGTTTTATTGAAATTGTATTGACAATAAAATTTTCATTTTTCAAAAACGCTCTTGTTTAGGTAGCTCAGTAATTGTTATACGACTCTTACAGAGAGTCGCAAAAGGTTCATTCCAAGATTAAAAGACGAGCGTGTCAAAAAATAAATAAAAAAAATGTATATGTTTTTGTTACTCGCCAGATAATCATCAGAAGATTCTTTTGGGAGTTGTGTATTAAACATAATCGTCAAACAAACAGCCTATGCTAGCTGGGTATATTCAATGAAAGAAAAAGTCAAAATTAATGTCATTTTTCTTTGGTTAATTTGGTTAATTAAAAAAGAAACAGAAAAAAACAGTTCCAGATGTCAAGAAACGTTTAATTTTTTATTTATAAATTATTCTAAAAGCTTAATTCGAATGTGAATTCTATGTCAAATTACAATTTTTAAAAGCTTTTATACTTTAATAGTCTTATTCCTTCAATATTTTCCATGAGAAATATTTTCCCAGATTTTATTCTAAAAGCCGTAAGAAATTTAAACAAATAGCTTTGTAAAGGAAAAATTATTAGAATGCATACTAAATTGCAGTGTGTTTCCCTTGGATCCACATGTTAAGACCATTGTAGCACGTTTTACAAATTTTGTCTTATTTCGCAATCAAAATAAAGTTTAAAAGCGCGCTCCACTTGTTCAGTGAGTAATGCAGCATTTGTTGAAAAAGCTCTTTTGCCACAAACGTAACAAAATAAATTGATATTTTCTGGACAATTTGCACTCATTTCGGTTTTATACTTTTACTACTTTTTCGTCACTTTAAAAAACCGTACTTTACGCGTTCGGAATCACTTGTTGAATGACAAAAATCGATCAGTGAACACCTATAAATACTACGTAAGTTTCAATATTTTACTGAGAGGTACTTATGAATTCGCGCATTTTTTAAGGATGGCTATATACCTGATTCGTGTGCGTTTTAAATTTTTCGAAATGTTCTAAAACATGACCACTCAAAATGTGGGTGCAATTTGTGTAAAAAAAATCATACAGGTAGCCAACGGAAAAAACTCAAATAATTAAAAAAGTGCACTTTCCTTTTTTCCTTTTAATTGTCCACGCACATTTATGAACGTTTTTTAGTTTGTTACCGCTACCATAAAAATCAAATAACCTTTTGTTTATTACTTTTTTTTAATTCTGACAATCATAAAAAAAAGTAAGGATATTTTTTTTAAGGAATTTTGAGCATATCTCGAGCAAATTTTTGAAATTCATACCTTCACTTAATTGTGAATAAAAACGAAACGCGTCCATCGATTTTCATGATCTATTTCTCATTTTGTTTAAAGGTTATGTTACTTTACGTGAAAGTAATAGGCCTTGACACTTTTTTTACCGTTTTGGATTTTTTATGAATTAAAAATAAAAAAATTAAATTTCTTAGGCAAAATAGTTTTTTTCGTCATACATTTATTTATAACTGCGAAACTGTTCCTTATGTAGCGAAACGTTGTATGAACAGATTAAAGGAATTGCAATTTTTTTTAAATTTGTTTCAGCAAAATCGGACTGGTGGTTCTCGAGTTATGTCAAAAAAAAAGACCACCAAAGGTCACAATTTCCCCTATTTGATAGTTACTAACTTCAAATCGATATATCTCGATTCCTAGACGTGACCCAGCGAAACGCCGGGACACGTATAACTTCTTTTTTACCTATAGTTTGAACCCTTCCCGATCACTGACCCCTAACATTTGTCGCACAGTGTAATAAAATGAACCAAAATTAAAGAAAAATTTGGTTTATAATACAAAATTTTAAAAATGTAAACAAAAACTTTTTTCGAATGAAAATTCGTATGATTAAAAACATTTTTAAACTTTTTAAATTTGACTTAAGATGTTTTGTCAAAATGCCACAGATATTTATTTTGAGAATTTTACTATTTTTGTTTGTTTATGTTATGGGAAAGTACATTAAGAAGCGAAAATAGGCATAACTCCATAAAATAAAAAGTAGAGTAAATTAGTATTGTTTGAAAAATTGATTTCCAAAATTTAAGATGCTACAAAAAGGAAATTGCCAAACACGCGAAACTTATGGTGTTTTCTTTTCTACAAAAAAATGTGTCTTTTTTTAAAAAAAAAATTCAATTTGGTGTCTGTTTCTTAAAAATTTTGGTCCCGAAAAGGGTGGCTTGTTTTATTCTAAAAAACTCATGCTTTTCGGGAGCAAAATTTTTAAGAAACAGACACCAAATTGCATTTTTTTTTAAAAAAAGGCACATTTTTTTTGTAGAAAAGAAAACACCATTAGTAATTCATATTAAAGCAATATACAATGGCCTTATTTTGTTATGTATAATTTTCTCTTATCTGGCTGGTAGCTTCTGAAAAAATCAAATAAGATTCAAACCCTTTACCGATTTTTCATATTTTCTCAATGGGAAATATTTAAATTATAAAAGAACTAAAGAATTTTTAAGAGTTCACAACTAATTAGATATTAATATAACAAAATTGAGAAATTTCCGAAAAGTTGACTTAGGCCTTTTAGCTTCAGACACATCCATATACTATATTTTTCATACAAACCCAGAGAAAAGTCGTTGTACAAAAAAGTTTCTTCAGTGTTTGTGTTTAATTCCAAAAACTAATTCTAAATTTTCTTTATTAAAAATAGCACCAGCAAAGAGTTTATAAAATAAAATTCATGTGATTTCTTTTTTTTTGCTTTTTTATGAACATCTTTTTTTGTACGTTGTCATTAAAAGTGCAGAAGATAATTTTCATCAATGCTAGAATAAAGCTTATTTTATCCCTCTCTTTTAAATGGAAACACGTGTACCAAGTTGTTATTGTGGTTACTTTATTGCTGACAAAACTTTAGTTTTGCTTAATTGTACCCTACGGCATCATTTACATTGACAGAATTATGCAGTTGTGCTTATGCCTTTTCACACTTGCATAAATTTCGGAGGAAGGCATAGACGATGTTAAAAATGTGAAACATGCATTCGTACTTGCAACATATGTATAACATATTGTTACATAAGACGCAAAAGGCCCTATCAAACATTTTGATAATATTACAGGACAAGCATAAAAACTGTGTTTAATCATAAATTAATAAATTACCCTTAGCCGTTTACAATAAATTTTTCTTTTAACACCTACAAGTTGTTATGAAAATTGCCAATCTTGCATATTATGCAAACGGTAACCTTAATCTTTAAGCGTTAATAATAAAATCTTTTGTAGAAAGGTCCGTTTGTTTTTGGTTAGTAAAATTATTTAATTTGGTCGAGCGATTTCAAAAACGCTGCTTTCAAAACAAAAGTCATTTTGTTGGCGATGCCACAATATTAGCAGAATTTATTGTTACCTTCTAGTAATGACACTAATGTAATCGAAAGATGTCGAATAATATGCAATGAGATAGGAATATCTCCTAAATATAGTGATTTTTAGCTTTATGTATTTCTTATGAACAAATTTCAACATTTTTACAAATAGATGGCAGTCTTTAGAAGTTGACAAGTGTGAAAAGGCTATTGGAAATATTGATACCTTTATGTATAGCGAGCAACTAAGAATCACTTCCTTTATCGATTAAACGATATCCGCCAGACTGGCTTGCTGGTCTGTTTAATGTCAATCTAAGCCTTGTGCGAAAAGTACAGGTCATGTGATTCCCGGTTGTGGCCAAACCGGGAATCACAATCATATTACTGTTTCCCCCGATCATTATATTCTTAATAGTAACCTTATTACGTTAACCACAAATAATAGAATTGTGGTAAACATAAAAATGATATTATTAAGAATAACATGATCGAAAGCAACTTAGTATTGTTGTGGCTTTTATATGTGGAACTTTTTAATCCATAATATTTCCGACACTGACAATAATGTGGATGAAGTAAACATCATCTGCTTAGTGCCGGTTCACACACGTCAAGTTTGACTCGTCAAGTCTTGAGCTTTTAGGAGAGAAGGGAAGAGAGAATGCCATTTCTTTTCCCCTCTCTCCTAAAAACTCAAGACTTGACGAGTCAAACTTGACGTGTGTGAACCGGCAGTTAAAATTTTACTTTTAAAAATGGTTTTGTGACAATATTTAAAAGCAAAATTAGATCAACTTTAATTTAATACATAAACAAATTCTAAAATATTTCTTTGATGTAAAATTGAAATGATAGGATTAGTAGAAATGGTTTTGTATGTGTAACACCGACGATGCTGGATGGAAAATCAGAAAATTTAGATATGTGCTTGACTGTGAGACCACATGCAATACACTCTGATTAACCCAATTACACTTTTTAAATTGACCCCGAGATTGCTTTCAATTTTGCCTTTTCATTTGTTTGGCAATTTAACGTTCAATTTAACAGTTTATTGCAAGTTTGTCTTTATGAATTGTTTTGTCGTTGACATCTTGAAAGTAAATTGCTTAAAAATTGAGTGCAGCCTACGTCACAGCTTTCAATTTATGTAAATTTTGGCAAACAGTTCATGTTAAAGACTCTCCAGACAAACTTGTACGTTTGGCTGCAGGGTTAACGCTAGTTTACACTATTATACTTTGTATTAATACGTGTCAAAAACTCAAGAAATATGTAAAAGTCTGATAGTGTGAATGCATGTGTGATGAAATTGACAAGTATTATGAAAAAAAGTTTGACTTCAACGTTTTTTGAGAGATTTCTGAACAATAACACTTTTCATTGGATCAGGGTTGCATATTATTTCATGTGTGAAGGCTCAGATAGGCGAACGTTGCTAGACCGTATCTGTACTGTATCAATCAGCTGTTCGCTTTTTGTTATATGAAAACCAATACAAAAGCTTTCCAAAATGCAGTGTACCGTATTTGCAACGTACCATTCTGTATAAAATAGAAATTCACACCGTTGTTACGTGACATTTGTAAAACAGTGACGGGCGGCTTATATGTTACATGGAATTCGGGTATTTCTGTTCTCTTTTTTTGTACTTTATTATAGATATGGAATTGTGACAAAGCAACTTACAATACAACATATTTTCATATGTATATACAAATATGCATATGTTTAGATGTATAAAATAAACAAATGCATATACAGACACAATGGAAATGTGAAACATATAAAAGGCTTTAAATGGTATCAAAACCTCGTTTGGTGTATACGCTACAAATATGTATGCTAAAATACAAATTTGTTTATTGTCAATCTATAATATAAAAATTAAATTATAAGCGTTTTTTACATACACAAAATACTGTTTTAGTCCAATTAAATCACCTGGTACTTTTTCTTCTCAGCTGTCATCATTTAAATATATTTGATTCCCATCACTGTGTGTATAGTTTTATTTATACATTTGCTTTTTGTTAATGTATGGCAAAACATATGACACTTTTTAATTGTTCTTTAAGTGCACCAACGTACGGTACAGTATGGTGCGGTACATTACGGGTACAGAAACGTTCGCCTTATTGGGCCTTGAGTGTTTATACTTGTGTGATGGTGTGAACACAAACTGTTAAAGGCCGTTACACACTATCTAACAAATTCTTACGTATTTTTCAAAAATGCTTCCCTGATCTAATTATTTTTCGAACATTTTCAAAAAACAATAACAACTTATCATGCCAGGGGTGCATTTTCGTAAATTACTAAAGACTTTATGGGGTAGTGTAAAACGGATTTAAGCTAAATTTACACGATTGAAGGAAGGTATTTTGAAGTCATCAAAATTTTGAAAAATTATTTTGATGTCCTATTTACACATTTCAAAAATTCGATCAAAATATTCTTTCAATATATTTTAAAATCTTTTGATAATAATTTGATCAAAATTTGTTAAAGCTAATTTACACTATTGGTAAACTTTTAATATTGAAAATATTCATTAAAAATAATTTAATATAAATTAAATTTGGTGAACTCAATCTAGTGAACTCCACTCTCGAAAACAATAAAATAGTTACAAGTGGGGTAGAGTGTTATGTCGTCTGGGTTGCCTGAGCATACATCTTACTTGCTCTAACTTTCTGTTTATCTTTTTTGTTTGTCATTTTCTTCATCTCAGGTGGCATGTTAATTTTTTTAGAACAAAAAAAAAAGTTCTCCATTTGCTTCCAAGGGCTTGAATAATTAATTTGGGACTAAGAAAAATTTTACTTTGCTATATTTTTTCTTTTTGTAGTTTTAATCCAAAATAAAAGAGGATACTTTTTTCAAACAAACATACTTTTAAAATTTAAGAAATACAAAATTTTAAATTATTTTTATTTTAATTCTAAACGTTAACTTTAGTCCTAAATATGCATTTTATATTTACAGGTAAAATATTTAAGAAAAATCTAAAAAAGGAACGAGTTTGTGTGAACGAAGTTTTGTGGCAAAACCTTTCTGAATATTATTTGATGAATGTCTTTTACACTTATAATTTCAATAAGACTCATAAAACTCATGTGAAGAACTTGGTTTTCTTATTTGATCGTTCGTCAACAAGTTGAAATAGATAAAGTCATTTTGCGTTTAAGAGTTAACAAAGATATTGTTTGTGTTTGTCATTTTAATTTTCAAAGTAAAACAGTGTAGACTAGTAGTTAAACTCTCACGTATTTCGGTAATTGTTTTCTACATTTCATTGTTTATAAATTATAAAGTTAATTTTTTGTCCCTTATAATTCCACTCATCAATCAATTAAAATTGTTTCTATGACCTCTAAAGCATCTTGTAGCAAATTTTAATGGGAAGATGTTGTGTATTATTATCTAAACCATATGTAAAAAATTGGAACACCTTCACTGTAACAGTACTCCAACTATGAAGAAATATTTATTGTCATTGAATGAGAGGTACCACCCGCACTTAAAAATTATAAAATACTAATTGCCTATGTTAAGGGCCGGCTTATCAGAAAATTACTGTGCAATTTTGGGAAAATCGGCTCTGTAGTTTAGAAGTATTTAGGGAACAAAATTTCATATGCTTTCTTACTTATATATCGTTGATTGCCCCTTTTGCACCTAACCCCTTGATTTTTATTTTAAAAGGTTTAGTTTACCATAAGAGTGAATCCTATAAAGCTTGAATACATTTGACTTCGGAATTTAATAATGTCAATTTATGGGTGGTACTGCTCTTATTTCCTCTACCCCGCCGATTGTTATTTTAAAATTTATAGTTCACTATAATAGTGGCTTTCACCACGTTTGAAGACTCTAGCTTAGATAGTTACGCTACGCGATATTTAATATATACATCCAATGGAGGTATTGCTCCGGCTGCGCCTTCCCCCTTAATTTAAATTTTCCAATGTGTAGTTTACTATAAGAGTGACTTCTTCCAAGTTTGAATATTCTCGCTATAACAGTTCTTAAGATATGCGATCGATAAAATTGGCGTCCTATGGGGGGTACCACTTCCCCTAAAGCTATCTTAATTCAATTTCGGTGCTCAGAAGATGCAACTGAAAAAAATTCAAGAAAATGGGTGCAGCGGCTATTAACATATGCAATTATTAATAATGGCATCTTATGATGGGTTTCACTTTCCCTGCCCTATCGAAAAAATAATTGCTCCTCCTCTGTCTACCCCATCCATTTTTATATTGAAATTTATAGTTTACCTCCTATAGGAGGTATTTCCCCCCTGCGCCAGCCATAAGACTTCTACAAAGTTTGAACATTCTCACTATAACAGTTCTAAAGATTTGCGATATTAAATATTGGCGTCCTATGGGGTTACCACTCCCCCCACTGCTATTTTAAATCAATTTTTGGGCTCAGAAGATCCTACTACCAAAAGTTCAACAAAATGCTAGCAGCGATATTTAATATTGTACTTATTCCCTGCCCCTATCGAAAAAAGGAGCCTATTTTATTATAAAAAATTAAAGTAGAATATATCGTTAGCTAAAACGCAAACGGCCCTATTTAACATTTTGAAAATTTTACAGGAGAAGGAAAAAACTGTTTTATACTAATGGTATGGTTTCGACCAGCATGGTTTTCACCAGTATTATAAAAAAGGTGTGAGAAATTGAATTCTTGGAAAATAAAATAAAATTTTAAAATATTTCAAAAGTGTTGTTAGTTAAGTCCTTTGGTACTCTAATTTTATGAAACCAAAGGCCCTATCTACACATTAATACAAAGTAGATTAATTGTATTTTTTCATTTATTAGAAAAACGCTGTTTAATAAATTTAATTATATGAACACGCTTTTTATTTATTTGTAATAAACATTAATATTATTAATATATTTTATTTAAAAAATTGCATTAAGCTGTAACAAATTTATTTCTCTATAATAAATAAATTGTTAAACGGTCAAATCTATCAATTTTTTTTGACAACTTACAATGTTGTCTATACACACAATCAGTTAAGTCTTTTTGCGTTTATGAAATAAATGCTTTTGTAGATAGGGCCGTTTGTTTTTCGTTAATAATATTAGTAATTTTTTTCAGATAACTCCAAATTTGTTTGTGGATGTGTATTTCGATGCGATGCATCAGAATCAATAAAAAAACCGATTTTGGATTTTTTGTTAGTTAGAGCCGTTTGCGTTTTAGCTAACAATATGTATATATTTTCTTAACCTACTTATACAATTAATGATGGAAAAATTCCAACCAATTGTAGTGGGGAATGTAAGAAGAGATAAACTCACTGTTTATTGTTGTTGTTTGTTTAAACATTGATATTGTTACAAGTAAACTTTTGCTTATGATTCTTATTCGCTTAACAGTTTTTTATGTTAAATATCTTAAGTTTTCCTAAAATCTTTCGATGAAGTTCCCTGACGATCTGGCCTGAGCAACCATTGAAATGCGCATAGGAACAAACAATAAATTTCAGTGTTTATATCAAGAATAAAAATTGGGAATTAAGCACAACTAACAAAATGTTCTTAACTTATCTAATTTATTTATTTTTTTCATTCGATGCAATTATTTTATACTTAATTTGTCTCTACACGCACTTACTACAGTCATATTATGATTAGATATGTAGGTTACCTACCAAAACTATAAAGTGGTTGCTTGCGATCATTCGGATTATCAGTATGTAAGACGCGTTTTGTTTCTGATTTTTCTCGAGACAAGTTGGCTTCGTTATTCCTTCAAAGTTTGAGACGCTTTATTGTTGACAAAGCAAAATTGTAACAATTATAAAAGACACTTCTTAATTCCGTTTTCGCCCCAAGGGCGATCACTACAGGGTCATAATATCAGAGTATTTTTTGGATTATTTCGGCACTATAAACTGCCAAAGGAATGGTGCAATACGAAACAAACAACAATTTGAAGACCAAGTTCCAGTTTTCTCGAACAAAGGTGCTCGCTAACTGTCGCCGGGCCACTGCTGGCCATAGATAAACTACACAATTTCAGTGCTCAAGTCTGACACCTGCCTAAACCAAATTTCTGGCACACGCTATACAAATTAACTGTGCAATATTTTATTTATAATTTATAGGCAAAGAAGACAACATGTTCATTAGGGCGGGTCGATTTTTTTTTTAAATCGTATAGCAAAAACGTAATCTACATGAAATTCTAAGAAAATTCTCCGAAGAAACCATGGGTCTAAAACAAAATCCTAGTCCGCGCCTCTCGACTTGAAAATTTGGCTGCCCGCCTTGGAAAAAAATTTTTTTGAATAAACAGCTTTTTAAAAAAAGAAATTGAATTTTTTTAATAAAATGGTTTAGTAAGGTTATTCTTTTGCGCTTTATATTATTTTACAATCAAAATTTTTTTTACATTGAAAAAATTTTCACCCCAGTAAAAAAATTTTCAAATCGAGAGGCGCGGACTAGGATTTTGTTTTAGACCCATGGTTTCTTCGGAGAAATTTCGTAGAATTTTATGTAGATTACGTTTTTGCTATACGATTTTTAATTTATTTTTTCATCCATACAAATCGACCCGCCCTAATGTTCATACTGTACAATTTCATAAACTTGAGAAAATATAAAAATCGTTTGGATGTTTACTCAGTTCACAGCGTAAACGGAAAAAATGCTGTCAAGCACATGCACAGTGCCAGGCTTGAGCACTGAACTTGTGTGCCGGAATAATGCAAAAGTCCTTAAATTGAAGATCGCCACTTTATCGTTGTTGTTGTTGTTAAAAAAATATGGCTTACACAAGCAGAAACGTTATAATTATGACGACTAAAATCTTCTTAAAGCAACATACTATGGTCATATTATATGGTTTGCATCTAACTATTTGTATAATAAAATAAGTATTGTTTGTAGTATAATAATATTATTAAAAATAAAAATAATAATGTTGTTATATTCATTATTGACTATAGTGAAAATCTAAATAAAAAACCATCTAACAAAATAGCAATGTTGCCTTTAGAAACATTCATGAAATTTTAAAAGCTTTTTAATGCATGTTATCGGGTTCAAATTCATTAAGAACTGCTTGAGTTAGAGGCAAATTACTAAAGCAAGATTTTTTAGTTTTCGGAAAAAACGAAAACACGATTTAAGAGACCACTTCCCGTTCGTCAATATTTATGTGGAATATACGAAAATTCTTGGTTTTTAGAGTAGATTAAGAAAATCGATGTTCAAGAAGAAATTTCGAAAAAAGTATACAAATTGAGACGGTCCAATGTGTATGTTGTTACTTGTAACTATTGCGAATATTTTTCCGGTGTAACTTTTTATGACAAATTAAAATTTTTAATTTAAACTTTTTTAAATTGTATGCTTTTGAAACAAAGCACATAACACTCGTGTGTATAGGAATACAATTGAAGTAGTTCCTCATACATAAAAACATACATACATACAATACATAGAGAATGGAAATCTTAACGAATATTTATATAACAGACAATAGTGACAAGATGTGCTAAGTTTAAGGTGCTATCAGTGTAATCAAAGGATGTGTTGTGAATTTTATTTTGAAAGAAGAACAAACGTCTTTTGATTAGTGACTGTTTTGAATGCAAATTTGGAAAATAATTACTATTTGCTTTGTAAGAAATTTAATTTGATTCGGTTTTCCTATTTGGCAAAAAGATTTTAATTACAATTTAATTTTAAGAACATTTTGCTACACTGAAAACAAAGTTTTTAAACTAAAACAAGATTTTTTTAAATAAAGAATAACACTGTGTGTAATTTTTTAAGTCATGGCAAAATAACCACATGCGGACAATAAATAACCATAAGGGACCAAAAAAAAAAGACCCGTGTCTCCCAGGTTTTCCGAAAGTCATGCACTTTTTTTATGGGCCCTTAAAGATTTAGCGCCTCGGTGTCATTTTTGCAAAAAAGTGATCATTTTCTCAGGCTCATATCTTGCAAACCGTTCGGAATTTTGATTAACCCTCTGTGACAAAGTTGTAGCCTTTGCCATAAAGAAGAAAAATTGTGAACATATAAAATCAAAAAAATTCATCTTCAAGATCAAAAAAAACCTAAAAAAATTCGATTTTTTTTTTACCTTTTTTCCCTGTTCAAAATTCAAGAAAACAATCAACCACAACAATGTACCTTAGATCTAAATAAAAAACTTTCTCGAACATATGAACTTCCTAAGAATGATTCTTAACACCGTTTTAATTTTTTACTGATATTTACTGATTTTTTCAGTGAAAAATAAAAGTTAAAATTTGTTCATTATTTTTTCAATAAAAATAAAAGTTAATATTTGATGGTTATTTCTTGAAATAAGTCATAACAGTTACGGTCCCTGCTCAGGGCCCTGCACCTATAATTTTATGTTTCTAAATTCAATTTTATAGAAAATTCTAAAACTACCACATGCAGTACCACAGAAGTAAAGGAAATAAATTTAATTTCCCGTATCTTGATACTTTGTTTTCCTTTTCCAGTGTCAACAATTTCAATATTTAAGTAGCCCATAGAATTTAATACCAATATGTCAATATGAAGTAGTCCCAAAAATGCCGAAAATCAAAAAAGTACCAGACTCCCGTCCTCTTAATTTTCTAATGATCGTTGATAAATATTAATTTTTTTGTGTCTCTTTTAGTTTTGGAGATATATATTGTGCACTTCCGTAAGCAAATACCTTTCAAATGGTTTATTTTTTTGTTCAAAACAGAGGAGGAAAATGTTAACTCGAGAAGGACTTAAAACAAAACTCCAACAAACACTTAGGTTCGATTTCAAATTAACAATTATTTGAAATCAAACCTTGAAATTTGAAAATTAAGCATTCTTAGCAAAAAAAAGGGAAATTGTTTTCAAATTGATAAATGCATTTATTTTCAACTTGCTTTCAGAAGTTATTCTCAAATGTGGATTTTTATTGGTTTTGCCAAAAGTTGGGGAAAATTTATACATGTAGGTACTTTTGATGCTAAAAAAGAAGCGTAGGGAAAATCGAACAGATATCTTATAATCCCCATAATTTAGGGATGTTTCGTCATATCGCATTATTTATGAACTTGACCAAAACGGTAAAATATTTATATTTTTACTAAAATCGCTTCAAAATATATTTCTAGAGTTGTATGTATATGTTTTCTACGATATCATTCAATGGAAACAAACATTAGACGTTACTGTTGCGGAACCCTTGAACATTGTTTCAACGTCTGATTTTTCTTAGCTTGTGTAGGTATTTTTTCGAAAAGTTCACTGGCAACACTGATTTTAATACAAATTGTAAAATAAATAAAAATATTTTTCCAATATACCCGACATATTTAAATATATATTGAACATGTAACATTTTATTAAATTTTAAAGGGAACATCATCAGAAAAGAACGCTTTACACTTTTAAAATAACACATGTTTTTCAGAAAAGGACATAACAAAATGTAAAATGCAGAATAAATGCAGAATTTTACTCAGAAAAGAAAACGCCATAAATAGATATAAATTTTCTGTGACCATGTTAAGCTTTTTAATAATTTAAACAATTTTGTTATCTACAGTAGCTGTCAAAAACGTTTTAAATATCAATGCAAATTATTTACCAATTCGTCTTAAAATTATTTTAATGATATAAGAAGAATCGTTTAGGAATTATAAAAGGTATTCGAATTCATGTTCAACAAATTTGGGGAAAAATTAGTATTCCTTTTGCAATTTCAATTATTTCCTTCTGCTCTTTCTACGTTTAATGATTAACGATTATAATTTTTGATGTATCATTCTTCTTGTCATTTGTTTTTATTCTGGGTTTATAATGAAGTGAGTTAAACATCATTTGGTAATTCATTTTTGTTATTTGGCTTTTTCACCAGCCGAACCTTAAAACATTAACAAAGAAAAAAAAATGATATGCTATTTAAATTCAATTAGCAAATTATGTAGGTAGGTCGTTTTTGGAAATATTTTAAAACCCAGTTAAAAGGTAAATTTAAAAATTTGGATTAAAGTTTGCGTTTGTATAATATTTTTGACAAATAATCTTCTAACCATATAATGGTTACCATTATATTATCAGTCATCGACAATGAGAAATATTTTATAACTATTTTCATGTCAAAACTTAACAAAATGTTATACTTTGTATTTAAATTTAAAGTGTTTTTATTTTTATTAAAATTTTATTTGTATTACAATATGCGCATACGAAGTTCTCCCACAATCATTTAATCGTAATTTGTTTAAATAAAACGAACAAGAGGTCACGTTTTCTTTACTTTTAGACGATTTAAAAAAAGTGTTTGTTCATTAAAATTCTGTTGTTTATAGGCAAATGAACAAATTTAGTCAAATATGCTGTTTCTTTTAAACAGTGCAATATGGTTACTTAAGTTTTGAAGGTATTTTCTTTAGCGAGCACTTTTTTCAGCTGGTTTTAGACGACATGCATTAAACAGTGTGCTTGTCGAATTTCCCACTGCAAAATAAATACATGTCGTGTTAATCTGGTTTTGTTCAATAAGATCGTGTTCTATTTTGAACTGAGAAACCATCCGACATCAGCTGTTTTGTAGGAAACTTTTTTGTGGTGGCAAATATACACTTGGGGTATTCACAAGTTGTGTTATCATGTTATATTGCCATAATGTTCTAAAATTTTACAATTGTTTAAAAATATTTTTGTTGCTTTGTAAATTTTTGCCACAAATCACATGCGGCGTCAAATTATATCGACTTAGGATTCAGATGTTTGGTAAACAAAATAATATTAATTTGTGATTTGCGTCTGAAGAATGGAAAATAAACAGGTAAGATCTAATTTAGTTTATTAATTCATGGATTAGAGTTAACAAATATTTTTATTTTAGGTAAATATTTATTTTTTATATTTGTTTTAAATCAGCTGATTTAAATTCAAAATAGCACACTGAATTATGAGGGTATGTACACATACGAAAAAAACACTAGTACGCAAAAAGTGTTATACTCAATTAACACACACATAGCAGCTAATTATGTGCAGAAAACACTTAAAACTACCAGTGGGACATAATTTTATTTAAATAGAGCGTAAAATGCATTTTTGACGATTTTTTCAATTTCGGCTTGGATGCATGATACCCATGGTAGTGAAAGGGTTAATGCATATTTATAAAATATAATGAAGTCAAACATGCAAGCACGCGCCAAGTTGTGCAAGAAAGCAAAGAGTAAAAAAAATGATAAATGGCATGTTCGACATGCCCCATTCCAAAAAATTAATGTTGAGTTCAAGAGTTATGTGAATTTCCATACTTAAGCTACTATCACACTTGGCAAATATTTTACAGAAAAGATGTGACTAACAGTTTATTTTGATTATAATACCACATCTTACAGAAAATAGTTTTTTGGTATGTCTAGCATATAATAAGCTTTATTTTGTGATATTAAAACCATGTTAAATCTCACTAACTGTTAAAAAAAGTAGTGGTTTTTGGTTATTTGGTCAAATGTTTAATAAATCTAATTGTAGCTTTAGAATTTTTTTTTATTTTTATTTTTTAATTCCCTATCCTAATTGATTTTTAGGAGGCTACTGAAAATTTCGGACCCTGTTGTTATGGAATTTTTTTTATTAAATTGTTCTGCAAAATTGCTGCAAATGTAGTCTACCGGGCACATAAAGGTTAAATTTGAAAGCTTTCTTTGACAAATTAGGAGCCAAATAAGCTTTAAAAACACTTCAACAACCAAACCGAAAATTTTACGTTTGCACAAACCTTTTGAAATAATCAAACATGTAGAAAATATTTATAATTTTTTTTTAAGAATTTCATTGAAAACTTTACAGATTGAAGAAGGAGAAGAAGAAGCATAAAGAAAATAGTCGAGGAAAAAGTCTGGCTCCTTCGTGTTCATTTTATTCATGTTCTTATACAGGGTGGCGCAGAATGAGCTATATGGTTTGACATCTTTATAACTTTTTTAATTATTATTCTTTCCTAGCTTTTTTCAGCATTTTGTGAAGGAGGCTTGGCGAATTATTCATGAAGCATTAAAAGATAGAGCTACAGCACACAGTGCAGGTGCCTCAATGGCTTTGTTAAGGGACATATTCGGCGAACGCATTGTTTTGCGCACAAGCGATTTTAAAAAGAGCACGTATGTATGTGCGAAGCAGAAAATGAACATCACTTACAGGATATCACGTTTGAAAGCTAATTACAAAAAATTCCACAACAATATACTGTATTTAAAAAAAAAATTAATTATTATGGTCGCATAAATATAAAAGTTATACGCCATATCGCTAATTCTGCACCACCCTGTTTATATAATATATAAATAATATATATAAAATAAAAGCAGAAAAAAATAGTGCTTAGGATAAAATAAAAAAGTCATCAAACAGACACATTTTCGACACCGATCCTTTTACTAACTTTTTTACTTCTCAGTGATATTTAAATGAAAGTGTCTTTTTTGCGTCCTCTAGAAGAGTTTTTTTTATCTTATCCCTTTCAAGGTGAACAACTGTTGCCGATTAAATATTAAAGCTAAAAGAGCTAGAGCTTCTACGATCATAAATGCTTGCAGGGATAAAACTTAAAGTTTCTCCTGTGACAAATTTTATTACGACAAAAACGTAACGACAACAAACTGTTACCACATTTTATTTAGAATACTTCCTGTTCTTTTTAAGGAACAGTTTAAATTTATATTTATTTACTTGTATTTACATAATTTATAAGGTTTTGTTTTTTAAGTTTCATTTACTCTGTTACAAAAACATTAAAGCAAATTCATGAATTTTTGTACACCCCCTACCACATTAAGTTGCGAAGGGGGTACACTAAGTTTGCCATTTCATGTAAAGCTCTTTAAGTATCTGTATATAAATCAGCAAAGGCAAAACATTTAAGAACACTTTCCTCCTCTATTTGGCAACCGATTTGAACAAAACATACATCATTTGAAAAGTATTTACTCACAGGTTTGAATTTGCTACTAATACAAATACAAAAAATTTGATTTTTTTATTAATCAAATAATAAAAAATATATGGTGGTGGATTATTCGATAATTTTCAGAAAGCTGTTTTCGATTATTTCGAATTTAAAAATCTTATGTATAAATCGGAACAGACTTAACAGTTAAGAACGCTTTCTTCCTTTGTTTGTCAACCAAACCTCAATGGGCAGAAAAAAGTATCAAAAAGGGGAAATACAGAAAATTAAATTTCTTTCTTTTTCTTTTCGGTGCATCATGTAATAATATTTAAATTTTCAATAATACTGAATGTAGAAACATTAAATTATAGGTACGAGTTACTGAGTGAATGAGAACCTATAAGATGAAAAATGTTGGTACGTTTTGTTTATCTTCTGTTGTCATCATTTGTTAATATTCGACCTACAAAGATAAAAATAAACATGCATGGTCATGATTGAATAAGAATGTATAAAAGTGAGATTTTTGTACTTTTTCGTTCAACATTAATTCATTTTCGTTAATTTTATACATAGAGACATATAATCAAACATGCATTGTCCTGAGTGGATTGCAATACATGTATAAAGGAGACGCTTTGATACTTCTTTGTTTTGCAATTGATATTTTCTGATACATATTTTTAATACACAGTAAAAACTTCGCCTACTTTTTTAAAATGAATAGCTTCTTTCACTCATTATTTGGTATCTTTCTTCTATAACTGCTTCTATAACAACTTCTATAACTACTTATTTCTGGATGTGTGTAGGTACAAAAATAATGGCTTACTTTTTAATGCGTTCATTTTGGGACATCCCTTGTAAAATTCAGTGGTTCTTTCAGTAGAATTGTAAATAGTGCTTTTACGTTTTTCTGATTATTTAGCGCATTATTTTGTAGGCGAAGTTTTTACTGGGTATTGAACTTAGAAAATTAAATTAACTCAAGTAGAAGATAAAATATGTACCGGCGGTTGGCCTCTTGCCAAATTGATCGACTAAGACGAAAAAAATAAATGCTCGCAACATATAAATTAATACGAACTATGTCCTCTTCATATTTACATAAAAATATATGGTCGAATGTTGACTATTAGGTGAACATTAGTTTATTTAAGAAGTTATTAAAAGTCGATGTAAACATGTCCGTCTGGTAAAATCCCGCTCACTTTCAAGGGACTCAAAAGGATAATATTGGTGTCAAAGTGATTCTAGTTTTTTAAGCAGTTGAGGGCTGAAATCCAGCAGTTATAAATCAAAATATGCAGTAACCACCCTTAAAAATAGATAATTTGGTTACACAAGCTATCACAAATATTAAAATAAGATTTCGCAAAAAGTCTTTTTGTATGACTAGAAACCATACCCCAAAATTTCGTGGAGATAACATCATAATTTACCATATGCTCCATATAAAGCCCGTTCTCGAAAAACACTTTAGTACACCTTAAACCGTAACGAATAATGCTGTTGAAATACATTTCAGTCTGTCACAGTTTTGGCAACGCTGCAAGACATACGTACACTGAAAAGAAAAATCATTCCGAAGCGGTATTAATAGTACGGTGAGTACGGATTTTCTTGAATCAAGTACAGAAAGATTGATTCATGTACTGATTTTCAATCGCGAAATACTTAACCTTTCCATATTTAATCCCGAATTCGTACTTGAAATAATCCGAAAATGAGATTGAGATAAGTAAATCTTAGATTGAATCTTCACAAAATGCGCTTGACTTAGGTTTTTTTAAGTTTATTCACCCGTACTTGAAATACGCCAAAAGTGAAATTAGAAGAAGAATTGTAATATTATAGATTTACTTACCCGTTTTACACCTTAAAAAATTTCAATTATAAAACACCAGCATCATTCCCGCTATGTGCTTTTCTTTAAAAACTTAATGCGAATATATAACTGAAAATATAAACTAAATGAGAAGCAAGAATTCTAAATTTTACTTTTTAAATATAAATATAATTTGTTGTCGTGTTGTTCTGTTGTTTTCGCTGCTTCTACACACAACAAGCCAAATGTTTTTTAACTACTAGTGTGATGTTGAGGTTAAAACGATAACCTTGTAATTTTCTCTCAGAGTGGCACTAACGAAAGGTTTGTGTGTCGTTTCCAGGTGACAAGCAATTGATTGTGTAGTAAAATTTGTATGAAAAGCATTCAAAAAACTAAGTGATTTTCATATAAATTTTTCTACACAATCAATTGCTTGTCACCCGGAAGCAGCACATTAATATTTATTTCTTGGTTTAAGCATTTTTTACTTATTTCAAGAAATGCTGGGATTGGTTTTTTTAATCCCAATTAGGACTGTTTTAAGTACGACTCGTAGTTAATGTAACTATAAAACGAACTGAATCCCAAGAAAACCTTTTATAAAAAGCTTAATTTATCCCGAGTGCCAAAGTTTTTCTTGGGATTCAAAAATTAATTAACAAGGTTTCTTTCGAATGTGCTTAATTCCCATTTCATACTATTGAGAAACTGAAATTTATTGTTGAAGGGATAATATATTCCTATGCGCATTTCACTGGTTGCTTTGGCCAGATCGTCAGGAAACTTCATACAAAGATTTTAGAAAAACTAAAGGTATTTAACAAATAAAACTGTTAAGCGAATAAGAATTATAAACCTCAGTTTTACCTGTAACAATATCAAAGCTTAAACAAAAACAACAACAATAAACAGTGAGTTTATCTTTTCTTACAGTCCCGAGTGTGTTTCTTTCTGTGTATCAGGGTTGGATATTTGGGTTTTGTACCAACTTTGACGGCACCTTTTTCTGTTAAGGTAACTCTCAACAAAAGTTACATTTGCACTTTGTGCTAACGTATGCTGACGATTGAGCAGTAGTACACCAACAAGCCATAGCAATACATAGTATTTATATAAACTTTAATGTACGTTAATGTTTAAATTATTTTACTTTTGTTTTATTACATACTTATGAAAACATTTGTTTATGTGGTTATTTGCATAACTTAAGTATTATTTTTGGTAAGGGAAGTTTTCAATAAAATGTTGCCTAAAAAGCTTGTTTAAGGACAATGTTCTTCGTTTAATAAATTATGAGTAGCAGGTCATTAAAGATGCCTTAAGTATATAACATTTGTACTGTGTATTACGATTTTCGCAATCGTTCAAAACGTTGAGGGAGGTTGATTTTTAAAATGGCAAATTTTATGAAAACTTTTTGTTCGTAATAGAGAGTGGCTGTTAAGAAAGTGATTTTTTGTTTTCAATAAAGTATAAAAACGGCTGTTTGTTCGAAAAAAATATTACGAAAATCGTAATACACAGTACAAATTGTTCGAATCCGTAAATGATTTCTTTCGAATCGAAATACGCGGTAACCCCCAGGGGATTTTATTAAATTCACAGAAAAAATAGAAAATTGACTTTAATTTAACAATTCGTTCAGACAATTAAATATTTTACCAATTTTGCCCCTGCAAAAGAATTGATCATATCAATTAACGGATTTGTATATTCGAGTCATGCCACACAAATTTAGTAAATTAAAAAATTAATTGCATAAATTAAAAAAACACAAAATGTATACAAACATTTAAATTTATGTGTTTTTATTAAAAAAATTAAAGTACATCAATAAATTTTTTAATTGAAAAAATTTTGACAAAAATTTTTCTGTGTTTGGAACATTTTAAAAGACCAAAGTTATATTTCTTTGACTTACGAGAAAATATTTTTTCTGCCAGCAAAATAATCTTTAATGGAATTAAGCTATAATATGAAAATAAACCATAATATCTTTTTGCATTTTTAACAACATAAAGGAACTTGCGTTGAAAAAAATATATTCTAACTTTTATTCATATTTTATTGATAATCTTAGTGACGCCTCTTTTGTGTAGTGCCGAGCTTAAATGTGTTTCTTGCTGTTTACGACCTTGTTTTCGAATGTGTGAGACAATTATCCTTGTAGGTGTTCTTCCTTTCAGCTTACAGCCATTAATGTTGGATTTATTGTTGTTCATCTTTGCCCGTTTTCCTAAAATATTAACCATTTGCGATGATGGTTGTTTTTCGAAGTATCATACACACAAACATTCGCAATGAAGTCAAAAGTTAAGTCACACACAAACATTTAGAATGAAGTCAAGAGTTTTTAAAATGACTTTGATGGTGGTGATTATGTGGAATAAAACGAAACATACTTGATGACACTGATGTAAATGCATCCGTTGTACGTTTTTTCTCTTTTTTCTATTGAAAGAGTCAATTAAAGGATATTTGAGGACTTCCATAACACTTCCAACTAAACTTAGTTTAAGTTGATATGTATACAAGTAAAAAAAGTCAAGGTCTACCTAAATTTTGATTGAAATAACAAATTTAAAAATATTACATTTAATTAATTTCATTTTAATCTATCAAAAGATTTTGTTTGCTTAAATTAATTTTAATACCACAATTTTTTGGGGATACTAAAAACTATATCTTTTTAACAACATTATCAATAATACCGGGTTTACCAACAGCTTTAAAGTTAATTTGTGAACGCACTATTTCACTGATCATCTCACTGTCATTTTCTTTTTTTTCAGTAAACTCGACATTTTCATCTTGGTAAAGTGCTCGAACGAACAACGTATGCAAATTATAAAAATGTACCACCGAAATTCGGAGTCGGTGACCGCAGCTTTAAGAGCGGTAACTTCAATTTTCGGTCGTTATTCTCGCCCTAGAAGACAAGAAATTACAAGTATGGTGCAAAAATTTGAGTCTAAATATTCATTGTGTGATGCTGCCGTGCCAGTGAGAAAACGGTTTGGTCGAAGTGACGAAAATATCGCTGCCGTTCAGGCGTCCATAGCAAACGATCCAAATCAGTCGATTCTGCGGAGTTCTCAAGAACAGGGCATCGCCAAGATGACTTAATGGCAAATATTGCGTAAAGGTCTTGGTTTACACCCATACAAGATCAAGCTGACCCAAGAATTGAAGCCAAAGGACCACTTGACTCGAGGTACGTTCTCCGATTGGGCTCTGGAGAAGAGGCGCCAAGAGGATGAATTTCATCGCAAAAGCTAATTTTTGGCTCAATGGGTTCCTCAATAAGCAAAATGTGCGTTATTGGTTTGGTGAAAATCCACATGTGATTCATGAATCACCACTTTATCCACAAAAAATAACTGTTTGGTGCGGTTTGCATGCCAGCATCGTCATTGTGCCATATTTGTTCGTCGACAATCACGATTCCCACACGCAGAGAAAAAATATGGTTGGACATGGTTACGGCAACCATACTGTGTTTATTGTAACAATATATTGTTGTTGTACACAAATAATTGTTATTTTTGTTAAATATCAGCAATATTATAGTTACTGTAAACATATTAATGTTTATCGCAATTATAAATTTGAGTATTGTTGACCGAAAAATAATTATTTTTCTAACAACTAAATTATGATAACTTTCAAAACATATTATATTACTCACAGCCATAACATGATATTTAATAGCCATAACATGATAACTTTATATACATTTATCATAATAAGTTTAAGATGCAATCAAAATATCGTTACTCTAATAATAATTTGGTATCGCCATTTGTAAAATAATTTTGTATCAGTTGTGTCGTGTTTTACATAAAAATGTCGAATTATTTGTTAGTGAGTGGCTAAATAACAAAAAAATAACCATTAAAATAAACAAGAAATTAAAAAAAAATAAAGAAAAATATTAAAAAAGAAATAACAAAATAACCATTAAAATAAACAAGAAATTAAAAAAAAATAAAAAAAAAACATTAAAAATGGGTTGTAGTGTCACAAAATAAAATATCTTTGCTTAAAAATTTTAATAATCTTAAAGTGGTGGAAAAATTTGTGAAATATTGGTGCAAAATATTGACCATTACTGGTAAGTTTTGTGTTATTTTAAGAGAAAAATAATGAAAACTCCATAAAATAAATTATAAATAATTTCGACCTACGACAAAAAGATTACAGTAACTATATTATGTTTTTTATTTTATCATAAGTATTTTTTTCCAATAAAAATATTATGTTTAAAGTTGTATCATATTATGATGTAAAAAATGTATGTATAACAGTTCATATCACTTTGCATCATAATATGATTACTTCTAAACTTATTATGATTGCCATGACAATAATATGATTACTTCTAAACTTATTATGATTGTCATGACAATAATATGATTACTTCTAAACTTATTATGATTGTCATGACAATAATATGATTACTTCTAAACTTATTATGATTGTCATGACAATAATATGATTACTTCTAAACTTATTATGATTGCCATGACAATAATATGATTACTTCTAAACTTATTATGATTGCCATGACAGTAATATGATTACTTATTAACTTATTATGGTTAGCATGACAACAATATGATTACTTCTTATCTTATTATGATTACCATGACAGTAATATTATAACTTCTTAACGTTTTATGATTAACAGGATAACAATATGATTAAGGGAAAAATATTATGATGTAATATTACGAACATATTTGGTCATAATATGATTTAATAACAATCGTAATATGGTGACTACAATCATGAATCTTATCATAATATGTTGCTCTTAGAATATGTTTACCACAACCATGTTTTTTCTTTGCGTGCATGTTATTGTGAATGGCGATCGTTATCGCACCATGATTAGCGATTCTTTTTGGCCCGAACTGAAAAACATAGGCTTGGACGACATGTGGTCTCAACAGGACGGTGCCACAAGCCATACAGCAGACGTTACAATCGATCAATTGAAGAGTAAGTTTTGTGAAGGTGTTATATAAACAAATTGACCAGTTAATTAGCCGCCTTGTTCGTGCGATTTTACGCCTTTAGACTATTTTTCTTTGGGGGCTGCGTCAAATCATTGGTCTATGCCAACAAGCCGACGACATTTGAAGAACTCAGAGCCAGCATTGAACGCAAAAGAGCGGCCGCGACGGCCGAAACGTGTGACCGAGTCATCAAAAATTGGGTCCAACGAATCGACCGCTGCCGACGTGCCCGCGGTATATGAACGAAGTCGAGTTCCATTCATAAATGCTTTGATTGTATTTCAAGTCGATCATAAAGTTTTGGAAATATCTTAAATGCGGGCGTGTTCTAGAATCCGAATCCACTCGAAAGTGGATTACTTTAGCATTATTGGTGTTCTGCATTTCACATCCACATGTTTTTATTCGTTTTCAATTAGAGTAGATATGGGTTGGTGAAAGTAAACCGAATCGACTTTTATTGTTATATGTGATAACATTTTTAACAAAAAAATTAATATTGCTTTTAGCTTAAAATCTTCTTAATCCAATTTAATCAAAAATATATCGTTATCTAAAAGGCAAAGGGCCCTTACTAACCCTAAATTTAAAGTCGACATTTTCATTGATATTGATGTAATTATACCAAATTTTTTTGGACGATTTTTATGTTATTTTCAGACAATTTGTTTCTTTAATCGCTTTAGCGATCTCTTAGTTTTTGGGTTTGTTTAAACTTTGCAATTTTTCGCGAATTTTAGCCATGTTCGCGATATAAGCGATTTGGTCGTGTAAGTTTTCTGATTCTTTACAGCTTTAACTATTTATAATAAATAGTTGACTTTGCTATCATGCCGCTGTTTGCAAATTTTTGCGAATTTCCTTGAATTTAGCAATTTTTACCGATTTTTTGCCATTCCTTATAGTTTTAGGGACTTTAAATCAATATTATGGCTGGTTTGAAATATTAAAATTTTTCGCGAATTTTCGCTATTTTTGCAATTTTTTTTTTGTTATTTTCCTACATTTTGTTTTTTTAACCCATTTAGAGATTTCAAATAAATTTTAGTGTTTGTTTAAAAGTTTGCAATTTTTCGAGAATTTTAGCCATGTTAGCGATTTTTTTTGTGATTCTTTACAGCTTTCACGATTTTTAAAAAATATTAGACATTGCTATCATACTTCGGTTAGCAAATTAGCGATCATTAGTTCAACAAAAGTTTTTTCAAACAAAAACTTCGAATACACAAAAACATGCTGATTTGAGAACACCAATTTATGAATTATGCTGATTCAAAAAATTTTTCGTTTTCAATTCGAGTCTAAACCTAGAACATACCTGATGGTGTCCGTTTTATTTTAAAAAAGTCCTTATTGGAAAGAACTGTTATTTGCATTCATCTCCTAAACATTTGAACAAGAACATAATGTTTTGTTTTACTGTATTAAGAGGTTAGAGTAAGGCCCTTTAATCGCTTTTTGGCTTATTGCTCTCAATTAAATGCATAACAAGTAAAATTCTATAAATTGTGCCGAGTTTTTGTATCCTCCACCCAGACAAAGATTATTTCGTGATTGGGCTTTTAAAATCAAAAATTATAAGCCAAAATTCTTAAAAACTGATCTTACAGTTTTTCACAATTAGTCAATCCTTACGATAATTGTCAGCGAGAGTTATAGACGTTTATAACAATGGCTGGCCTACTTTTACTACAATAGCATTGTTCGTTACGGTTTAAAGCGAACTAAAGTGCTCTTAAAGAGGGGCTTTACTCTTAAGTAGACAACAAATTTGTGTGGCTCAAACTGCCACCTGGGCCTGGCTGGGACTACTTTTATATGTATGAAGTTTTATGGCTTTAGCAGAAACATTTTATTGTCAAATGGAATAATTCTTCGAAATTTATGTAAAGAATGAATTCTTATGTGTTCTTTTTACTTTTTGTTATGTTTTTTTTTGATTTTAATTACTTTGTAATCAAACTATCCACCTTAAGCTACGTTCACAATCAAAAAAACAATTTCGTTTTTTCTTCAATCTTTTTTCTTCCCAAAGTATTTCATATATTTTCCTTTCATTTTTAGAACAAAAATGTAACTAACATTTTTTTAAAAATGTAACTAAAGTTGAGTCAACTAGAACTTCAGCAACAATTTGTATGAAATTGTTTCTGACGTTTAAAATAATTTTATTTAGTTTTGAATGAGAATTTTTACAAAATGTTTACAAAAATAAAAATAAATGCTTAATATTGTTGTGGCTAAAATTTGCAAACGGTTTCTTGATGCAAAATGTGTGTAGTTACAAAAGAAATTGTTGCTCTATTATGAACACCAAGTGAAAATGTTATTTATGATTGTGAACGCAGCTTTATACTAAATATGTTGCTTTAATATTTTAATTTTTTCTTTAAAATTTATATGTACGTGTGTATTTTTGAACAAAAATTTCATGGATTTTTAATTTTTTTTAATCTTTCTTCTAATTTGTACATTCACGTGAAACATTTTTCGCATGAGAGTCACGATTGCTTTTGTCCCTTGAAGGGGAATGAAAATTTCATGGGAAGAAAAATATATTCCAGTTTGTACCTACAAAGTTATTGATAAAGGGTACGTTCGTAAGTTAATGCAGTTGTTGGGTATCACTTGGGCAGAGGTAAAGTTTAATGTTCGTAAAAGAATAACTTGTAAGAAACTTGGCATCACTCTCATCTGTCAAAAGTTTTGTATGCAGTAATTCCGCAGCTCTGCAGCAAATGTTGGCAATTATTGCTTCAGTTAATTTTCTGAAGCAAAACCTTTTGACATTAAAGAAAGTGATTTATTTTTCTTTTGTGATGCTTTTTCATGTAATTTATAAGAAAACTGTCACCTTTTTGGTTCAATAGAATTTGTTGATAAGTTATCAATGATAACATATATATTACTAGCTGACCTGGCAAACGTTGTTTTGCCATATAACTTATTTCTTTCAGATGCTACAGTGTCTGCATGCCAAATTTTCAGAAAACCGGTTGATAGTTCGTTCCAGATGTTGCACTACTTGCCTGCCAAATTTCAAGAAAATCATAAGATTAGTTTAGAAAATATAGGGAAGGGGAGCTTTTATAATATTAAATAATAAAAACTATTGGTGTGAAGTACTTTCCAGCTGTAACACTATTTGCCTGCGAAATTTAAAGAATATCGGTCGATTACACTGTGTGTAATTTTTTAAGTCAAGGCAAAATAACCATATACGGACAATAAATAACCATAAAGGACCAAAAAAAAAAGACCCGTGTCTCCCAGTTTTGCCGAAAGTCATGCACTTTTTTTATGGGCCCTTAAAGATTTAGGGCCTCGGTGTCATTTTTGCAAAAAATTGATCATTTTCTTAGGCTCATATCTTGCAAACTGTTCGGAATTTTGATTAACCTTCTGAGACAAAGTTGTAGTTGTAGTATATAAAATCAAAAAAACTTTATCTTCAAGATCAAAATCGTAAAAAACTTAAAAAAATTCGATTTTTTTTTTACCTTTTTTCCACTGTTCAGGTCCATAGGTAGCAAACCGTTAAAAATTCAAGGAAATAATCAACCACAAAAATGTACCTAATGTCTCAATAAACAACTTTCTCAAACATATGAACTTCCTAAGAATGATTCCTAACACCGTTTAGGTAGCGGTTAGGCAGCCGCAAAAGTGAAAAATCTCCCGAAAATTCAATTTTTTTACATTTCTTCCACTGTTCAGGTCCATAGGTAGCAAACCGTTAAAAATTCAAGGAAACAATCAACTACAAAAATGTACCTAAGGTCTCAACATACAATTCACGCGATCACGCACCGACCGCAACATCACAGGCAAATCAGTAAGCTAATTAGTTAGGAAGATAATGGGAGCTTTTACCCTTCTTGCCCTATTTCACATCCTATTCCTTATTTCCTTTCAGATGTTACAGTGTCTGCATGCCAAATTTTAAGAAAACCCGTTCATTCGTTTAATAGATAGGGAAGGGGAGCTTTTACCGCTACCTCACGCCCTATTCCCTATTTCCTTTCAGATGTTACAGTGTCTGAATGCCCAATTAAAAGAAACCCGGTTGATTAGTTTAAAAAATTGGGGAGGGGAAGTTTTTACCCCTATTGCCCTTTTTCACGCCCTAAAGAATAACAAATTTAGGCTATAGTTCTTTCCAGATGTTACACCATTTTCCTGCAAAATTTCAAGAAAAACGGTAGATTAGTTAAGCAGATATAGGGAGGGAGCGATTTTACCCCTCTTGCCCTATTTCACACCCTACTCCCAATTTTCTTTTAGATGTTACAGTGCGTGCATACCAAATTTTAAGAAACCCGGTTGATTAGCTAAGAAGATATAGGGAGGGGGAGCTTATGCCCTATTTTGCTCCCACTAGCGATATAAAATATACTTTACGACCTAATCTCATACCTAACAAATAAACATACAAAATTTCATAAAAATCAGTCAAGCTGTTTCGGAGGAGTTCAAATGGAGGGAATTTTGTTGATATTTGTATAGGAAAATCGTAATGACATATCTGCGGAACCCCTAAGCCGATTTCGTGCAAACTTAACTTAAACCATCTACAGACTATCCCCAATGTACCCTGAAATTTTGGTTGAAATCGGTCGACCCGTTTCCGCAGATAGTGGTGACATCAAAGTGTTTTGATTGTCACTCCATAACTGGAGAATGGCTAGACCGATTTTGGATTTCAAAATCAACTAACCATCATCACTCCTCCCTGTACCTTCCCTAAAAATTTATGGCAATCGGTCGAGCCGTTCTCGAGTTATGGAGTGACAATCAAAATGTACACTTCTTTTTATATATATAAGATTACTATGTAGTATCGCCCGGTGGCCAAAATTGGACCACTTGGCATATACTTTCGGGAGACCTGTGCGTTATACAACAAAAACGTACACATTTTAAGCGAACGGCAAAATGCACTATTCAACCATCGTTGTACGTTAAATTAAAACAATTTTCAAACGCTCCAAAAATTGCATATAGGTATAACTATATAACATATATAGCATATATATAACGATATATGTTTCATTAAAATCGATGGACGACAAGATACTTCAAAATTTAATTTATACAAAGATTTTTATGAAATGTTATCCAAGTGAAAAATAGAACACAGATCTTCGTTAAAAGTCATTAGAAAAGGTTTCCGACTTTGATTTTCTTAAACCACGTTTTGGCGCGACTTTATTTGTCAAAATTTCTAACGGTAGCCCTGTCCTTATACGTTTATACATGTGTCTTCGCAAGTGCAAAACTAAAACAAAAAACATTTTGGGAGAACAACATAACCCTGCAAATATTATTGGACTACGTGATCCATTTTGATCAAATGGACTACTCCCTGAATTGGTCCAATGTAATGCAAGCTTGGACCATGTCATTGTTAAAAAGATTTTGTAGTGAAACGACATGTCTTTCTTTGTTAACGACATGTGTGATGATGGCCCTTTGAAATTACATTTTTATTTACGTTTTCGTTTGGGTGTAAAGAAATTTAATGTATTAAAAAATTTTTAAGAATTAAATGTTAATTGCGTTTTTTGTTGAATAGGCATTGATTTTTTTTTTTTGTTACTGCAAAACTTGGAAACAAATAGACAAGGCGAATTAATTTTTCAGGTGGCGTTGAAAACACAGCTGTGCTACTTCTTTTTCTTAGTTAGAGAGAGGAATGTCAAAAGTTACTTGTGTTTTTGACATATCGGCCAAAGAAAGCAACAAAAAAATACATTGTTGTGTTTTTGGTGTTGCTACTTGTTGTAGTATTCGCCTTGCAAATAGATATTCATATATTGATTCAATAAAACAGTTTGAACAGTCGTAGAACATATTATTGTGAAAATTGTAATAATTCAACCTTTGCGAATTCCTTTGAGTTTTGGAGAGGGTGTTAGAACGCAGGGAAAAATAATTCAATATTATTGAAGTTTGCATATATTATTGCATCAGTGAATTTTGGTTGGCTAAGATAGCTCAAGAAACCCGATATACACAGGACATAGTTGAATATCCTGCGGCAACGTTCAAACAAGCCAATATCTTCTCAAATTAAATAATAATAACATGAAATTTATACCCAACAAAGGAATACGAAGCCGAATCTTTCTATTCACGCTTTTTTCTCCTGATGAGATTTACGTTGAATTTAATATGTTCACTTTGGTTCGGAATCGCTTTTCTCTTTTTTTTTAACCATCACCATCCAAACTGCAGATACACTAATCTTTCATCGATTATTCAAAATTTCTGTTTTTTATATAATGCAATCAAATCTTATAATTTATCTAATTCATAGAATCTTCTTTCCAATTTTCTAAATTTAAAATTTTCTAAGGACATCGTAATGTTAAATAGACCATGTTTTTTCCATTCATTGGGGTTACCTTTGGACTAGTCCTAGTTCCTTATGGGCTTAATTTAACATGCGTGTGTGGAATAGTCGCATTATTTGCATGGACGGAACAACCAGGGGATTTTGCTAAGAAATCGGCAAATTAAAAAAAAAATCGGCATTATCGGCACTTTCATTTTATAAAATCGGCAAAAAATCGGCAAATTTAAAATTCCTATAAAACACATATTTAATAACAAAACAAAACAATTCAGCATAAACTTATGTTAATAACATATTAATTAACATAAAATAAAAGAAAATTATTTATGATTGTATGTATTTTAAGGTTCACAAACGACAAATTCCCAGCAAACACAGAAATACACCATATGTATTGCCAAACGTATTGCCAGGATGAAAAATATTATTGCGGCAATAATCGATTTCGTATTGCGGAAGATACTTCCTTCGGGAAGAAACGTGTCTCGATAGCAATACTCCTAAGCAATACGAAAGCGATTCTTCTAGATGATAAACTAGCAATATTGCCAGATAACCACTAATGAGAAAATATAAAGATATCGCCAAAATATCATTGGGATGATAAAAAGAAGAGTTTGCATTTTAAAAATATTCATTTATGTAAAAATAAAAACAGATTTTTATTTAAAATGAAATTTTTAATTACATACATAAATATAAATAATACTTACAAAAAATATATTTTTTTTAATTAAATTAAGTAAACTGAAATAATTACATATATAGTTTCCACCATATTACCCAACTCCTTTAAAATTGCATCCATTATGAGTGTTGCGTAATATCTTGATTAAGTTAAAAAGGAAAAAGATTAATATTTAACAGATTTATTTTATTTATATATTTACCTTCTGCAGAATTTTTTAGATTTAATAAATTTTATTTTTTCATTTATGACATACAAATATGTTATAATTTTTTTCTGTCTAGAAAAGAAAAAAATACTTTGATTATTTTCATTTAGATGACAATTTGGGGATATTGCGAAGCTATTGCCTTAGGGGGATATCTTCTATTTGTTTGCAGGGTTTTTATTTAAATAAATATATTTGGAATTTAAGGTAAATAATTTTTAATTTCTTTTATTATTTTTTATAGACAAAAATTTGTGTTTAACGTTTTTATTAAATCCTTTTTGGTTTCAGTTTCAAAGCACTTCGAATTATTAAACTCTAAATAATATTTAGAAAAAAATGCATTTTAATTTTTCAAGGAACATTGATATATTGTGTTATTTAGGTTTACTTGGCTAAAGGCCCTTCCACATTTTCGAAAGAATGGGAAAGGAAAATAGTTTTTTAAAAAGGTACAACTAAACTTCACACGTTTTAAATCTGAATTTTAATTTGCCAAAAATTTTTAAAATTTTCTTTACTTCCTTACATTAGATTGGTTATCGGATGTATTTGCATCAGCCTCAATTACATATAATAAGTATTATAAGAATACTTCTTTGATTAAAATTATTTTGATTTGATAGTGAATAGAAATTTGGCTTACCCTTACTTTTTTGATTTTAAAACTTAAATAAAAAGCATTTTATATTTTTCTTATAGAAAAAGAAATTTTAATTAAATTGTTTAAAGCTTAAAAATGATTTCTTCCTTTAGGTTTGGTCAGTGTTGCAGAAAATTCATAAGATATACTAAAACAAACAAGCAGTTATCGTGTTTAATCCTGGAAATATTATACTGTGCATATCTGCACAAAAATACTTTCAAAACGGTATATGATTCATTATATGTGTATCGGTGGATGATAAGATACTTAAAAATTAACCACAAACAAATTGTTTCCGTATTTATATAAAAGCTGTCATGTTTGCTTGTTTGATTTTTGAAATTTAGCTCGTGTTCAAAAATTTAAACTGTAAAAAAGTATCAGCATTACAACTGCAACTGGTAATCACGTATCAGCAACAACATTTTGCATCACTGCAGCAGCGCATAGTTTTTATGCCTTTAAGTACGTACATAAAATGTTCGGAAACTCTTACGACCTACGTGTTGTGCATTGACGTAAAATTTTTTTTATTTTTTTATTTTAATGGCAGTTTATATTTTTTTTATTTAATCTGCCGTTCAAATGTTATTGTTTACTAGTTTAAAAAATAACAAAATGAACGTAGTATATGTTAATTTAAAATATATTTTAAATGTTTTTCAATAAATTTATTTCTTTTTACGTTTTAAAATGTACTATAAATAAGTATTTATTTGTTTGTATACGAGTCTGGAATTATGCATATTTTTCCATTTTAAAAAAGTAAAAAAAAAAAAATTATAGTAACACAACTGAAATACAAATAAATAATTAACAAAAACAGCTGTTTATATTTTTCTATTGTAGCTGCCAGCGTTAATATAATTCAGTAGCTGACTACACGACTATAATTGATCACTTCCTGAGTCGATCTAAAGATGTCCGCTCGGCTTGCTGCCCACGTAAACCGTGGGCGCAAGTTTCGGGTAGCAATTTTGGAGTAAGTGAAGAGCTTATGAAAACTGGTACATAGGTTTAAAGGACCAAGCCTATTGAAAATGAGGAGGGTGAATAATTAATGTTGGTATTATCATGAAAATTGGCTATTATTACGATAGCTACTATGACTTGACGAAATGTTGTCCTGGTAGGTCCAAAATGAATCAAAGGTTCCATAAAAACCCCCATTCTAAAATTTAATGTAGATGAAGATATCTAAAAAAAAATTAGGCACAAAGAAGTTTTACATGAATTTTGTTAAGGTGGATTCATGATTGCCCATGGGTCCCAAATAGGGCTACCAAATGCACAGGCTTGGCCGACTATACTTTCTTTTTTGTTTTTTATACCCTCCACCACAATTAGTTGTGAAGATTGTATATTAAGCTTGTCATTCCGTGTGAAACTTTTTTATTATTCATCTCAGACCATATAAAGTATATATATTCTGGGTACTTGAGTGATTCTAAGTCGATTTAGCAATGTCCGTCTGTTGAAAACACGCTCACTTTCGAACAACTCAAAGTAAATGAACAAACTTGGTGCCAAATTGCTTGTTGTTATCCTAAGCAGCTTGGGATTGAAATTCAGCAAAATCGATGCAGTAGGACCAGAGCTATGATTCAAAATGTGGAACCACCACCAAAAAAATGATAATTTTGTTACAAAAAATAACATAAGTGGTGGTACAAGGCACGGAATGAGATAAGATTTTGCAAAAATTCGTTTTATTCGACTGGAATTCAAGCTGTACAATTTCGTAAAGATCCGTCGGAAAACAGTTTAGTATGCCTAAAACCGATAAAAATAATGCTATCAAAACAAAATTTGGTACGTCACAGTTTTTTAGGACTAGAAATCACACCAATAAATTTCGTGATGATCGGTCCATAATTTAACTTAGACCCCATATAAACCCCACTACCGGAAAACAGTTTAGTACGCCTACAACCGTAAAAAATAATGCTATCATAACAAAACTTGAATTGAAACTGTTACTCAAGCTAGTTTAAATTGCTAAATAATTTAATATAGATCTAATCCTCAAACCAACAAATTTTAATGCTGATGTCTGTTTTTATAAAGATAAATTAATAATAAATAGACATCATATAGATATCCCTCCTGAAATATTCGAACAGTCGGTGGAGGGTATTAAAGATTCGGCACAGCCGAATAAAGCACTCTAACTTGTTTTTTTTTGAGTTATTAATTTAAACAACATGTTTTCCTTTAACATGATTTATAATAATGGTAACGTTCATTTTAATATGCAAAATTTACTTCAATTAATTACACAACAAAAAAAAAATTACAAACAAAAGTATAAGTATATCGTTTTGTTATGGAACTCTTCAGTTAGTCCTTAAAGCAAAAACAAAATGACTTGGGGTTTAATAAATATTTCCCTTAAAGGAGTACTATAAACAAAAGGCGATAAAAGACTTAATTTCCTGCCTTTTCTTAGCGTACAAAAAGTTACAACTTATTTATCGTTATAAAAAAAAGTAATTTCTTGTCTACAGTTGTGAAAATTTATTTTTTCTTCATCAGCAGTTTTTATATTTAATGCTTTTCTTACAGTTCTGTACTTGGATATTTTTGAGGACATAAGAAAGAAAGAAAACAGACAAGTAAAGTTTTCCACAAACAATTTTTTTTTTCTTAAGATGTTTCTACTGTCAGATACAAATGTTCCATTATTTCTGTTTATTCTCCCACAAACTAAAATTTCAAAAAAATTTAACTTCAAAATAAAAAATAAGCACAAAGAAGTTATAACGGTATAATCAGCCTTGCCGAATGTATGATACACTTCATCAATAGTTCGAATAAAGGAAGCAAAATATGAAACACTGCAATGGCTTAGGCCATTTTTAGTATCAAACAATCTTTGGGAGCTTTCTGAAATAATGGATTAATTTGTCCCATTAACCCTTCGTCTTACTCATGAGTCTGGCCAGACCTTTTTCGATTTTAAATGTTATTTTAGTATATTTGAAACACATGTAGAGACTTGAAGTTTCAGGTACCCTTCTTAAATTTAGTTTTCTATAAAAAGCTGAAAAATATAACCTGGAAAGGATATATAAGGAAACTTATTCAAATATTTTACTGCACACATCACATTCGTAACACATGTGGTCTGGCCAGACCCATATATATTTTGTATAGAAGAGTCCGTATTTTTAACTTTCTTTCTTGCTGTTTTTAATTATTTTTTTGTTAAATTATCTATTATTTTTATTTTTTTATTAAACACACAAACTATTACCTCCATCTAGTTCTCAATTTAACCCTCCCTGTTACACATGTTTTTTAATTTCACATTCGTAACGCATGAGTCTAGCCAGACCCAACAAACTTTTGAATAAATAAAACCAATTTTTTTTAACTAAATGTCATATTATACACATTTATAATTTAAATAAAATATGAAAATATATATTTAAATTATAAATGTGTAAAATATAACATTTGGTTAAAAAAAATTGGTTTTATTTATTCAAAAGTTTGTTGGGTCTGGCTAGACTCATGCGTTACGAATGTGAAAATAAAAACATGTGTAAGACGGAGGGTTAACGATGCCATTCTTGGTATATTTAGGAAATATCTAGAATAAATTTTGTTGTCTAAGAGTGCATTTTTCGACCAGACCATCACTGGGTGGTGGGGGCTCATGCTAGGAGAATGGGTCTTGATTACAATGACTACTGTAGATGTTGTCATGATGAGGAGGAGGAGAAGACGGTGTTTCACTTTCTCTGCCAATGCCCTAGTCTGGGGTACATTAGGTTTAGGCATTTTGGGAGACCGGAATTGCCATGTAAACCTTCGTCGTGACGGCTGACCATTGAACCTCACCTAACCTATTTGTCTAAAGAATGAGCGTGGGAATGATAGCTGTAGCCAATTATCGATAACTCCTCAGTCGAACCAATGGCTAATGTTAAACTGCCTAACCGAAAGCAATTCAGGAGTATAATCATGACATGGATGTTTAAAACTGTCCCGACATTAACTCTCTTTTACAAAGTGATTTTCGACCTGAAGTCACAATACAGTGGTTTACGTTGAGCATTTTAACATGCTCTAAAGACCCTAGGGGTATGTGAATTTAAAGAATAAATCGGGTGGTCGGCATAGTTCTAAATTGACATATCTTATCAGATCGCTGCTGACCAGAGACCATTTTGGTGCCACGGTAGTCAGTAGCTCCCGGAGTCACGGCTCCGTCCTGATTATTAGTTTATACCATACTTTTTTGTGCATGATTTTGGATTGGATAAGCCGACCCAGAGAAAAATTTGGCAGTATTTAAGTTGAACAATACTAAATTCATTAAAATGTAAAGAAATAAATATATGCTAAGTCGACTTAGCATGTTTGTGGAATTGAAATGTCGATATGAGTTAACAGTTGTAAATTTTTGTAATAAATTAAAATGATTTGTACATGTGCCTTTTCCCCTTCTAAATAAATTAAATAATTAACTACTCAAAACAACGTGCATGGATTAATTTTAATATAATCGCTGACCTTCAAGTGAAAAACTTGCCCAAAGCTTACCCCATATAACTGCCATCGCACCAATTACTATTTCATGGGCTTTTGATTGCCGCAACTCATCCCTTAAAACCATTATCATGCATAATTTCTTTCTCTGGTCGTTCATTTGTGTACGGGCTTTGTCCTTTATTGCAAACTTAAACGAGCTTTCGTTTGAGGGACGGAATAATATGCTAGATAGTCTAAGAATTTCACAAGCATCGCAATAACTTTAAAGCAATGATTATTTCGTAGTGTTTCAAACGGAAGGACGAAATAAATTTTCCTCATACATATATTTTCTGTGCTGAATATAAAAATAATGAAATTTATTTTGACGTTTACAATTTTGCTGTTACTCGTATGTGAGATTTTTACGCCAAACTTTTTTCTTTATGAAGCGGCCACAAAATATGCTTTTTCTCATCCCACATACACATGCATTCATATGAGAGGCATATGGCGTAGATTATTGGAAACAATGTGAGAAGAGATTTAACATTCAAATGTACATTTTCAGCATGACTGTCTATTAAATATACAAACATATGTTTGCATGATTTATTTAAATTTAAAAAAAAGAAACTGGGAATTATTTCCTTTCATAGGTTACTTTATTATATTAACCATTTTTTTCGAATTTATTCTATGAGCTAAATTTCAGTTATGTATTTTATAAAGCTTTTTTTTGTAATAGTCCTATTCCTTTAATTTTTAGGAATGACTTTATACACTACCAGACTATTAAATTGTATATTCTTGTTACATTTTACCTTAGCTGTCCTTTGGATTTCTCTCATAAGTACGCGAACACAAAAAACCAAATTACAAACTAGAACGTCAAAGTGTTTTGATATGGATTTTAATTCAAAACCTTTTTTTTTATTAAAAAAAATATTTTTTTAAGCGATTTAAAAATTTTTTTTTTTAATGAAAATCACAATGTTGTTTGCTTGACAATTGCCCCAATTTGCACTGTTTCGTGCTAGAGGAAGAAGAAAAATTGTATTCTCTAAAAACCGCTCTCATTTATACAAATTTTAAGTACGAGAACGATTTTCGTGGAATTTGGAAATCCGCTGGAGCTAAGGCTTGTGTAAAGAAAATAAACAGTACATTATTTAGCGTTGGGCTCACTTATCCTGGAAGGATATCTATTTTTTAGTGTTTGTGTAAACAAACACAACCCTTAATAGAGTTCGTTACTATTTTCAAGAAAGTAACGAACATTATATAGTGTTCTGTTCTTTGTTATAAAACAGAACAATTGTAGTGGTTCTGGTGACATACATTATATTGAAATATTCTACAGTGTTTCTTTTTTACATTGATAAAAAATTAGCAAACAAAAAATTTTACCAAACACCATTGCACGAACAGCTTGTGTGTGCATTGTGCACATGTTTAATATATGTAAAATTATATCGCTGGCTTTTTTTCGTATGCATTTTTTTTAAAAAAATTTTAGATTTTAGAACGAACGACCATTAATGTGATGAACCGAGCAAAACGAAGTTTGTAGTTAAAAAGAAAACAGAACGCAATTAAATGTTCTTATCTTATTGTTGCGTTAGATAAGTACAGTATTATTTTTGTGTTCGATGATTAAAAACAGAGACACGTAATTTGTTTAATGATTTACTACATATAAACTTAAATTTATGTTTATGCAGCTAAAAAAATAGCATATGGCAGCACTATAAAGCACGATAAATCTTGTCAAAATCATATGGTCTGTATTTGTGGTTTTTAAAGGTGGTTAATATGTTTACTGGCTTATAGATTTGTTGGCTTAAACACTTTTTTAATCAAAAATAGAGTTTACCTTGCTCTGATTTATTAGCCCTAATGGCTAAACGCTGGTTTAGTTGAACTAAACTTGAATTATATGAAGCTTAAAATTTACAACTATAAATCAGTATCCCATGAATTGTATGTTGAAAAAAAATAACATGTGGCGGCACTACGATGAATCTTGCCAAATTTATTTGGTCTGTATTGGTAGTTTAAACCCTAAAATTTTTGCGTTTAAAGATGATTTATATGTTTAGTGATTTATGCATTTTTTGGTTTAAACACATTTTAAACCAAAAAGGGAGTTAAACTTGCTCTGATTTTGTAGTCCTAAGTAATGCAATTTTAAACAGAACATCACACATTAACAATTGCTTTACTGGAACATAATCGTAATTCTGCTTTCAAATATTTAAAACTTAGGAAATTATAATGCTATACACATTTCCAATTTTTTAGTATTCGTTTGTATGTAAAAGTGAAACAAGAAAGTAATTTCCTTCTATTCAGGGTGATAAGCAACATTTTACTAATACCACATTTTACACTGTCCATTATGTTCTTAAAGTACAAACGTACAAATCCAGACATGGGGTACCCATATCTGAATACTTCATTCAATTCCCTTTTTACTCCCAACTTACCTTTTGTTTAAAACTGTGTCAGCTTAAGCTAAAGTTTTCGAACTATTTAAAATGCTTTAGCAGTGTGCTGCCATCCTGGCAACAGACACACAGAGACACGCACATGTACATTGAGAATGTCAAGGTTAAGGATAAAAAGAAACATATTTGTTTTCTCTATGGGAGATCTTGATTACACTTTTACCTCAACACTGCTTTTGAATGGGATTTTGTGAACGAAGAAGAGTAGAGCCACTGGTTTAATTGCTCAACTGCTGAATGCGCAGTAAAGTTACTTTGGGTCAAGTTCATGAAAGACAACAAAGTGTGTGTGTGTGCATTTACTATTAAATGATGTGAACAACTCGTTATCGAGGAATATTGAAACATAAGATTTAATGACTTACATGTTTCAAATAACATACAAAGAAAATTTCCGATAGTGCATAGCAAATATTCCTGGAAAATATAAAAGGAACAAGACTATACAAGTATGAAAGCTTTATGAATTGTTCTTTGACTTGGAATTTAAATTAATATGAAAACTTGTTAAAAAAAATGTATTAAGGTTTAGTTAGTTGTAAGACCAGTCGACTTTTATTCTTATATCGTTGCCTTAGACTGAAAACCCACTAACTAACTTTTAGCAAATTTGACAGGGCAGACAAAAAACTTCTAATGTTTTCTATTTATAGCTTAAGAAGTTAACCGTTGTACATTTAATTTATTTTCTAATGCTCTAAGGCCCGTTTTCTCAACTTATCGATAGCTAAAGGTAGGATTTTATCGACCGAATAAAAAGTGTTCCATTATTACAACTTTACTTTAACCTACCAGGTAGGATGAACCTTAATCTATTTTATCGCTCACTTTAGGTTAAAGTAAAGTTTTAATAATGGAACACTTTTTATAAGGCCGTTTAAAGTCTGCTTTTAGCTATCGGTAAGTAGTGAAAACGGGCCTTAGAGTCCCAAATTAAGGTCAATATTTTTCTTAGTCGGTGCAGCGCACAGTACTTTGTTCCATATACAAAAATAAGGTGAAACAATGTTGTTTCAATGTTTAAAAAAATTAATGTACTGTATTCGTATCTAAATAAATTACATGTAGGAAGAAACTTTTTTTATGTGAAATGCGTTTTGCCGCTGCTAGAAGTCGCTAAGCTTGCCCTAATTTTTAATAACATTTTACCAAAAAAATTAAACTTAATTCAAAACTATACAAATTTTCATATTATTCAAATGTGAATTCGGAGTCAAACTGAAATCCTCCACAGCTTCTAAAATTTAATAGTCTTATTCCTGGAAAATATTTATGGAATAAGACTATTAAAGTATAGGAGCTTTTGAGGATTTTAATTCAAAATTATTAAAAATTTATTTTAAAGAAAGACCACAATTTTTAAGTTTGTATTTGGTAAAAAATTTATTCTTCTCTGATACGAGCCCATACTTTATTTAAAGTATGTATTAGAAATGCTCTGGATGAATCTTAAAAAAGTGTTGCGGTAACTTTTAGAGGCCTAAAATGCATTTATTATTTTTTATAATTTAGAACTTTAAATTAAGAGCTATAAATATTTTTCTGTACGATAAAACTATCCTATTTTCTTTGTACTGTGTTAAAAAATTAAAATTCTAAAGAAATTAACTTCAAGAATATCTCTACCGTCATTAAACAATATTTTATAGCCGTAATAAAATGCAGGTTGTTTTTGCAAAAAATATAAAAATCGTTAATATTTACTTTATATTTAAAAAAAAAACTGTGAGCACCGATTTTTTCAGTTTTTTTTAAAAGAATATATGCTGCCTCCGTTGCCATTACTATTGATGTAAAGAAAATAATTTACCACATTTTGAGTTTAAAGCTGGGATCACACGATTGCTCGAAATGCACCAATATGACAAAATTTTTATTGTGCTTTATTGACGCAAAATAATAACATTGCACCAATCAAATATTCTGAAATCACACGATTGCCCTGTCTTAAACAGATTTAATTGCCGTTAGTTGGTACAAAGCGAAATGGTTACAACAATTGCCGCAGCACAGTCACACGATTGAACTTACTTGTGTTAACTGCGAAAACAGCTGTTGTGTAGCTCTTTTATTTGTTTGAAGTTTCTTGTTGGTTTGTTCATTAAAAAAATATTAAATTTGTATCATATACTTGAACAAATTATTGTTAAATAGTTTTATTTATTTTTTTTAAGATATTTTTAAAAATTAACAGTTTGTTCAACAACTTTGTATGTTAAGGTTCGCATAGAAATACATATCTTAAATAAAAATAGCGCTGAACAGCTTAATATGCTTGTGAACATACAAAGTAATACTTAAAAATTAAATTTAAATGCAAAAAAATAAATACGTATTTATCTTCATTACCTACTAAAAGAAACACAAACAAGTAAATTTTTTAAAAAAAAGGCAAATATTGGCGCCCATTGTGTTGGTTGACTGCCGCACAAGAACACAATAAATATTGGTGCATTTTTTGCTATTTTTACTGACGCGCGGTTGCATAGCAAACAGTCACACGATTGCCGTACCAGGGTTGCATTTGGTTGGCAAAAGTAATCACGATATTGTCCTCAATTGCTACATGAGCCATTTTGATTGTGCAGTCACACGATTGGGGCATTAAAATGTGTGAAAATTGGTGCATTGCGGCAATCGTGTGATCCCAGCTTAACTATTAGCAAATTTTACAGGGCAGACAAAAAACTTCTAATGTTTTCTATTTCTAGCTTACTCTAAGCCGACATTATGTATTAACTAGGGCTAAGATTTTTACTCTCTTAAGAATCGAATATGCAATAAAAAATCAAAAAGATGCCCTATAAAATAAAAAATATGCAATAAAAACTCAAGCAATTTTCATTACAAATAATTTTATAAGTATCAACAAGCTCTTATAAAATTGTTAAAATTTTTTGTAATAGAATTCGGAAGCTTCTAGCCATTCAAAAATGCCAAAATATACAAAAAATATGTATTTTAAGCCAAAATATGGAACAATATACAAAAACAAATCAATGCCATTTTAATGCAAATTTATTGGGTCGGAAAGATAACTAATTGGACAAGTTGTTTCTGCCTCCTGGCATTTTAATGTAAAAATTTTATTTAATTTTTTTAATAATTTCTAAAACAGTCAAGAAATAAAATATAATTATGTATTTTGAACAGCTGGTAAACAAGTGTTTTTTTTTTTTGGTTTTAACTTGAATTTTTTTTAAAACATGCGGATTTGAGAACACCAATTTATGAATTATGGGGATTCAAAAAATTTAGAGATTTTAATACAAGTCGCAACCTGGAAATATTGTTATTTTGCTGTGAATTTTAATTAAATTTATATAAAACATATTTTCAATTCAAGTTGTCAATAATGTAACAGATCAAGATAATATCTGTGCCAAATCGGAAAATTTGCTTATTTTTTCAAGAAAATTTCTTTAAAATTAAAGACAAATTTTTAAGAACTTTTCTTTTTGAAAATGTTTAATAAAGTTGTATTAATGTTTTTATAAGTATATCCAATATGTAATTGTGCTTTGTAACACTTGTCGCTGTAGACTAACTATTCGTGTTTTATGAATTTTGCAGGACTCTAAATTCTCACTGCATCATTTTATATTCACCACTTTTAAAGACTACCGTAATGTTGAATAAACTTTATTGCTTAGACTGTATTTATAAACATGCTGACATTAACAACGACATGTTCCGATACATTTTTCATGGTGTATAAATAAATTATAGGATGTCTCATGGAGTAGATTGAGTTTTACTTTTCAGACTATCTTATTTATAACAGTTAAATAAACAACAATAATTTGTTGCTTTAAACTTTGCTATAACCAGAAAATAATCGTAGGCGCATCATTTGCAAGGACCAACAAATTAATAAGTGGTCAATAGTGCTCCAATTTTTTATATTTACTCTATGGATAAATGTGGTAATTGCAACAAATAGGCGTATAATTAATTATTATTAATTATCCGCTTAAGTATACTTAAATAATTATTTGAAGTACATACACATATATTTTTTTTTTCAACTAGTGCTTATTTCGTGAATGGTAACACTTAGCTCATGTCTGATTTGACAGATAATTAGTTTTATCCTTCCGCTGAACGAATATGGTTGTGTATACGCTTGAACAACGCTGGGAAATATGCGTTTTCGCTTCGCTAAGTGGGCCTGTGATCAACTTACTGTGATCGAAGCTGCCGATTTTGCCAAAAAAATCATGTTATCAAATGAAGCTCCGTTTGACCTTGGCGGATATGTAAACAAGCAAAATTGTTGCATTTGGGGCATAGAAAACCCGCAAGCATACATTGAAAAGCCGTTGCACCCGAAACGAGTCACTGTTTGCTGCGGATTTTGGTCCAGAGGTATAATTGGGCCATTTTTCTTCGAAAATGGACAAGCAGTGGCCGTTACAGTCAATGCCGATCGTTATCGGGCCATGTTGAACGAATTTTTGTTTACAAAAATTGAAGAGGATGATAGTGGCAACATTTGGTTTCAATAGGACGGTGCTACGTGCCACACAGCCGAAGCTACAGTCGATGTTTTGCGCCCTGTTTTTTAAGATCGCATTATCAGCCGCTGAACTGATGTCATTTGGCCACCTCGGAGCTGCGATTTGACACCTTTGGACTATTATTTGTGGGGTGCCGTCAAAAATAAGTGTTACGCCGACAAGCCAGAGACAATTGACGCTTTAAAGGACAATATTCGTGCAGCCATTGGTGCACACAATCGATAATGTGCTTTAAAATTGGACCGATCGTGTAGGCTACTGCATGGCCAGTCGAGGCAGCCTTATTAATGAAATTATTTCCCATTATTAACCGGAAGGATTGTACTTTCAAATAAAAAAAGAAATTTGAGAAAATATTCAGTATTTTTTTTATAGCATTTTCAAAAAAAAGTTATTTGGCGGACCCTGTATATCTTTAACTTATTTTTTGGTGTAGATCTAAAAAGTTAATACCATTTAGGAAATGTTAAGATTATATTAATAGTTTGACGAAAAATAACTCGGCTAGAAGAAAAATTATTGTTTTAAACTGGCCTTCTGCTTGTTTTCACTGTTTTTAGAGAATCTTCGGTTTTAGAATTTTCGAAATCAATTTCACATTTATGTTAAAAACAAAAGAAAATTTGATGAACTTTAGCCTACTTAAAATATCAAAATTTCGACTTAATTGCTTTAATTTTATTGCAACAATTTCAAAAAAACCAAAAAATTATTTTTAAGCCTTCTAAGAAGATTTAAATATGAATTTTGTTATGTCACTTCATTTATTTGGAATGTCGTCACATTGCCTAGAAAAGCGGTGCGATGAACAAAATTTTAACGAACAGACAATCGTAATATTTGTCGACATACATTTCGTATCTTTTGATGACTTCAGGTACCATGTATAATCATGACATTTTTTGTATCTTTTGAAAAATTTACAGAAATAAAATATTAGAGAATTTTTAGCCAACTAAAACTTATTAAGACTGATCATCGTTGCTGATTCAATACTAATTTAATAGCAGATTTAATAATGAAGAAAGAAAGCAGAAAGGATGTTTCAACATACGATCCACCTAAATCGATGATTACTAGTAGTGCGAAGTTGTTCTAAAGAACTATGAACGTCTTTTTTTGTTTTCAGGAAATTGATATGAACTTGTTGCTATGATCGCCTTAGTATAAACGCCTTAACTTAAAGTTTGCTAACTGTATTTTTAAAAATTGCATACCTTATAGTCATGACTTAAATAATTATAAATATGTTCTATAATCCGAATCCACTCTAAACTGGATTACTTCAGCATTTTTGGTGTTCTGCATTTTACATCCAAATGTTTTTATTCGTAGGGGTTGGTGAAAGTAAAACGAATCGACTTTTATTTTACTATGTGGCAATATTTTTAACAAGATCAAATTTTGTTTTGGGTTTATAATGCTCTATTTCTAATTTAATCAAAATATATCGTTACCTAAATCGAAAAAGGCCCTAACTTACCAAATTTTAAAATCGTCTCTTTTATTTATTTTATTTGATGTAATTATAGCTCATTTTTTACCCTTTTTGTGTTATTTTGCGACAATTTTGGGTTTTTTTATCGATTTAAAGATCTTCAATTAGATGTAGAGTTTGTTTCAGATCTTGCAATTATTCGCGCATTTAATACATGTTCGGATAAAAGCGATTTGTTCCCGTAAGTTTTCTGATTCTTTACAGCTTAAGCGATTTATAATAAATAGTAGACTTTGCTATCATGCTTCTGTTAGCAAATTTTTGCGAATTTCCGCTATTCCTGATTATTTAAGGACTTTTAATCAATTTTATGGGTTGTTTGATATATTAGAAATTTTCGTGAAATTTCGCTATTTTTGGATTTTTTTTTTATATTCCGACATTTTGTTTTTTTAACCCAGTTTGTTTCAAAGTTAGCAATTATTCGCGAATTTTAGCCATGTTCGCAATGTAAGCGATTTTTGCCTGTGATTCTTTACAGCTTTCACGATAAATACTTATTAGACTTTGCCGTCATGGTGCGGATAGCTAATAAGCGATCTTTACTTAAACTATGTTGATTTGAGAACACCCATTTATGAATTATGCTGATTCAATAAATTTTTCGTTTTCAATTCGAGTCGAAACCTTGAACATACTTGATCATTTTATGAACAATATTTATTAAATATGAAATAAAAATTGTATGTTAAGAAATGTTAAACGTTATTAATGAATTTTCGAATTTTTTCAAAATGTATCTCTATATCTGGAAAATATATGACCGAAATGTGAAACAACCTCCCGAAAAATCGAAATTTCTGTTACAAAAACTATCGTAAATTGGTGGCGGAATGCACCGTTTATCGTTAAATTTTGCACAAACTCAATTTATAAGCATAGATATCATATATGTAACTTAATTTCGTGAAAACCGGTCTATAATTTATATGTATGTAGGTATAATAGATCCACTGTCACTTATTGCTTGTATTCATAATTTAGTTGTATAAGACTGGAAATTACTTCGCCAAATTGCCTTAAAAGTAAAATAGGATTAAGATAACAAATAAAGAGATAATTATTTGTTATCTTAATCCTCTTTTTTCCTATAAAACTAATTTTCTCACTCTTCTGCACAATAAAACCATAAATGTTTGCATATTTTGCATGAAAATGTTAATTTTTAGTTTTAATAAAAAGTAATTTTATTTATTTAATTTTTATTTTTGACAATTTGTTCAAATATGTATTTATTTTTAGGCAAATATTTTTATATGTGAACACATTTTTCCCATTTTTTATTTGAAACTACTTAATATCTGTTTGAACAAACAAAAATGGGCAAATAAATGCGTGCGTGCAGTGTGACCAGCAAATAAAATTTTTATTTTTTTTAACAATTTTTTTTAAAAATGCCGGCAAACAAAATTTGACAATTGTTTGCCATATGTGACCGTACCTTTAGACTCATGAGCAAGGTATATTTACACAAGGTAGACTCATTTGGGAGTGAAGACATGCTGCTCTATAAAAATAACCGAGTGGAACGGAATTGTCAAAATTTTCTTCATATAAATTTAACGCACACATGTACAAATTTTGGCTCATATACACAGAATTTGACATTGGTGTTCCAACTAGGTAAACAGCTGACAAACATACGGGCCAACGAGTTTACCTTGTGTAAATATACCTTGCTCATGAGTAAGACGAAGGTTTACTTTGCTATTTTTATATTTTTTTTGTAAATTTGACATTTAGAATTTTGGTTTTGTTTGTAAATTTTTAATTTTGTTTTTGTTCATACATATACATATGATGTAAAATATTTTGGTATGCATGTATGTAAGAAGTCGGGCCTCAGCAATTTTAAATATAAAATACACTTTATTGGTTTAATAAACACAAAGTAAATTATTGTCGCTAAAATAACGACAAAAAAATTGCTTAAAGTAACAGCTGACTTTAAACGACAGCGAATATCGTTAAAAACTATAAATTTTCGATAAATTTTCGTTATAATCATATTAACGATGCGATTATCGCTACAAAAGCTTGTGAATCGCGCAACAGGGGCTTTCGATTTGTCCTTTAAATTTATTTAAATCTCGCATTCGTATTCTCAGTATGTTCTTTTATATGATACTTATGTATATTGTAAAAACCAAGTCCGACATATTGGGTTCAGAGTGACGTCATGTTATTTTTCGAGTTATTCTTAGCAAGTGCTTTCATTTAATGCCCATATTTAAGGAGTGCATTAAAAAAGCTAGACCGCCATCTTAGCTGTGTCGCCATGTTGTGTTAAGCATGCCGTTACATAGCTAACCATGAATTGTGATCCAAACTGAACGTGTGTACACAAATTTCAATCAGTTGCTTCAAAATTGAGTTGCAAGATTTCCCCCCAAGCAAATAAATATACATAGCTGCATACTTTGCAAGTTAACTAGAAGCTTTTAAAAAGAGCCAACTTTTCTTTTATCAAACTTTGGTATACAAATTAAAAAAAAATCACTTAAAAGTTTTAAAACTTGCTATTTGTCGAAAAGTATAAAAATAATGAAATAAAAATAAATAAAATGAGGGAAAATGTAACTTTCGTACGCCATTAAAAATGGTCAGCAAAAGAGAAAGAGGTTGAGGCCACACGGAATCATCATTAAGTAGATCAATCGCCGTTCATATTGGGTTTATTTGATTAACAGCATTTGCATGAAAATTACCTGGAATGAGAAATTGAACAAAATTTTGAGACTGCTATTGTTGATGTGCCTTAATGGAAATGTTATAAACTGCTGGGTTAAAAATTAATGTTTAACTCAAAAATGTTTAGTTGGGGATTGATTTTATTAAGAAAAATGTTTCGACAAATGTTTGTTTTGCGAGCTCTTTTTTTTGGGTATGAAAATTACTTTTTTTTCTTCGGCAGCCGTGATGGGATAGATTTCAGAGGAAGGTTTTTCAAAAACAAACAACTTTTATATTTTATTGTTGGTTTGTTGAAACTCCAGTAATTTTTTGCTACTAGATGATAAACTTTAGTTGAGGCCATTGATAAAAAAATAAGTTTCTTTTCTTAGAAAAATGTTAGCCCAAACTAACTTTTATTTTCTTAAGCCCCCAAAGTTCTCTTTTGACTTATTGTGGGACAACACAAACCCACAGTGCTACGAACTTAAGTTGTGCTTACATAGTTAATAGTTATTTTCTTTTTTTTTTTGTCTGCTGGTATTTTAAGTTCTTTAAGTGGGTGAGTGAAATTAAATGCACTATTAAAGCAATTGGTCAGAAATGAAATAGCTTTACTTTAATAAGCACATAGAAACAAATCAATTGAGATGTAAAACTAAACATAGCTGATGAAATAATTGAATTACCTTAATGATAACATGATATGTAGTAGACGTGATAACCCTTTTTAGGTTATGATAAAATTAATATTAATCAAGCTCAGATAAATCGATGGAAAATTATTCGGTCGATGTAATTAAGATTTTAGACGAACATATCAATGCAATCCACTTGTAAAACAGAATTTTATTCTTTTACAATTTTTCGTCCTTCACATATTTTTTTGTTTGTTTTTCCAGTAACGGGTTTTTCTGCTCAATCTGCCTATCAATGGATTTGAACGGTGATCGCGTTTTGCGTATGATACAACAAAAACAAAAGGTTCCTTTATTAAAACCATATTAAAATTATTGATATCAAATAACTTTTAAATATCGGAATTATTTTAATTGCTCTTACCAATTTAATTGGGTTTTATTCAATCAGTTAATTTGTTTGTTCTGAAAACTCGGAGTAAAATGTGTCGTTGTTATATCGATGAAATATATTAAATCCAAATAATTTTGTACTTATGTACACAATTAATTTTTATAAAAAAATTCAACTTTTTACAAATTTATTTTTCTTTTTAGTAATTTTAAAAGGAACTACACTTTCGAGTTTAAGAATAAAAAGACAAAGTAAACGAAAGCTTTGCTCTACATCTTGGTCAAGCTTAAATATTCACTTCAGGGCTTGCTTGAAATTTATCGTTTGTCAACTAATTGCCAATGATGTCAACTCATTAATTAATGTTATAATGATATCAAATTTCATGACATTAATAATTGTTGTATGCAGTAATGTAAATTATTTTTCCTAAATAATTAATTATTAATGTTGCACTATACAATATAATATAAGGCACAACAATATAATAAATAAAGATTTTAAAATAATAATAAATAAATTCAATATTGTAATTATTATAAAAAGTAATATTTAATATTATAAATTTTCATATTGATTCGTATGAGAATTAAATTCCCAGATCCTATTAAATTATATTTTTTTCTATTTTTCGAAGTAACGATTATTTTCAAAATCTGTATAAATTTTAATAGCAAAATTCCAACAAATTTACTTGATTTTTGGCTAAATCTATTTGATTGCCATGATGCAGCAGAAATGTACACTCACAATCAGTGATGCCAGGAGAAATTTCAACAATTCCCTACGTGTCTAAGAAAAAAATTCTTTTTTCTCCTACAACTAAAAAATGTTCCCTACACTTTTCCCTACGTTAAACATTTTTAGCAACAGGCAAACATGTGTTTGTTAAAATTTGTTAAAATGTTGTACATATTATACAGGGTCCGCCAAATAACTTCTTTTTTTTTTTGAAAATACTATAAAAAAAAACTTCTGAATACAGAAAAATTATATGTTAGTACAGAAAAAAAGAATTTATATTTTAATTTGAAAGCACATTCCTTCCGGTTAATAATGGAAAATAATTTCATTTAAATGGCTGCCTCGGCTGGCCTGCAGTAGCCTACACGATCGGTCCAATATTTAAGCACATTATCGATTGTGTGTACCAATGGCTGCACGAATATTGCCCTTTAAAGCGTCAATTGTCTCTGGCTTGTCGGCGTAACACTTATCTTTGATGGCACCCCACAAATAATAGTCAAACGGTGTGAAATCGTAGCTCCGAGGTGCCCAAACGACATCAGCTCTGCGGCTGATGCTGCGATCTTCAAAAACAGGGCGCAAAACATCGAGTGTAGCTTCGGCTGTGTGGCACGTAGCGCCTGTCCTAATGAAACCAAATGTTGTCAATATCCTCCTCTTCAATTTTTGTGAACAAAAATTCGTTCAAAATTGCCCGATAACGATCGCCATTGACTGTAACCGCCACTCCTTGTCCATTTTCGAATTATGCCTCTGGACCAAAATCCGCACCAAACAGTGACTCGTTTTAGGTTCACCGGCTTTTCAATGCATGCGTGCGGGTTTGCTGTGCCCCAAATGCGACAGTTTTGCCAAGATCAAAATGAGCCTTATCTGGCAAAATCGGCATCTTCTTTAAAACATCATCAAAAAGGAGAGCACTTGCTCATAATGGATTGGAATATTGCACGACCAAAACATTCGTCAAACAAACCATGCAATTTTTCGCTTTTGCCTCTGCAATACAAAATTATTATGATTGGCACTTTACGTTACACGAGATAAAAAATTTTGTATTTACCAATTTACATACGCCCAAAAGGTTTTTCTAAATCTTTCCATTTCCTTTCACATTTATGTGCTGTTTTCACAACACAAGTGATTGAACGTATTGCAAAATTTATATGAAAAGCACTCAGTTTTTTAAGCGCATTAATTCACCGCATTTATTCGAGTTTTCAATGATTATTTTTTTTACTCTCAACGGGGAAGTAGCAGAAAATTAGACAAAACGGCATCTGAACACCGCATAACGTGTACCTGGTGGTACTGATATAATATTCTCTGCTAAAGCTCGAATCCCTCCAATACCAACTTCACTTTCAATATTTTCATATAATATGGAAGAAATTTAAATATCTGAGTATTTTCCTTCAGAATTGCAACAATAGCACTGCTGTGCAAACTTAGTCGATTTTTCATTTGTTTCTCCTGGAGAAAGTGAACAGACAAAAGGCAGACAAATGACAAAAATGGCCACAGACCTAAGATTTGTAAGTGTTTTTAACCTAACGGCAGGTTTTTGACTGAAATATTATACCAGCTTGTTTGTGTAAGCTAAATTTAATTTTTTAAAATTTGAAAAATTGTACGAAAACCAAAGAAAATCGACATTTGGCGATTGCTGACATCCGGTTTCGCGATGTAGCTCATAAAAAGCTGACCACAATGCCTAATGAAACCCTCTAAAAAAGATCAGTTAAAATAATTGTTCTTCATGTTTTTAAAACGTAATTAAATGTTTCATCCTCTTCTTTTTATACATTTTTACATCATGGCTGGCCTTAATTCATAATGCGTAATTGATTTAAATGTTAAATAAGATATTTGGGAAAACAGCAGAGTGACAAGCAAAGTGTGACAACGAATACAAAGTTGACAACTGCCAAAGAGAAAAACAAAGTCTCAATTTACAATGAGGACTTTTCTTGCCGGACAGACGAAGTTTGTGGGTGAGAGAGAAAAAAAGTAAAGTGTGTCCCTCATACATTGTCGTCCCCTTATCAACAAACTTCGTCTGTCTGGCAAGAAATTTGCACATAGTAAATTGGGACAAGCGGCATAAAATATATCGGAGCCCAAAAATGTCAAGTTTTGCCATGATGTTGTACACAAAAAATAATTTTCCACAGAAGCTGTCCTTTTTGAAAAATATAATCCTTAAATATGGTGCAACAAAAATAATGAAAATTTTGACACACAATAACAATAAAAGATGTAGGTGTTCTTTTATATTTTAAAAAAATTTTGCAATAGTGGTCTAAATAAAAATGTTTTCGCTGTAATTAGCAAAAAAAAAATAGCTGGAAATGCTTCTTAGACTAGAAACAAGTGACAAAAAGAAAATGCAAAACTATTAAAAAAAAAAATAGCAGCATAAATTGTACGTAAATTTGGTACATCATAATAAAGTATAATAGAAGCATTCTAACTTAAACTATATAAATGTACCTATAAAAATATTGCTTATTATGGTTATAAAATTATAATTTTATTTCAAAAATGTTGGTTTATATTTTCTATGGTTAAACTTTACATACACACAAAGAAATTATAAAGTTAATTTAACTAAGAAATTTGTGATGTAAAGTAAAAATTAACTAAATTTGGGCCAGTAAACAAGTTAATAGAATTTATTAAATCTTTTCTTTGACATTAACAACATTTTTTACATTATTGTTGATATACACTCTAAAACTTTGTCTCGAATTTACGATCATATTTTGTCGCGTTTCCCACAAATACTGTAAGCACGTTGGTGCACTTCGAGAACATTTAAAAACGTGTCATATGTTGTTCCCATACATAAACAAAAAGCAATAGTACCCTGCAGATAATATTGTACTACCTGATCCTGATCCCGATCCTAGAACTTCGAAATGTTAAATAGACCATGTTTTTCCATACGTTTGGGTTACTTTTGAACTAGGCCTAGTCCCTAGTGGGCTAAATTTTACCCGCGTGTTTGGGCAAGTCCTATAATTTCCAGGGTATCCATAAATGGTGGAAAACATAAATAATTTAGTATTTATATTATTGATTTACAATAAACAAATTTGTATTTTAGCATATACATTTTTAGCATACCTACATATGTACATATATTGTATTGCATACACCAAACAAGGTTTTGATAACATTTAAAGCCTTTTATATCCCAGCGGTAAATATTGAAAGGACCGCAATTCGCAGGCCCTTTTAAAGGGCCTCTATACTCCTTTCTAAAAGATTCGCTTCAGAAGTATGCCTTCTAGAAGGTATTCACTTCTTTTTAAAAGACCTTCTAAATTATTCAGTACACATTCGCTACTCCCTTCTTTGAGAAGGAAGAAAGGAAGTTGTTTACTTTCATTTATTTTTTTATTTTTAGTGGCCTTCCTAACTTCCTTCTTTGTAAAGGGATCGAGTTTGGTATTAAAGGAAGTGTGGAAAGCCTTGCGTTCAATGACAATATGTGTAAAAAATAAAAAAGTGTGAAATGCGGCGAGATGGGCTTATGACTGCTTGTGACTACTAAATAAGGCCCTCTATTAGGCCTATGAACCAGAACGGAGTGTCTAGCCTGCAGAGGAACCCTTACCCAAATTTAGTTCAATAAATTTTTTTTTATTTAAACAACGCATAAGATAGTTGATATGAAATTTCTCATAGCAACAGGCTCATAACATTTACTATAATATTAATACTAACACTATTTGAGAGTCCACACGTAGGTCAATGGCTCTTGCTGATATAAAAATCTGATAACTTACCGCAGGCGGAGGCCCTGTGTAAAACTTAACTGAGATCTGATCTTTTGATTTAACAAAAAACGAAGACTCCAAAAATTAAAAAAAACGCCAAAAGATAATTTTGCCCAATTTAAATATAAAGCATTTTTAGTCGGTCTTTTTTCATTTTCTTCACTTGGGTTTATTTCATTAGGCCCGATTTTGTGTCGCGTCATTAGTATTGTAAATTCAAAAACTTTCTCTGCAGATTCTGGCAAAGAATGTCATCTTATTGCAGAAAAAAACTATCCTGCTGTTCTTGCAGTTTTGAGAAAATAAAACTTTTAATTTGTGGCTTGGAAAAAGGAAAAATTAAAGGTGAAGTCGTGATAAGTTTTTTTTTTTTTTTTTGCTAATTATGAAATAAACTTTCTTTTAACAAGTGCATATTGTTTAACAATCTGTATGGTGAAAAGGGCAAAAAGAAAGTTATAAAAGTTAAAAAAACAGACTGGTAACATAAATTTAAAATTTCTTTTTTTAAAGCATCTACACCTAAAGAAAACATATTAATGCATTTGAGCACTTTTGATTTCCAAACTATTTTTACCTTTTGCGAAAAATTGTTAAAGATATTATGGTTTCTTAGCCTGTGTTATTGCCACAGTCAACAATTTTATAGGTAAATCAGTCCTTCACATGAAAGCCAGAATCATACCTTAGTTATCTCCAATCATGATTTAGTAAAAACAATTATAATTTTCAACACATATACGGGTGGCATGTCATAACGTCCAGTGTCATAGCGTCCATGGTCCGTGGACGTTATGGCACTTTGTAAAGGTTCATAATGTCCACAACATGTTCGGGCCGTGCGAAAGGATTTTCTCCTCTATGGTATAGCAAATACCAGCTTCGCTAACTAAAGCTTCTCTTCACATCAGGCCTTCGGCCGGGCGCAAGATTTTCTTTTCTATGGTCTCTGCGTAGTCGGACTTCGTTCGGACATGCCACCCATATATTTTTTTGGCTAATACTTACATTACTATGTTTTCTATAAATAATAGTATGCTTGTTTATCAACCATAACTTTTTGCTCATAAAAAAAGGATAATGTTATTGGTTGTTAACAATCATACCATTATTTGTGGTAAACAAAGTAATGTAACTATTAAGCATATCATACATGTAGTAATGTTATTATTAACTAGAGCCCTCAATCAATCATCTACTAGCCTGAAGTTCACATAACAGTCCATCAAGGCTTTAAGAGCAGCTGTCGACTTTAAAGTAACCTCAGAGCAATGTTGGCCCTTATCAATTTTAAGCTCCTCTAGATCCCTGGAACCTCCGTCTGAAATACACTGCAGTCTTTAGGAAGCCCATGTGATCTTCTTGTGTCAAGATCCTCAATCTAGGCCCCCGCACCCGATCCCTTCGAGCGAAAAAAGGAAATCCTTTATACAATCTGGCCTGATCTGACCAGTACAATCTGGCCTGATCTGACCAGTTCACCCTAGACGGTAATATCACCCCTAACGAACGCCCAAAATCGACCTTTATGCATTTTTAACAATTTTTAGGGCATCCATATTTTCAAGTTTTTACTGCATATTTAATGCGCACAAAACGGGATTTTTAGAGCATATTTATTTCTGATTTCCCTGATTATGATTAATTATTTTTGGGTATTAATTAATTCGATTGACGGTTAACCGATTAATTACCACCCGATTAACTGATCGGTTAATAACAAATTGGCTTTTTTGATTAACGATTAACGGTCAATTTCACCAAGTTCGGTTAAAACTAACTCTTAATTAAAGTTCATGTTACCAAAATGTTTTGACAGCTATAACTGATAGTTAATTTTAACCGAACCTGGTGAAATTGGCCGGTAAGTATCAGTCGATTAAGCGATTAACAAAAGGAATGTGTTTAGAAAATATCTTCACCGCCGACCGGTGATTACAATTACAAGCACTCTTTTTTTTTTCAATGTTTTTTTAACTTCATCATCGATCAAGAGAAATGTGGCGAAAAATGGCTGAAATGTTTGATTGCCAACACCTTTTTTTGTTTCACGTACTTTTAGTATGTACATTTGTGTTTAGTTATTTGTCTCTTTTTATATCTTCTCATATCGGGCAATTCCATATGTGACTGACTCCACATTTGACACAATTTTCGTTTTGTTTTCTCTTATATTACGATTAGTAATATTTTTTTGGTATCAATTTAAACATGGCTATGTAGCAGTTTCAACAATTATCCGAAAGAGAAAAAAAATGGTAAACAACGATATTTTGAAATATAATTTATGTAGTAAAAGGTAAACGGGACTGACACTTCATGCAAAAGGAAGATGCTTTCGAGAGTGTTTTTAAACTTCAATAATCTTCCTCTGCACTTTCGTAATAACTTTAATTTGTGTTTTAATCGAAACTTCAAGAATCAAACTATTATAAAATGCTGAAATAAAAGCGGTAACTTATTTAAAACAATATTTATTAGTAAAATAAATTGTGCCTGACACTACAGCCCAAAACGTGACCGACATTATACTCACTTTGTGTCGTATTAAAGTCAGTATTTTTACATGAAACGTTAGAATTGAAATCACAGGGTACCATTTTCCTACGAAGAGAGTATCATATCGCTTCTTTTTTGGAACATAGCCATATCTAAAAAAAAAAATCAAACTTGGCGAAATGCGATTGAAGTTTTCCAAATGTTCCTATATAAACAGGTTTAATAAAATGTATTTTGCTATAACTTCGGTTCAGTTTGAGATATAATACGAACTTTTTCATACAAAGAAGGTATGAAGGAACAACTTTGCTTAAGTTACTTAAATTTTTTGATTTTTTGAGATATGACTTTGTTGCAATAAATGCGGTTATTTGGCGTCTAAAGCTGATTCCTAGAAGATTCAATTATGCTAGCTGGGATATAATTGAAGTATTATTTTAAGATTTTGCTGATTCAATACTTGACGGCTAAAACCTAAAGGGTGTAAATCAGAATTAACATAAATTTTATAGATCCATTTATTTAAAAAGACGTTATCCTGCTGTTTTTAAAATTGACAACATTAACATCGAATTCAAGTAAAATGTTTGATTTCTTTCGTCGTGCTTTTTTCATACCGCAAAAACGTCGTGCGAATCTTAAAATTACAAAATATTTTTTTTTTTTTGTTTTTTTTTTGTTTAAAAACTTCAACAATTTATTAAAACGAAAAATTTTTGTCAAGAAAAGCTGTCAATTTATCTTGCTGTCATCAAAAAGTCTGATGTATTTTTTTTTTTCTTGGAACACGTGATTCTTTTTTTTTGTTTTATTTATATGTAATTCATCTAAATATTTTACAAAATACTTTATGGCAGCAGACTTTGGTAAACTTTATCCTAAGTCTTGATCATTTATATTAATTTTGTTAAAAAAAAAGAAAAGAAAAAATCAATAAATACAAAAGTAAAGTTTTATTCTTAAAATATGTTCAAAAGAAAATTGTCTCTTAAACTTTTTTCCCCTAAAATCAAAGAAAAATGGAAAACTTTTTTTAAAGAAATGTGGATAATTGCTTGGATAACTAAAGAATGTTTTGCCAAAGATAAATTAGGGGAACGCAATTAGCGTGTAATAGAAATGTTGGAAGTTGCTTAACTTTAGTTGTAAATTGCCATCTATGTGATCTTAAAGCGAAATGAAAAAAAAGTTAATAACAACTGTTTAACCCTGAAAGGTTAATCTTCATTTTAGTACATTAAGGTTACTCTTCGTGGAATCGACGAACTTTTACAAAAATAAATTTTAGCGGAACTTTTTTAAAGTAAAAAAAAATAAAAATCTGTTTTAGTTAAGCGTTTTATTAAAAAATAAAAAAAAATTATGTATAAAAAATAAATATTATTTTTCTCTCATAAATTTGATACGAATTAAAAAAAATTTTTTAAATTAATTAACTTTTTAAAACAACAAACACTAAAAAGGTAAAAAATAAATTACTTTTTTTCTTTCTCAGCCTTTCAAAATGTGTAATCAGTCAAATAATACAAAAGAAAAAAATATTTAATTATTAGCCTTATTTTACGAATGAGACACAAAGTCAACAGATGCTGGCATATATTACATGTACTTCTCGTCATTCTGAGTTTGCTGTAGGGACAGAGGTGACAAGTACTACGCTCTTTTGGTCCTTTGACAACATTTTCGACAGATTCTTGTCGTTTAGGTATTTTATTTTGAATTTCTTCCTTAATTAAGATCAGCAAGGGAAGTATCTCGAATCTGCCTATTAAATAGGGAGCTACAAGAGATAAATGAAGATTTTTCTGAAACTGTCGGCGGTTTTTGGCATTTCGATGTTTATGGAACATATTGTAAGTTACATGACGTAGATGTTGATAAAAGTTATGTTTAAAATTCCAAAAAAAAAAATAGAAAAACTTACACTATGGTAACTCTTCGTCGTACCTCTGAATTTTAACTTTAAAAAAATGATGATCCAGCATACGCCAACTTTCTACAAGCTTACGGCATCAGCGAATGTTGTTGACAAAAAGCGCGTTATTTGAACAGTCATAAAAAAGAATTATATAATAAAAAGTAAATGAACTTCGTCGATTCGACGAACAGTAACCATCTTGGGTTAAAATTGTTTATCACTTAGGGAAAAGTTAATTACCGTTGTTATGATCTTTCTTAAACCTAGTCTAATGTAATTGTAAATAAATGTGTTCCAACTGACACTAAGACATGGATACAACATCAAAATGTTCAAAAAGAGGAAAAATCCAATATATGTATGTATATAATTATTTTACTTTTCTTGCTTAAAGCAAAAAGCCTATTGCACCAATTCTATTTAAATCAGTGTTCGAAAATAAACAGTACATTATTTAACATTCGGCTCACACACGCAAGAACGATATCTATTTTTTTAGTGATTATGTACACAACCCTTAATACCGTTCATAAATATTTTCAAGAAAGAACCGAACATTATATTTTTTATTTATTTATTTATTTCCAATTCTATACACAAGACTTAAAGCCTCTTATTGCAGTATAGAACATTGTTTTAGCAGAAACATTTATAATTATAATTTGTAACTGATAAAATTTAAAACAAAAGAAAAAATTTAAAAGAGAGAAAAAAAAAATTATTAAATTAATAAATTAAATTGAAAATTAACAAAATAATAATATTTAAAATTCAAAAAAAAATGAAAAAAATTAACGTGCAAAAAAATTTAAAATGCTTTTTTTAAAGCTCAGTGCGTTACTAGTTATTTGTATATTATGCGGGAGTAGATTCCAAAGACGGATTGCGTTAAGGAAAAATTGCCAATCGGAAGTTAAACTTTGGTGTCTAAGCAATAAAATTCTTTTACCTCTATTAGACCTAGATATGGTTAAGCGGTTATACAGATGTTGTGGTTGTTGAGTAAACACGATTTTGTGCATAAATATCAGTACTCTTGTTTTTAGAAGGTCATCAAACTGAACACCATATAACTTTACCGTAAAAGGAGAAACAGAATTAAACCTTTTCACGCCATATACGTATCGTACAATGCTTTTAAAGACTGAGTTTAATTTTCTTGTACTTGCCGCATCACATTTGGCAAATAATTCGCATCCATACATCAGAATTGGCAATAAATAGGTTTTGGCAAGAAGTATTCTTATTTTGACAGGTGTACAATACTGCGTTTGCCAGAGAGTTCTAAGCATGGAATATGTACGGCCACATGCATAATTAATATGGTTGCCCCATGTCAGGTTCTTATTAAAAATAATACCCAAATTTTTTGCTGTATTTACCCTTTCAATACGTTCATCACCAAGAAAAATATCAGGTATATGATCGGTTATAGTAGATCGTTTTTGGATAACAAGATACTTGGATTTTTTTGGGTTGATACTAAGACCATTAGCAGTAGCCCATTCATATATATGTTTTAACTCAGTATTCAGAGTTAAGACACATTGTTCAATTTCAGATGTATCACAGCTGATGTAAATCTGAACATCGTCAGCATACATTCTGACTTTGCAGTGTGTAAGTTGACTCGGAAGGTCATCAGCGTAAAGCGAAAATAGAAGGGGCCCAATAATTGACCCCTGCGGTACACCCCTCGTCACAGGTAGAAATTTTGATTTAGTATTACCACTTTGAACATACTGATACCTGTTGGTAAGATATGTTGATATCAGACGTGTAGCAGCTGTAGAAAACATAAACATGTGTTGTAGTTTGTAACATAGGACGTTATGATCGACTGTATCGAAGGCTTTTGAATGATCCAAAAGTACTAAGATATTTGTTTTTCGTTCATCTATACTATTTCTTATATCTTCCGCAACATCTACAAGTGCAGTTATGCAACTGTGGTTTTTCCGAAACCCAGATAGTTTATCATTAAGCAGATTATGATCATTAACGTAAAGCGATATCTGATTGTGAATTAACCTCTCAAATATTTTCGACATAAAGGGTAAAATGGCAATTGGCCTATATACTGATTTAGTTTTGGGTATTGGTATTATCTTGGACTTTTTCCAATTTGAGGGAAAATGACTGGTGGTAATAATGGTGTTAAATACATGTGTAACAAATGGCAATATTCTTGGGAGAATTAATTTAAAAAATCTTGGGTGAATTTCGTCCACACCAACTGCATTTGATTTAATTGACATACAGCTTCTTAAAACGTCAAACTGGTCTATGCAATCAAAAGAGAAGTTATTATGGGGTTGACGGTTGTCATGGTTGTGGTTGTAAAAATCAATATCTGCTTCTACCATAGGAATATTCAAAAATTGTTCATTAATAACGTCTGGATCAAAAATAACAGGGTCATTATTTCCAGATTTACCAATTCCGATTTCCCTTATAGCCTTCCATGTTTTTTTTGATCCCAGGGCCAAGGAGAACTTTTCAGTGTAAAATTTTGATTTTTCCTGTTTAATGAGTTTGTGTACTGTTTTTCTCGCCAAACAATATTCAACATGTAGATCGTTGGTTTTAAACCGCTTCCAACGTGAAAATGCAAGGTCTCTTTGTTTAATGGCTTGTTTAATATTTGACGAGAATCATGGTCTTTTTGTTTGACTCATTACCTTAGTTTTCAATGGAACAGCTTGATCAAACAAATATAATATATTACGTTCAAGAAAGGCTAGTTTATCCTCTGTTGAAACCATATAATAGATTGCATTCCAATCAATTCTAAGTAGTTCTAATTCCAATGTGGCGTATTTAACATTTTCAAAGTCACGAAAAGTTATTGAATAGGGTGGGATTTGCAATTGAAAATTATAGGTCATAAATAATAAATCGTGTTCTTCGCTAAAAAACAGAACAATTGTAGTAATACTGTAGACAAACATTATATTTTAATGTTCTATAATGATTTTTTTTACAGTGATAAAGAAATGAACAAACAAAAAATTTTAGCAACGAGCGTACCAAGAACAGCTTGTGTGTATTGTGTATATGTTTTGGCTGTGTAAAATTATTTTTCTAGCTTTTTGTTTTTTTTTTTTTTGTAAAAAAGTGAATGTCAAAATTATTTGTGGAAAAAATAAAAGTTAATTTTTTTTAATTAAGAAGGTTTCGTTTCGTTTAAAAAATACATTTAGAAGGTAAATATTTTTCCTGTGGCTCTGTTAATTGGGGCTCCATTTATTTATTCCTTTTAAGAGCACTTTTTTGTTTTAATTTGACGTAATTAGATTTTTATTGAATTTTAAATATAAACTAATTTTTTAACACAATGTAAACAACGCCATAACATTCAGTATACGTACAAAAAAAAAAAAACAATAAACAGATGACTCGCAAATGTCACCTGTATGAATTCGCCTTCTTTTTGAGCCTCTAGAAAATGAGTCATGTGAAAAGATTTTTTCTTTCATTTGTTCTCGATATTGATATGCAGTATTTATCGCTTATATGCACACTGGTTTAAAGCATGTAATCCTCTTATGCATCTCAAATTATACAATTATCTTAAAACGCCGGAAATAATTTGAATATAAGCATTTGCTTATGTATGTATATGCATATCCCGCATTCATGCATCACAAGGAAAAACACAATTTTTATAAATTGCTTTTAAAAAAGTTGTCATTTAAACACAAGTCAAGAATGGAATACAACTATCATGTGTGGGCCGGTGCTTCAAAAGTCTACTTTGTAGCTTCTCGACCACATGAAGGATACAGCGAAAGTTCTCATAGTGGCAGTAGAGTGTCTTACGTAATGTGGGTTAAATTTAGCTACCACACTACTACAATGGGATCTGTTCTAATTAAATTCTTTCAACTCGTACGTTTGTTTGTATTACGAGTTTTTCCTCAAGAGTTAATCCTTTTGTAGTCGGCTGGTCGGAGCATCGTACAACGCATTACGGGCATATATTCTGTGGCCGGAATGTTCGAATGTGGAATGACCTTCCTGCGGTAGTCTTTCCTGCCACTTTCAATATAAATAGTTGAGTGTCCACCAACAGCAAACACTACTCCCGCTATATAACCTATTTTGCTAATTGCAACACAGTGCAACGCATTAGTAGGTATCATCCCCAAAGTGCTTGTCCTAACAACAACAAAAGTCAATTAAGAGAGGAAATTGAATAAAAATCATTCTGTCATTTGCTTATTCTTAATTCAACTTTGAATGTCACATTTATTTTCGATGCAAGAAAAATAGAACGTTACAACGATATTCTTAAAATTAAGAGATTTTTTCTATAAGTACTTTGTATGCACATAAGCGAGCACTTTTCTGCACCCTTTGCTCACAATATCCAGAGACATGTCTATTCTCCAAAGCAACAAAGTCATAACGAAAAATCATGGAAAAAGTCTTTGAATATAACTGATAGTTACTTTATAATTTTATCTAGTTCTAATGTAATTATATTCCTGAAATAAAGGTTTGGAGTTATTTATTTTTTATTTATTTATTTATGATTTCCTGCACAACAGAACTAAGTTTTATAATTACAGTGCAGGATTTTGTATGTGTACAAATTAGATTCCAAATTACATAAAACATAACATTTTTTATTTTTCGAATTTATTCTATGAGCTAAATTTCAGTTATGTATTTTATAAAGCTTTTTTGTAATAGTCATATTCCTTCAATTTTTCAGAAATGACTTTATACACTATCAGACCTTCAGAAGGAAATAATTCCCAGTTTCTATTTGTCATAACATTTTAATATAAAAAAAAAATTTTAACATATAAAACTTAAACATAAAGAATTTTAACATTAAAAATTTTGACAAAATAAATTAGGCAAAATATTTAAAAAGGAATACCCTAAAAGAAATTGCGTTGCTGTTTATTTGTTGGTGATAAGGAAGAGAATTCCAAAGACGAATTGCGTTAATGAAAAATTGCCATTCGGAAACTAGGCATCGAAATTTCGGAAATATTATGCTTTTACCCCTTGGTGATCTAGCAAATCTTATTTTTTCAAAAAGGTATTTCGGCTTTTCGGTGTAAATCACTTTACGCCTTTCAAGTCCATATATATATCTAATGATGTTGTTATATAATACTTCAAGGTTTTTTGTACTAGTAGAACCACAATGAGAAAACAACTCGCATCCGTATGTAAGGCTTGGAACCAAATAAGCTTTTGCAAGTAGGATTCTGACATTCAGCGGTGTAAAGTATTGTACGGACCACAGGGCTCTTAGTTTAACATAAATTTGTCCCACCAGTGTATTTATATGGCTTGACCACGTTAAGTTGCTGTTAAACACTAATCCCAGATTTTTTTGCCGTTTTTACGATGTCAATTTTCTCATTGTTTATAAGGATATTATTTTCGATTAAAGGTGTGACGGTTTTTTTGTGAATAACCAGACATTTTGATTTTCGTGGATTTAAGCACAGACCATTTTGAGATGCCCAATGATATGTTTAGGTCGTAATTGAGTTTGTCAATGTTTTCCTTAATTGATGCTACTGGACTACTCAAGTATAATTGTACATCATCTGCATACATGTGGACACTACAATGAGTTAATTGCTGCGGCAGATCGTTAGCGTAAATTGAAAATAATATTGGGCCTAAAATTGATCCTTGAGGTACACCTCTAGACAGTGATAAGGGATTAGATGCTTTGTTGTTTATGAACACCGATTGAATACGATTAGTGAGGTACGATGAAATTAGTTTTGTTGATGAAGATGAAAAGTTAAAAAGAGTTCTAAGCTTTGTACATAAAATTTGGTGGTCTACCGTATCAAAAGCTTTAGAGTGATCAAGTAGAACTAAAAAGTTAATATTACCATCATCAAGTTCTCGCCGTATATTCTCTGAGACTTCAACTAAAGCAGTTACACAGCTGTGGTTTGGACGAAAACCTGACTGTTTATCAGATAGTAAATGATTATCATAAACGTAGGAACTTATTTGGCGGTGCAAAACCTTTTCCAATACTTTCGACAGAAAGCTAAGAATAGCAATTGGTCGATATTCGGTGTTCGATTTTGGAATTGGAATTATTTTTGCATGTTTCCACTTAACAGGAAAATTACTTGTAGTGATAATGGTGTTAAATAAATGGGTTATATATGGCAGGAGAACCGGTAAAATAACTTTAATAAATTTTGGATGAAGATTATCATTTCCTACAGAATTAGATTTTATTTGAATGCAACTGGCAAAAACATCAAGCTGGGTAACGCATGAGAACTCAAACATATTTTGTTCAGACATATTGTTGTTGTTGGTGTAAAATGTATTGTTGACCAATGTTGTGTTGCTTGGTATTACCATTGGGCTATTAGCAAAAATATTGTTGAGGTTATCAGCGTCGATAGAGGAGGTTACATTTTTAACAGGATCACCAATTCCAATATCCTTAATAGTACGTTTGGATTCAAGAGCAGAACCAAATCGCTTGGAATAATACTCGGACTTTGCGATTCTTATCTGGTTATTGACTTTCTTTCTTGCAGAACGAAACTCAGCCTTTAGATATACTGTCTTAAAACGTTTCCACCGTGAGTACGCCAAATCCCTTCCTCTAATTGCATGTTGAATAGTAGCATTGAACCACGGGTTGTTTTTGGTTTAATACTTTTTGTTTTCAAAGGTACTGTTTCATCATACAGTTGTAAGATATTATCCTCAAGAAAGGACAGTTGCTCATCTACAGATGTCATATTGTAAATATTACTCCAGTTATACAGGGCCATCTATTAAAAAATTACCAATTTTTCAAGATATGCTTTGATTTTGTTATGTGGTATTGGTAAACATTAAACAAATGGCTATTAATTCTTCATGTGTATTTATTAGAACTTTAACTGCGGTTTTTACAGCAATGTTTTTTTCTCAATGCACTTTTCAAAGTTTTTCTTACGCAGGATAAAGCACGCTTAAAAGAAAATCACGTATTTTAACGGAAAATGCAAAAGAAAATAAATAAAAAACTTTGGAAAATAAGGTGATATTTTATTCAAAAATTAACAAAGCAAACCACAGGTTTCTTGAAATTGTTGGCACAAAACTTTTAAGAACAAGTAAGAATGCTCTTTTGGGATATGCCGTATCTTTGATACCCTTCACGTTGAGATCTGCGATAAATAACGAACCAATCTTTATAGAATCTGGATTCAAAATTTCTAGTCCTAAAAAATTGCGATGGCAAGGCGAAAACTCTTTGGCCTAAATATTAAACGAGGAGGACAAAGGCTTTAATAATGGCCACTGGTTATTTGGGACCCATGCAACGAGATCATGTTCATTCCCTTAACACCCACTGGAGTATTGGGTGCCAACAACAGCCGACTTCCATATCACTTGATTTTGAGCCATATATCTAAGTTGATTCCATGTTAGCCCAATAGATCTCATTTTGGATTCGGTGGAACGTCTCCAAGTTATCCAACTCTTCTTCCTGCTTGGGTAAACGGCTTCTATCGCAATGTTATTATCCCAGCATCGTAGTGCATGCCCAATCCACTGCTATTTACCTTTTCGGACTTCAAAAGCCACACATCCATTTGATTTGCTTGGCATTGGAGCACTGGTTATTACACAAGCCAGAAAATACGCAAAATTAGTCAGAGACAACGATTTATAAAGGTTTTTAACTGGAAGGTAACACCCCCTATAACCTTCCAAGAGGTGCATCCATGTAACAGGACGGATTTTAAATTGGAGTTGAATATGCAGGGCTTGGTAGGCTAAAGTTGTTGTTCTGCCAAATTGGCGAATTTATTCCAAATGCCTCTCTTGCTCTTCTGATCAAAGCTTCTACATCTCACTCTATGCCACTATCTGGTGCGAGCATGCTTTCAAGATAACAAAATTGTTTGACCATCGCAAAATTATGGCTGCCTGAAATTATAAGTTGTGCACTGTTGCCATTAACAGTCAGACATTTGGATTTAGCTGCATAAATTGTAAGGCCTGTGCCATTTAGATTGCCTTGCAGGTTTGAGGCAGTCTATTCTATGTCCCCTACTCTGTTTGACAATTAGCACAAATCCTCCGCATAGGATAGGTAGTTTATTAATGAGCCATCTTTCCGCCATTGGATACCCCTAAGTTGAAACGGGATTGAAGATAGTACGTCTTGGATGACCAGTAGGGCTAGAAGTGGCGATAGTATACAGGCTTGGCATTCTCCACTCAATGCTTGAAAAGGCTGGGATAACTTTGCGCCGTTGTAGCTTTCCTTTATTTGGGCTACAAGCTTCGGCGGGATACCTCTTATATGCAAAGCGTTCCAGATGCAGAAGCGATTAACGTTGTCGAATGCCTTATCAAAATCGATGAAAAGTAAATGAAGGTTTGAATTGAATTTGACACTTTGTTCAATAATTAATCGGATGGTGTTAAAATTACCCCCCCGGGAAAACCCCATTTCGGAAGCCGGCTTGAGCGGAGTGAATAGTATCTTCCAGATGATTTTTGATGCGGTTAAAGATAATCTTTGCAATCAATTTTGATAATGTCGGTTATTACGCAAATACCACGCCAGTTTCCACAGTCTTTTAAGTCTGCCTTCTTTGCAATTTTCACTATTATTCCTCTTTCCATTCGCTCGGAAAGGCCTCATGATCCCAAACGTCTGCTATCAGAGGGAGAAGAATTTCAGCGCTGAGATTTATATCTGCCTTGTATATTTCGATACCGGCCGCTTTTCAATTTGGTATTTGTTTTATAGCAGTGGAGACTTCACTCTATCTTGGAGGTGTGGACCGTATCCTTGTTTTTTCCCGATAGGTGGTGGGATCAAAAGGTTGCTGCTGTTGCGTTGCGTGGATTTCAGCGTTCAGGAGATTAAAATGGTGTTGTCTTCAACGGAAAAGTGGCTCATCATCGGTATTGAGGAGAATCCCCCGTTCATCCCTCACAGGGTGCTTAAGGGGTACATTTTAGTTGACCAGCACCTCTGTGTGCTGCTTTTTCAACCTCGTTTGTCAACTGGTTGATGTGGTTAAGTTTATCGCATCTGACGGAGCGTTGTACAATCTGCTGATGGGATCGATATTCCAACTCAAGTTGGGATTTGACTTCTGTTAGAGTTGTTAGAATGAAGAGTAGGAATATATGACATTTAACTTTCATTTTGTTATGTATAATAGATCATTCATCACTTCTTTGCGGTAGGTTCAATTTAAAATCCCCTCTTGCAAATCACTTCAGTGCGCCTTATAAGATTTCTGAAACAAATCACGATATTTTATTTAACCTTCCTTCCTAAACTCACATCAAAATATTTGTTTTATTAGCTAAAAAATTAATAAACCCCCATTTGCTTTTGAACTTTTTAGTAGTATAAACAAAAGGCGTAATGAAAATAACTTTAAGAGGATAAAATACATTAAAAAAATGTATATACATATATATTTCTATTAAAATGTCTGTCTAGCAGACGAAATATTGTCTCACACATGCCTTGCTTTCATAAACATTTTTTATTTTTTAATATTCGAATGTTTTCAAAGCCATTTTGTAAGCAACAAACATTAAAGCCACACCTTACGTTATTTGGTTAAGACGTTGATTGTATTTTCGCCGCTGTAGTTGGAAGTGTTAAAATTTAGTAAATTTTGATCGCCGTCAACGATATGTGTGACTAGCGCTCTCAACGTATGCCATTTCACATCGGCTTTGAGTGAAATATTTTAGCATTTATAACGTAGCGACGCAATCTCTTTTGATACTCTGCGACATAAGTAACAGACACACTGTCTTCTCACTTTTCGAGGAACGATGGAATATTTTGGTTCACATCTTTTCGACGAGAAAAGTTCGTACCGAAGTTACAGAACATGGGTATAGAAAACAGTGTACGTAAATATACAGAACATTATTTAGCGTTCGGCTAACACAACCAGGAACGATATCTATTTTCTAGTGTTTGTGTAGACGAACACAACTCTTAATACCGTTCGTAACTATTTTCATAAAAGAGCCGAACATTATATATTGTTCTGTTCTTCGTTAAAAAAAAGAACAATTGTAATGATACTGTAGACAAACATTTTATTTTAATGTTCTATAATTTCTTTTTTGCATTGATAAAGAAATAAACAAACAAAAAATTTTAGCAACGAACGCAGCACGACCAGCTTGTGCGTATTGTTTATAAGTTTTATTTGTGTAAAATTATTTTGCGGGCTTTTGTTTTTTTACGTATGTGTTTTGTAAAAATAGTTTGTCCAACTAATCACAAAAAAGTTTGTGGTTTAAAAAAAATTTAATGTTCTAATTTTTTGTTGAGTTGGATAAAAACAGAATTATTTTTGTGCTCGAAAGATGACAAACAGGGAAACAATAATTTTTAATAATTTCCTACACAAACACTATTAGCGATTGGGTTTTTCACAAATCTTCCGAACCGAACACTAAGGAGCGATATTCAGTGTTTATTATCAGTAGTGTTTAGTAGTATAAATTTAAATCTCCCTCTATTAAAAATAAAAAATTTTAATTTCCGTTGAGTTGTTCGGAAGTGAACATTTTACTTGCTTTTTAAAACGTTAGATAAATATTTCTTGTTGATACAAACGACATGACAAACTAATTATATCCTCGTTCTCTACTGTTTTATTTTTTATTTTGACCTTTAAACTTTATTCCCGTTGGAAACAAAGAAAAACTTTTGGTTTAGCTATTCTATCACATGAATATATTAGTGATAACTATAAGTTAAATGTGGGTTACTTCTGTATTGTACGTTTTGTGTTCAGTTAGACAAACTTATTGCACTCTGGCACCACATGTATAATTAAATTGATAATAACTCAGGAGATAAACACCAGGAGGAGAATTGGTTTCACGTGTGTTGACTACATTTTTACCAGTTACAAAGCAAAGTTCGCTTTACACCACAAAACTTCATACAGAGACTTCAACCACATCAGTGCCTTAATTTAATTAATTATTTTTTTTAGAAATGTAACAGTAGGACAGTGTTGCCAATTTATGTGTTAGCTATTGTTGTTTGTCCTTAAAGAGTTAACGACACAATTGAATATGTTTTTTTTAAATTCACACAAATTAAAGAAAATTTGTAGTTTTAAATATAAAACAAGTTAAAGTGCAATATTCGGCTGTGCCGCATCTTTGATACCCTCCACCGACTGTTCGAATATTTCAGGAGGGATATCTATATGATGTCTATTTATTATTTATTTTTCTTTATACAAACAGACATCAGCATTAAAATTTATTGGTTTGAGGTTAAGATCTTTATAAAATTATTCAGCAATTTAAAGTAGCTTGAGTAAAATATCATGATTCGTTACAGTTTAAATTCGATTTAGCGTTTACAGTGAATTTCAGAAGGTTCCTAAATATGGGATCTAAGGTAAATTAGGGACCGTATATAACAAAATTACTTGAAATTTTTTCTGACCATATGAAGCTAAGTTGGAAAAATGTTTACCGCCATTTTTACTGCAACGTTTTAAGCGTATTAATTTAATTTACCAGAGTGGGCTTTATATGGGGCCTATAGTAAATGATCGACGTAAATAGCAATTGTCATAGATGAGATGTGCGTTAAAAAAAGTTGGAAAAGGTGCCATATTTCGTAGAACAAAATATAAGCAACGCCAACATTTCAATGTTCATCAAATTCAGTGGACTGCATCTTTTTAGCGCTGTTTAACGACAGATGTCAAATAACAGCTTGAAGTCTCAGCTAAAAGTTAAAAAAAAATTCAGTTGCCCCTACCTGCTCCTTTCCAAAAAAAAAACATTAAAAACTATAAAATGATAAAGTAACAAAACATGAATTTTCGTTCATGCTTGTTGTTGTTGCCATACTTTTACTGTCTTTACTGTTTAAAACTATTACAAAATGTTATATACATACAAACTAGTCAATAGAGTTAATTGTTATATATTTTATTGTTGAAAAAAGCATTTTTATTTTTTACATTTTAATTGATTATTTGTATCAGGTATGCAGTCCGAGGAAGATCAGGAAGCGAGGAATAAAGACTATAGAGCCTATAGATTACATCATTTGAGAAGAATTGGATAATCTTTTATTGTCTTCAGACCCATTTGTAAATAGATTTCGCTCAAAACTGCAAATCAAGAAATTGGAGTACGATAATGATGTTAAAAAATTATTAAAAGAATATCAGCCTGTTCATCGATTTCGGTAGTTAACGTTCGCATAGAAAATAACATTTAAAACAAAAACAAATTTAGAAAGTTCGAAATCGTTGAACAGACTGTATGTTTAAATTACGTATTCATGTTTTTTCTAAGGGAGTCGGGCGTAAAAGTGGGCGGATCAGGTATATATTTTCAGTAGCCCATTGTACAATTATAACATTTATTTTTTGTGAAAATTGGGTTGATGCATTAAAAATCAAGGGAGTTATCCCACTTTTTCACTACAAGTTGTAGAGGAACTGGCCGGATATTTTTAAATCTTCACACAAATGATTTTGAGTGTTAAAAATTTAATGTTCACTTTGTTTTGGAGGTGGGCTTAAATGTGGGCGGATCATTTTGATTTTTCCATTTTTTCTTGATTCAAAGAAAAAATTCATGTGTGCCAAATTTCATAGTCCTTCGACAACTTCTTCTATTTTTTGCCACTCGTTGTATGAACTTCAACCAATGTGTGCCACAATTAAAGTACAATTTAAAAGTTGGGCTTTTAGACTGAAAATTTGAAAAGTAAAGTTAATTTTATGCTAAACTATTACCAGAGACATTTACATGTATAACAAATATTAACTTGAAAAGTTACACTAAATTCAAAACAAAAGAAGAATATTGTCTAAAAAAGAGCCCTGTGATAGTTTAAATTAAAGCGTAGGATTTGTTATTGATCAAATAAAAATAAAAGTAGAATAAGAACTCAACTTTTTTTAAAAACCAGTGTGTTTATTTCTTATTTTTAAATTTTTTTTGTTTTGCTTGGAAAAGCAGTTCCGCTAGTTTAAAAAAATAATTGTATATATTAATTTTATGACCTTGAAAAAATTCTTTAAATTTCTGTTAGAAATATATCAAAAAGGTTTCGCTTCAAAAATCATGTAAAATCCACTCTGATTTGTTAAAAAATTTTCTTTGATTTATTTAACCCAAAATGTTTTCTCTTTTTTAAGGACTTCTAAAGCATTTTTTCTCCTTTTTCTATGGAATGTATTTCCTCTTTGAAATATTATTTATTTTCTTTCATATGGAATTTATCGTTTAACTTGCTAAAACGGAAAGTAAAATATACTTTTTTAAATTGTATTGGTAGGTAATTTATAGATTTTTAATATAAATATTTTCTACAAAGATTTGACTTTGATTATAAAATTTTTACGAAAGGAATTAAAGGCATTAATTTAAATTTGTTGCATTCTGCCTTTGTAAAATTCAAAGAGATACCTTTTTCTCCAAGGAAAATAATTATAATAAAAATTCTGTTTAAAATGAAGTAAAAGTGTAACGAACTGCATTTATGTTATTTACATTATCAAGCCAAACTTGTTGTAAATATTAAGTTGTAATAGGTCTCTTTTCTTGTTACAACCTTCAACGAGGGAAGAGAGGTGTATATAAGTTTGTCATTCCGTTTGTAATTTCAACAAAATATATATAAAGTATTTATATTCTGGGACGCAATGAGAAATGAATTTAATTTAGCAACGTATGTAAAATGGGGTTTCCAAAGACCCAAACAAAATATGGGGATTAGGTTGTTTATATTTATGGCACATATACTACGTTTGCTACTGAAATTTAGCCAGATCGATCCATAAATGACTCAAATATGAGCCAAAAACCACTACTTCCTCTAATATAATTCAAACTCCATTGTTGTTGTTTTTTACGTTTCGAAATAAGGTACACAGAAAGAAAAACTCTCGGGATAAATCAAGTATTTTCTGATTTCTTTAAGTACGAGTCGTACTCAAAAATTCAAGTACGAATAACACAAAACGTTTTTTAACAATCCTGCTCTCATTCGAAAATTAATCCCGGAATTTCTTGAAATAAGTATACAATTTTTAAATCAAGTAAGTAAATCGAGTAAGTAAATCAATCATAATAATTTGTTCTTTCTAATTCGGGATAAAATCAACTTTATAATACCTGAATCAAGCGGTTTTTGATATTGATGAGTCAAGTATTAAGTACGGATGGATTGATTTTTCTTTTGAGTGTACAAACATCTTGGTTATCAGTGCACAACATCCGATAAAATGTGAGCGAGATTGGAGAAGTGGGCGTGGCACTTTTAGATGCTTTGTATATGTATAAAGACAATAGCACGAGCACAAATGTGCATTAATAAAATGTATTGCCAACCCTGTAATAATGCTATTTGATATTTGACGAGAACAAAACACAAGTTATGAAAAATTAGATTGTTCTGTTTATCACACCTGACAAAAAAATGTTCTTCTTCATTATAGCTAACTTTTTAACGGTTTTTTTTTTGCTATTTTCCGACATTTTATTTTTTAACCGACTCCTGTCCTGGTAGTATTATGAATATGTATTTGAATGAGTAACACCGACGATGCTGGATGCAAAATTAAATAATTTAAATATGACAGCGAATGTTACGTCCAGCACACGTGGGAATTCGCCTGCATGACAAGCATTTTGACCGTGTACAGATGACCCCTTTATTCCATTAGAAAGGAAGGAGAAAGCAAATCATTTTTATGAAACGAATACCAAATTTAAATTTTTAATAAAATATCCCATTTTTTTTTTGTAGAAAAGAAGACACCATTAAGTGTATTGCGCCACTGATCTTACGCTAATTTTTTGAACATTAAATTTTCAAGCATTGCTGACCGTGTGTAACATAACAGGAACAATAATGATCCCCAAGGCGTCATTTGTTGGTGGCTTATCACCCTTATCCACTGACTACACGAAGCCCCACAGGACATTATCGAACGCTGTCAAATCGCACAATCTTGAAGGCCAATTGACAGTAGCATTTCTCGAAATTTCTTAATGATTGCTGTCGTCGTATATCACTTTCAGTCTTGTTCAAGCGGTTATCTATTTATGATGATTTGTCAAAATTAACTGATAATAAATGGCAAGAAGTGAGCAGAGTATGATAATTCTTTTGACAGTTATTTTTTCCAAAACTCAGATAAAATTTGCTAAAATAACTTTTATGTGAAACCCCGCAGCATAACACATGTTTAAATAGTACGTCCATAATTGACAATTGGTTTCCCCAAATAGAGTCTACTCTCGAAAATCATTTTGCAGAACTCACGAGTGCTGTATGATTACAAATACTCCAGTATACATTTATTAAATAAACCGCAAAACCTTATGCTATGTTCACACTTGGGTATTTAAATGCATTTAAACATCTCTAAGTTCTAATCACATCAAAATCGATATGATAATCCATACATTAAAATGATTTATTAATTAATTAAAACTGGCATGATGAAAACTAAATCATTTCATTGATCATACAGACTCCTCTAAACATGCCTCAAACTGAGTATGATGTAACACGGCCACAATAAAAGTACCTGTCTGGTGTAATACCGACGATTCACAATTCCATCATTATAAAGTTTAAAATAATCTTCTGATATCTTTATTGAACTATTTTGTATACTTTAAAAAAATTTAAATGGGAGCAACTATTTCGTTTTTTCTTTTCTTTTCTAATAACCTTATTTCTTTCCAAAGTATTTCATATATTTTCCTTTCATTTTTCAAACAAAAATGTTACTTAAGTTTTTTAAAAATAACGTTTAAAATAATTTTGTTTAGTTTTCAATGAAAATGTTAATAAAATGTTTTACACAACAAAACTAAACATATAATATTGTTCTGGGAAAAATTTGCAAACGTTTTCTTAATTCAAAATTTGTGTGGTTGCAAAAAAAAGAAAAATGTTTGCTCCATTATGGACACCAGTAAAAATGTTGCTGCCTATTGTGAACGTCGCTTTATTTTTTAACTAACTGTCATCTTAAGCATCTCAAATGTTATGTGAACGGCTTTGATTAACTTAATAAACATTTTTCTTGAACGCGTTAAAAAACCCAAGTGTGGACAGAGCATTAGATGTATTTCTACCAATATAAATTTTCAACATAATCCCACTTTGAAATTTATAACTTATTTATTATGTGCTGTAGAACATGAAACGTTGACAGGTTGTATGTATATAAAAGGGGGAAATTTAGTTTAACTTGTTCTGACAGCAAAAACAGAGTGCATTCATTCGATTGCTTATTCAGTTGGTTGTACGTGTGCAGGGTTAAAACAAAAAAAGTTTTCAATTTTCTAATGCTTTTTATATACTAAATTTAAATTAGAAAAAACCACGTGTTTCTAATATTGAAAATATTAAAATCAAAGACGTGTAAAAATGAACAGTTCAATTTGCCGCATATCACGATAAATTTCATAGGTAAATTTCACATGAACTTATGTAATTTACAGCTTATTTCTTTCTGCTTGTAATATCGTTGAAGTTCAGAATTTAGTTTTTTTCTATATGAAACTAGCGGACCCGACGAACTTCGCCTCGCTCCAATTTTAAATGCCAAAATGACACCTGTCAGATTGCGCAAAGTCTTAGTCAACGTATAACACCATCTATCGGACTTTGGCTGAGAACTTTCTATTTTTTCATTTGGAAAGCCATTAAGAAATAATTTAACACAACATTTTGTACAAAAAAATCAATTTTCGATTTTTCCAATTTTGCGGAGAGATTTTCCAATTTTCCGCATTTCGCATTTTCTGCAATTTTCCATGATTTACACTAAGAACTTTCTATTGTTTGATTTGGAAAGCCATTAAGGAATAATTTCACAAAGAATTTCATACAAAAACTCGATTTTCGCTTTTTCCGACTTTTCTGAAGGGATTTTCCAAAACCTTCTCCTCGAAAATACGAACAACTGACAAACAATTTTACAGAAATCGGCCCAGCCATTCTCATTTTATGAATTACTACACATTTTTTTCACCATTTTTATATACATATTGGATTTTGCCACGCCCCTCCGCCCGCAGACCGAAAATCAAAAATCAGACTTCACAGTGTCACCCGCCTGAATATTCTTAAGATTCCCTGAAAATTTCATCAAAATCGGGACTGCCGTTTTGGAGTCCATACTTAACATACACACAACCTATTTTATATATATAGATTCTTTTGGCGGCAATCTACCCAATTACACTGGTTCACAAATTTTAACCTCAAAAATAAGATGTTTTTTTATTGAGGTAAATCGGGGCTGCTGAACACGAATATGCTATTCAACTTTTTCTCTCAAGGAAGCGTTTTCGTGATATTCCCGAAAATTGTTTAGTCTGCAAAAAAAAATCAATTTTTCTAGGTTTTTCAACATTAAGGCAATTTCTTTCAAAGCTACAGGCCTGTAACACAGTGAATTTTTATCCGATCAACTTACTAAAATATTGGCTGAAAGAAGAAAAACCTATATTTCTGTGGTTTTCATGGGCAACCGCGTATGTCCATTTTTTCGATTTCGAGATGCCATATTCCTTAATTTACGGTCTTTACATGGTTCTAAAAATGTCTGAAAAAATATGGACCAATTGCGATATTTTAACGTAATAATAAAGTTCAAAAAGTGCAATACCCACTACACAGCTTGATCAAGAATAGGTTTACGGCTCTCCTGAAAAATTTGTTAGGCGGATTTCCATGAAAACCACAGATTTATTCAACAGTTTACATTTTGTACAATTCAGATTTTTTAAAATCTCTAATAATTTCTGAAAACACGATTTTTGCGAATATCGCGAAAACGCTCCTTGATAGAAATAAATGAGGGCCAATTTTGTGTTTAGCCGCTCCGATTTAGCTTAAAACATGTCGTATTTTTTAGCGTCATTTCTTTTTTGGCGTAGTGTTATCAATAAAAATTTCCTATTTAAATTCATGCGTTGTTTAATTTTAAGGGGTGATGTTGATATTTGTTTAATACAACTTAAAAATATTTACAACTTTCTCCCCCGTATTCATATACGATTATTAAATTTAACAAACGCTTCATACTAAATTTGTTTTGTAAACCTTTATTAAATTTAAAATATTTTTATGAATACGGCAGTGTGTGTTTTTTTTAACAAGCTTTAATTAAAAATCGAAATCAAATGAATTTGATTTATTTTTTTTTTCTTATTTTTTATACGAAACTTAGTGCCGGTTCACACAAGTCAAGTTTGACTCGTCAAGTCTTGAGTTTTTAGGAGAGAGGGGAAAAGAAATGGCATTCTCTTTTCCCTTCTCTCCAAAAAACTCAAGACTTGGCTTGACTTGTGTGAACCGGCACTTACCTTGTTTTAAGAAATTGCCTAACTGGATTTATAAAAACATAACTACATACATATAAGATTTAGTTTAAAATTAAGTCAAAATTATATGAAATAAAGTTTTTGACTGAAATTTTTTTTAACAAAAAAAAAAACCACAAACTCTAGAAGTTTCCTTGGTAAGAAGGTTGCGACAACTTTTTCGGTTCAGTTTTGTATTTGGGTGTGCAAATGAAGTTTTGAGAAAAACGCATTTCATCTTATTCTACACCCTTTTAGGTACCAGAATCCACTCTTAACCCATTTTTCGCCGCACCAAGTAAATTGGCAACATAATAATGAAATAAGTAACTGAAATAAAAAAAATTGCAACAAAAGACAAGAGTGCTTGTGATTATTATCACCAGCCGGCGAAAAGTGGGTTAAGTCCAAACCCGTTTTTGGACACACTTTTCTCGGAGAAGGTCACACATATGAATATTATTTAAAAAAACCTACAAGCTTTATTACACAACAATAACTGACATTAAGTTAGCTTTTCTATTACAAATTCAAATGCAAATTAGATTTAAAATGCGATTGAGAAAAAAAATGAAAATCCTAACCGCGATAATAAAAATTTGTCACTTAATGTATAGTTTTTTTATAGCAAATTTTCTATTTTGATATCTTTTATGAAATACATTAACAAATTTTTAATTCCTTTGAAATTAAATTGAAAATCTTTGGTACAAATTGTCCACCGACAACTGTTGAATTTCTAATGATTTTTAAATTGCACCATAAATAAGTCATTTATATTAATAAAGCGTTGACAGCAAAAAAATTGTTGTTCATCTTTCAAACTACATTTTGATCTACACTGCTATTGACCTTTTAACCAACCAGATAAAAAACTACACAGCTACGAGCGTAAATAAAAGAAATGTAACGCAAAATATATTATTGATTTTCGATTTAATTTGTTGTTGTTTTTTGTTTATATCCACTTTTCAATTTTATTCTGTCATTTTTTATTAAATACAAAATCAAAGAAAAAAGGCCACAGAAACATAAAATTGTGAAAAAAATTATTTATTGGTTTGAAAAGGTTGTTTGTTTGTAGGCGTCAATAATTTATTAAATGAAAGGAAACCCTCAATTCCAATGGGATGGAAGTTAAATGTTAATTAAACAAAATAAAAAAGCACAGAACTACACAAAAACGTATAATATTAAAGGGGCAGTTTAACAACTTCTGTGCACAGTTTGATATTGGGAATTTGTCCCCCATTGGGTATTTCAAAATTCCTACAAAATTTAAATCGGATTTATTTTGTAAACTATACAGGCTGAAAAAAATAAAGTCCCTACATAGACGACAATATGTGTACTTCAAAAAAAAGTAAAATGTTCGTACTTGCTATAAACAGGTCAAGTTTTTTAAGTTTGTCATTTCTTCAATTATTTCGTTAAAAAGCCATTTTTGGTCCAGCATGCCAAAAAATACATTTGTTTGCCACCAAGAAGAAATTTTTGAATAAACTTTGCGAATGTAAAGCAGAGTCTATTCGAAATGCTAAATGAATGTTGCAAAATTCGGAAGTAAAAGTGTCTAATTGTACATAAAAGAGCAGTTTCAATGCATCTGCTCAAGTCTTTTAAAATTACAAACAAATGGGCTTTCTATAAACGAAAGTTTGGACTTAATTGACAGTACTAAGGAAAACATTAAAGATGTCAGTAAAAAAAGTTGTTTGATAAGTTTATAACGAAGTGTTTTTCCACCTTATGCTGAGGTAGATCTCGCGGCTCCCAGGGTTCGTTACAAAAATGTATTAAATGGCCAGAGAAATGAATCACCCGACTCGATATTTTCTTCAAACGTAATAAAACGTACGCTCAGTTTATTTTGGTAGTTCTTATTCAAATTTTTCCGTACAATTCTTGACAAAGTAACCATTACGACAATACACAAATGACGGACACGACGCTCTCGGGATGGGGCCGACAACATACACTCTGTTGACAGACGGAGGAAGCGACACGACTCACACGACAAATTTAACACAACCACCACCATTAGCGTGGAATTATGGAGGCCACAGATCGAACAGCGTGCTACTACACGTCAATAGAATTTGGAATACACCGCTGTTCTCTCGAGATGCAGTCTCATCCTGCTTTCGGACGCTGTCTCACGATAGCCAAGAAAATGACAGAAGACAAACCAAGAGAATTTAATCTGCACCGCCATTCTCTTGTCTCGCAATCTCTACCGACAACGAGTGTGATCACACGAAAGTGGTGTAACCTCTTTTCTCAGATCGCTAGGATATTACTTAGCCGTAGAAGTGTAACCTCTCTCAGCTAAGTAAGATCTTACCCGTTTGCCAGCTACCGGCTGACCAAGGAACATTAACACAAGGTAGTAGACTCATTTGGGAGTGTAGACATGCTGTTCTATAAAAAGAACCGAGTTGTCAAAATTGTCTTCATATATAAAAATAATAATTTCACAATTTTGCCTCATAAACACGAAATTTGACGTTTGAGTTTAACTGGGGTAAACAGCTGAAAAAATATGGCTAATGAGTCTACCTTGTGTAAATATACCTGCTTAAGGCCATGTCAGATAACAGTTCATCGCTTTTCTTGACGTTTCTAACTTTTACAGAAAAGTGTAACGCAAAAGGTGTATGTCACAATAAGCACTTTGACAATACACACGAACTGTTTGTTAAAAATAAATAAATAAAAAAAATTATACTAGCAGACTGTCTTAACTTTCAATTATTTCGTTAACGTGTTTTATTCTAAAAAAATTCACCCTTAAATGTCATAAGGCATTGCACTTTTTTATATATAGGGTTACCAGACGAAGTTAGGACAAAATCGCCTCTAATCAGGACAGTACAAATTTTATGTTTTAATAGTTATTTTTTCTATTATTTTATAGTAAAAACAAAATAAAGCATTAGGTACATTATTAAAGGTAGGTTGTCAGTGATATACAATTTAAATGGATTCGGTGTTATAAAATTGTTTTTCAAAAAAAAAGGTTAAATCAAGAAATCGTAATAACTTGGTGTTAATAAATTGGCAATCTGGCAAAGGTATTTTCTTGTTTACATATTTTATGAAAAATAAACTAAAGAAATTGGAATTTTGTCATTAATTTTGCTCATTTATTTATTTATTTAATATCAGTTTATAAATTCGGGTTATGTATATTTTTTTATAGTTTGAAGAACACACGTTTTGTCAGCTGGTTAAAACAGGGCGATCCAATTTTGTGTTCTGTTCTCGTCAAATAAAAAATTGCAGTATTTACATGTTCGGCACGACATTTTATACATGCACCTTTTAAAATGTGGTATTTTTTTTAGTAGAAAAGAAAACACCATAAAATTAATCTTGGGCCGGGTTGGTCTGGTGTGGTGGAGTAGTCTAGAGCATGTGACTAAAAAACTAGGGCTCCAGCCTTTGGCTCGTCACAAGTTTAAAAAAAGTTTAAGATCTTAATACCGCATTACAGGATAAATTAAAATAGTAAAAAATTAAAATAAGAATAAGTATACATACATACATATGTAAAAGCCGTCATTTTATTTGTTTATTAAAATACCTCCCTAAAGGCTGCGATTCACTATTCTATACAATTGTACGATTCATTCAATGCTGTCAATGCCACGCTATCCCACAAAAATGGTGCGTGCCAACTCAAATGACTCAGCTACTTTCTATCATTTTATGTACATTTTCGTGGTTATCAAAGGGCGGTCCCAAAATTAAAAAGAAATTTAATACATTTGGGAAACGTTTCCTTTATTTCTTAGCGTAAACTTTTTCGAAATATATGTATGTGTGTTTCTTGAAAAAAGCAAAATATTTCATTATGATTATTATTTTACAGCAACTTTCAAGACCTGGATTTTTTCTTTGTAATGTAAGTTTTTCACCACTTTATTTTATTATTCTTTAATTTTTTTCTCAATATATCTGAAGGCACTTTTAAGCCTTAGGAGTAAACGAGTATGTTAACGAAGAGTCTCAACGCCAAGATTCGATACTTTAACACACTTGTCAATAAGATAAGAGATCAAAGAACATGTTAAACACAATTTGTTGAAATCTAGTATAGTAACTGATTTTCACAGTAACTTCGAGGCCGAGTTAAAAACTCAGAACAAAATCATTGCCTCATTATAGTAGTTTATTTTAAGCAAATAATTGCTTAAGAATTTTACTTTATTCAACTTTTTCAACTAGGAAATGTTAATTTGCACAAAATTTGATGTTAAAAACTGTACACTAAAAATATACACGTAGAGAACTAATAATTTGAAACATAATCTGCGAATTGTTCCTTTTCAAAAGCTACTTCGGATGTATTCAATGAGATACATTTTAATTTTATAAAGCTTTTATGTAAAAGTCCTATTCCTTCAATATTTCACATACTTTTTATTGCCTACGAAAGCCTTTTGGCAACATTGAAGCTATAGATATGTTCACATACTTAGGAATTATTTTTACACGCTACCAGACTTTCGATTATCTTCCTCTTACATGTTTCTACCTCAGCTATCCTTAAGATGGCAATGAACTTTATTGTATTTAAAGAAAAATTTACAATTTTTGCCTTCGTCAGCATTCTTTGTGTCACTTTGGATAGTGATACTTTACAAATTTCAGATATTTAAAACAAATACCCCCGTATTCCGTGAGGACGTTAACCGATCCTGGGGGAACAGAATGGATTGCAGGGTGTCTAGGGCACTATGGCCCAGATTGGACGCAGGAGCAACCAGGGTTCTACAGGGAATGGACAGGGGTGGTCTTAGAACATTTATAGGGTTCTTGACGGGTCATTGTCCTGTTATGGCTTTTACAGGCAAATGGGACAACACCATACCGGACTTCTGCAGGTTGTGCGATGATTCTGAGGAGCTGGAGACGATCGAGCATGTATTGTGCCATTGTCCTAGGATGCAGGGTCTCAGAGAGAAGTGGCTAGGAGATAGATTTCACGACGAACTGGGGTGTACGCTGGATGTAATCCGTCTGATCTACTGGGATTTGCCCGGGAAACAGTACGGTTGTTTCTGGTGAGGGTACTGAAGAGAGGGTATAGTTCTACGTGGTACCTACTAACATTCTAATACCCCTGAGAGACATATAGTTTACATAAGTACCATGGAATATATACTAAAATTCTTACTGAACACAGCTAAAAAGCTGTGTCTAATAAGATACCACATTTATACCACGTAGATTTTGGTAGTTTATAAACCAGCAATATATAATTGTAGTTTAGGTTGACACACATGTAGTATACTATGCTTGTATAGTATACAAATCCTATGTCTGTCAGGGGTATAACTTTCTTATAACTTTTTTAATTCTATCCACCTCATACTTCTTTTCTTTACTTTTCTCTTTCTATCATTGCAGGGATTCACAATGGACCGCATTGGTCTCCGAGTGGAAATGTGCCCTTGGGCACATTACCCTTCTTAACCTAACCGAAACCCCGTATTTATTAACGATTATTAAATTTAACAAATGTTTATTAAGGCAAATTTTCATACAAAATTTGTTTTGTACACCTTTATTAAATTTAAAAATTTTTATGAATACGGGCGTTAGAATCTAAGAATTATTCCTTTTCATAAGTTACTTTTTTTGTAATATTCAACATTTTTTTCTTCGAATGTTTTCAATGAGGTAAATTTCAATTTTATAAAGCTTTTATGCAACAGTCCTATTTTTTCAGGTCAAGTAAAGCGAATTCTTGTAAAAGCGTGCTGCATCAATCGAAACAAATGGAAGTCGGACGAGGCAATGTTTGATCTTAAATACGGCTGAAGCACAGATTCACACATAACATTTTTAGCTAATGCTTCATCTTGATGGATAAATGCCTCCAAATTTCAATTCAAATAATTAAAATTCTGCTTTTTCAACAATCTAACAATAACAATTCTTAAATAATTTCTGTCTTCCTTTCAAATTTATTAAAGAAAATGCTGACATTTAGAACTAACACTAGAATCTTTGAAGGTTTTTTAGCACTCGCTTAATCTGAAAATTCGAATGTGGTTGCATAAAAATTATCCTAGGAATTATATTGCTCTCGTAAACTTCTGTTTTCAAGATAAAAAATTTTTTTTTTAAACTGCATATTCATCTGTCTGTTTACTTTTTTCAATACCTTTAAAGGACAAAAATAAATAAATTTTGTTATTGATTCATAAGAGCACATTGGCAAACAGAATCTGCTGAAAGTAGAAAACTTACATATTAATTTCTACAGAAACTATTTGGAACAAATTAACAATGAACATTGAAATAGTCAGAATTTTGTTATTAATCAGAAAAGTGTCATTATTTACACTTACGGACTTAATTTAAAAAAAAATAGAATATATCAAAAAAGACAAATAGCTACTTAGCATAAATTTAAAATTTTGATATTAGCAAAAACTTAAGTAAACCGTAACAAGTAATACAGTGCAACACGAAAAAAAATAAAAAAATTGTTGGTCCTTTATGGTTATTTATTGTCCGTATATGGTTATTTTGCCATGACTTAAAAAATTACACACAGTGTAATTGAACATAAATGTATATAAAATACTTTTGTTTGTTTCAAGGATCCAAAATAATTATTATAATTTTTCTAATAAATCAAATTTTTAAGGTAACAAAACAATTGACGCTTTCAAGAAATATTCTACAAAAATTGGTTTTAATTATTTTGAACGAATGTAAATAAATATCTGTTGGACATTACAATGTATTCAATTAATAACTTGTTCCATTGCTCAAAACTTCATTTTTTTATCTTTTCAATAACTTTTATTAACGATTTTTATTGTAAATATGCGAATTTATTTAAGAATAAAACTAATTTGATTACACTTTAATGGTAGTATTATTGATTTGGGCCTAAGCAAATAAAATTTGCTATAAAAATAAAAAATCGACGCAGGTTTTCCTTATGGCATAGAGGAGAAAATCCTTGCGCCAGGCCGATGGCCCGACAGGGCTTTATTAACTAAAAAATCCAAGTCCTTTTAGGCACAGTTATCGTTTGCCTCACTGTTGATGAAAAACTGCACGCAAGATATTCACAATATTAAAAATAATAAAGATAATTTAATGAACCTCTTCTCAGTTAGTTTAAACTAACATTTTCTTCTTAATATTTGTTTAGTTTTCAAGTTGGGGTAATTCTTTGTAATTCTAAAAAATGTCGAAGAAAAAAACAATAAGAAGAAAAAGTAAAAAAATCCCTTAAACACGCGCAACACCAACATGACCTTCAAATATTTACTTTTTATATTCTGAGTTGAACAGTTTTTTATTGTCGACAAATACAAAAACTCGTAACAAAAAGGCCATTTGGAGAGTGTAATTGATTGTGTGACCGAATAAATATACTGCGGTTAGGTGCATGCCTAAAACAGTGATTGCTGTATTAATGACGTGGATTGTTAATTGAAATCTTAGACAATTACTACCTTTTTACTAGTTACTGTGTTTTAGAACTTCTATAAAAAAAAACAAAATTTAAAAAAAATGGCAAAATGAAACTTCAAGCAAAATGTTAAAAAACCATTTTTAATAATATCCTGACAATACAAATTAAAAGTATTAATTTGTACTCAAATACATATCGCACTTGATCAACACGAGGGTATTAACTCGAAATTTAAAAATGAATTGTAGAATTAAAACACAAAATCAATATAATTAAAGACGTTAGAAAAAGAGTTTTTGAGCCAATCGTGTCATTAGCAAAAAGTATACAAAATAGCACGACAGATGTGAATATTATGTACCGATTTTTTCTACCAAAAAATTAATAATTAAAAATTAATACCCTCATAATGATTAAGTGTATTATGTAATTTGGAACCATTTTTTTGTATATTTTATATTTTCTAGGAAACTAGAACAGTAATTTTAGAATTTTAGAACAACCTGAATTTGTGTTTAGTATATTTATTTTGCTTAATTATACCCATTTATGTGCTGTGTGTCATTTTGAGCCAATAAAAATTCGCACCTTAAAATTAAATAGTTCAGAATAAATTATTTGAATAAAAATTGCCATAAATTAGCGTCTTTTATTTAGTACAATAAAAAATTAACTAATAATGGTTTATTACATTCAGCACTTTTATTGAATTGGTTTCACTATTAGATCCTTTTTGAATTAAACGTTAATTATAAAAAAAACTTACAGCGGTTCTTATACAGGATTGTGGAAAACCCAATATTTTTCGAATAGTTTTTTATTCTTTCTTAACTTGAAAATTGTAAGTTAAACTTGTGAAAAGTAAATAAATTTCTTTTGAATATCTGTCGGGAATTGGTGAGTATTTTAATCTGCCTTATAAACCTTAGGTCAGGGTTCATTTTGGTCCATTTGGCGTAGTGTTATAATTATATGAATTTTAAAAATTGCCTTTTATATATGAAATCCATAAAAATCCCGAATCGTCCCGGGATCCCCCTTTTCTTGAATAAAAAATCCCGAACGCGAGGTTTGTTCTATTCTAAAAAAAATATGCAAAAATGTGAGAAGTTGTCGTTTTCCTTTCTAAATATGCCTCAACAACAAATGGCAAATTTGTTCCAATTTCTTACCCCCAGTTAAAGTTGAGTGTGAGATAATACCCTTTTTTCATCTGCGCTAAGTACTTTTTTATTCAAGAAAGTATTTCTTTTATTAACTGTTTTCGTATGTTTGCCTAAGATTGTGTTCAAATGCGAGTTATTGTGATGGGTAAACATATTTTGGTTTTTCGTTTGTTTTACTTCTATTTAATAATTATTATTTTTTGCGCAAAATTTTTTACAACAGCTGACTTTAATTATGGAAAATCAGTGTTTTTAGCGCTATTTGGAATTCAAAGATAATTAAATGTTAAAAATCGCTACAACAGAGGTGAATACCGCTTTAGTACAAACTTTGAATTCAATATTTAACACGCTAAATGCACATTAGTATTGACTGTAAAACGTAGCTATTATTTTGTTCCATTATAATTTAGAAAAATGTATCAGTTTGTAAGAGTGCGTGTAACCTCCTTGCGGGAAATTTGTGTAAATTGGTCCAACAGACTGGTACTGGGATTTGTAAAAATAAAACAAGTACAAAAAGAAAGGACTCATGACCCGTGAATAACCAATCCCTTAACTGGTTTATGAAGAACAAAAAGGTAGAAAAAGTAATGAATTACAGTACAGTACTCACCGGTTCTGTGACACATTTTTTGGTACTTTCTTAAATTTGGTTATTGAATTTAATTCTAGGATTTGTTTTATTGAAATAATCCTACATTTTAGTAACTGACCTTAGGCACGTTCATTTAGAATAGATCTGTGACTGGTCACATGGTGTCAATTGACCCCCTCCCATGACGACCCCATGTGAAAGTGATAGGTCTTATTCAAATAAAGTGTTAGAACTAGCACTGGTATCTACCACCAAAGACCTATCAAGGGACTACTTTGGCGTTAGATCGCTTTCCTCTAGGGCTATTAAATATGTTATACAAAAATAATGCATCATTATTTTTTAGAAAAGAAAACACCATCAATTTCGTCCCTTGCGATCTGAGCTTTTGAATTCAACACATTTTTCTGCTGTTGTGAAGATCCATTCTAATGTGCTCGTGAAAAATAACGACGAGCCTTTATTTTTGTTTTTGTAACAATAGGATTTTGCTGTGACTCTTAGACCACATTTTTGTGCTTTTCTTTTTATTTACTTTGGGTATCTCTCGGAAAAGATTTGGGATATTTTGTAAAAAACAATTTATGTTACGGTCTTCTTGCAAACTATTTACTAGATCACCTGAAAATATGGCTCCACCCAAGAAAATTTTGCATGTCCAACCAAAAAGTACTTTTATATGTGTGGCTACTTGCGACCCACTTTCCAGATTCTCTGCCCTCTTCGTCACCAAGATTGTCCACGTGGTCGCCCACGGCGTTAGAAAGGAACATCAGGTTGGCAAATAGAATCTATGATGCGAAACCTGAACCGGATGGTGTCCTTCCATGCTGCCTTCAGCAAGAGGGAGGGCCATCAATTCTCAAATGACTAGGATATTCAGATCCAGTTAACTGGTGTGCCGTGTGCCAGAGCGGGGGACAAGTTCTAACAATTACCCAAGTCCGACAGACCAATAAGCCTCAGCTCGTTTTTCCTGAAGACCATGGAAAAACTAATAGATAGATTCATTAGGGATGAATATCTATCGGAAACCCTGATACATCGCTTTCAGTGTGCCTGTCAATCGGGCAGGTCTACGGTGACCGCCATTCATCACGTTGTGGGTACGATTGAGAGGCACTGGTGGCAAGGCAAGTAACTATGTGTGCGTTCGTCGGCATTCAGGGAGCCTTTGACAACACTTCTTTTGAGGCATTTAACTTTGCTCTTACGAGGAAGGGTATTCCAGTTCTCATAAGAAACTGGATAGGGGAGATGCTAGCATCCAGGGTGATCAAGTTGGATCTGGGTGGCTCGTCGAGGAACATTGAAGCAACCAAAGATTGCCCACAGGGTAGCGTTCTATCGCCTCTACTGTGGACCTTGGTTATCGACGAGCTATTGGAAACCTTGAATAACCTGGGCTTCCGAATCCGAAAAAATATCTGTGACCGGCTTTGATGACGCGACGATTTTGGGTGCGATGCAGCGGGCCCTGAACTTGACACTTGATTGGTGCAGGGAGAGGGGCTAAACATTAATCCCGCAAAAACTACTCTGGTACCATTCACCAGACGTACAGTTCTGAGACTGAAAGAACTGATCCTTTACGGATTGGTTATCGGATTTTCTAATGAGGTAAAATACCTGGAGATCATTCTGAACAGATCCCTAAACTGGATCGCTCAGTTGGCCCATATCACCAGAAGGTCAACAAGGGCAATATATGCCTGTCAGAGACTCTTCGGGAGGACATGGGGGCTGAAACCCCTGTAACGATTATTAGACCAATATTGTCCTACGCCGCCCTGGCGTGGTGGACTAAGACCGAACAGGTCAACGCTAGAGCGCTCGATAAGGGCTACCGTCTGATCTGCGTGGCGATCACAGGTGCTATGAGGACGTGTCCCACTTTGGTTTTGGGAGCTATCTTGCACATTCCGCAATTGCACATTGCTATAAGGGAGGAAGCCTGCAGGGGTGCTAGAAGAATACCGCGCATTGCTGAATATAGGGCAGGTGACTTGGTGGGTCACATGCGGGTCCTTGTTATCATTAGGAATGATGCTTCCATAGTGGTGGGTGATCATATTGCATAGGAATTTTAATGTCCTTATACCGGACAGGGGCCAATGGGCGGAACAATGCTGGTGGCTCGCATGCGCGGAATGTCTGATGAGGAGGGTAAGGGGCTTGAGACTGTATATAATATCGAATAGCCAGGCCGAACTTAGGGCACTTTGGAGATAAAGTTCAGGCTGGTCATGGACTGCTTTGTGTCTCTGAATTAGTTAGGGAAACACAATGAATTGAATTTGTGTTGGGTTCCCTGCCATGAGCGGCATGCAAGGTCACATCATGGGTACGTTACAAAAATGGTCCGAGCGTCAATTACTTCACGCATGGACGTCCACTGCTGGATTTAGACAGTCCAAAAGATTTGTGACACTGTCCCGGTGCAGGGCAGGCAGGTTTCTGCTTGAGAAAGCGGAACTTAGACAGCTTGTTGGCCTTCTCCCGGGGCACTGTGGTTTTATATAACATTAGTTTAAGCTGGGCAATGTAGCTTCTGATATATGCAGATTCAGTGAAATGGATGACAAAGCGTGGGAACATCTGCTCTGCTGCTGTCCCGCCTTGGGGACTCCTTGGCGGATATTTTTCGGTGGGCAAATAGTTTTCCAGGGTAATGTGTCTTGGTGCTCATGACCTTCACGTATATACAATACACTATGTGTGGCTTGGGTTAAGCAAAGTGTATCTTTATTTAGGTCTTCCTTCGCGAGAAATAGTTTAATTTAGAATCGAAAAAATTACTTTGGACTTCAAGAAGAACTCCTGCCAAAAAGTACGAAGAAACAGAAGTAAGGAAGAACATGTAAATCAATTAAAATATAATTAATTCCATGTTGTAAAATTTCTTTCTTCATAACAATAATTAAATGAAAATTAAATTGGGATTAATAATTAAAAACAGTTCAGCAAAATAACCACAATACCAATTATGGTTACGTTAATGTATTCGTTGTAAACCATATCACCATGTTCAGTTTTGCTATTAGAGCGATTAAAGCAACGGTTTATTGTAATGTATGTATTATTTCCGTTTCCATGTTCTACTTCATTTTTTTCTCTTTAACATCTGCGAACAATTTTATAAAGATTTCGTACTCTTTGCCTTGTGTTTTTATTAAAATGTTTTCCGCTTAAAGAGCACCTACGTAATCTACTCATAAAGACTCTTAGCCATCTAATAAAACAATCCCTTTTTTTTACCATACAAAATATGTCTCATGATTTCAAAAAAGTTACATGTTTCACAAAAAGTCTTAAATATAATAAACAACAACTCTTGGTCTGTGTCTGTTGTTTCGGCCAAATTGTTTGCTTTTGACAAATATTTTCCAAATTTTCTAGATAATTTTAACACTCAACCAATACTTAATAATAAACAACAAGATTTAAATGTAATTTTTCAATTAAAAATTCTTTTAAATTATTGTTGTGACAACATGTTTTTTATTTCATGTTTCGGTTTTGCAACACTTAACTTGAATTAACAAAAGATACGTCACAGATACAGTGGAGTAAATGCTTAAGACAGCATTTTCAGACCCGGATCTTTTTGTAATACTACTGTGCTGTAATATACAGTTTAGATATTTTAGTAATTCTAAAAGAATTTCTGAAAAATTGCTAAATTGATACACCAGCGAATATTTGAGTATAATACAGCGAATACAATCCTAATTATTTTAATTAAATTCTGAGTAAAAAGGCAAGATAATTTTATAGCTGTTATGCGTAAATTCATTTCGTGAAAAAGAAATTTATATTAAAATATTAAAAAATATTTTCGCTGACATCTTCTTATTTCAGTGCCTTAGCTGTGAAATATTTCCAAGCACTTATATTTAACTTAAAAATTCCACGAATGAAAAGAAAATTTAAATATTTTTAAACTCCACATGTGCAAATATGTGTAAGAATGTTGCATTCATGTCTGTACATACATATGTATATACCGTATGCATGGCTGCCAGATTCGACGATTCATTGAATTTTGACGATTTTTGGTTCCATTATTAGAAAAGTGCCGATTTGCTTATTTTTTTTTGAAAGTGACGATTTATTTCAGTCTTCAAATTCTGAATGAAGCATTAAATAAACTGACAAGTTCGTTTTTTAATCGCGGAATATTTAACAGCCGTACATTAACAAGAGGCGGAACGCTTTCTTTCGCTTAGCTTTTACGCTGATATGTCATACCAAAGTAAGGAGGGCGTCAGCGAGCTTTCAAAATCGGTTTTTCCAATTTCAAAGCGTGGAGGCCGCTCTATTCAAAAACTAGAAAACGCGTGCTGCTTTTGCTTAGGTTCGCCTGTAAGTAATATGCAAGTCCTAAGAAAATGTTTAAATGATTATTTTTAGAGTACAAAAACAACAATGTTACACTTTGTTTATCTTTCGTTAAACCGTCATCGAATGAACCTTTTACGCCTCTCTTTATAAATCATACAAGATAATATCTACATGAGTCTCATACGATTCTTGACATGAAAGAATCGTTAGATAATATATGGAAGAATATCAGCTGTGTCACAGCTTTCCCGTGTGAGGAATCTTCTACGACTAAAAATGCGGTCATCGACGATCAAAGACGCTATCACAAAAATCGAACAAAAATTGCTTACAAAAAATTCCGATTTTTTTTGACGATTTTTCGAAAAGAAGCTTTTTCATTTTTTCTCAAGAAATTAAAGATTTCCTCACAAATTTATCTGGCTGCGCTGACCGTATGTATAAACATGCTTTTCGGAAGACATGCAGGGATATCTAAAAATATTTTGCGGAATGAAAAGTATGAAGGCCTTTTGAAAGGCCTTATGGCTTATTAGCACAAACATACATGATTAAAACACGGATTTATTTTACCGAAAATATTTAAAAAGAAAATTATTCTACGGGCCTCCAATGTCTTCCAACAAATACCTCACAGTATGCGACTTATAATTCATTTTTCAAGGGACAAAGTATGCGTATTCGATTATGTATACAATTTATTTACACTTCTGTTTTTGACTTAAAAGGGAATTTTTAGCTATTTTTTATGAATCTATTGTTTGTGATTGTAGATTTTAAGGTCCTCGCAGTAACGTTTTGTTTTATTTCCTATTTTTTCCATTTACATACAATCGCAATCGCTTTGAGGAATACCGTTATTTCAATATTCTATTAACACAAAACAAGTCAAATTTGAATAAAATAGCCTAAATACTAAAACCTTTGTTCACAATTCTAAACCAACATATGTTCACATTTTCTAAATGGTTTATTAAAAAATTATTTGCTTTTTCAAAACGACTCACAAGATCAAACATCATTTAACAGTTTATTAATTTATTCTTTTTCTTTTATTTCTTTATTTTTCAATATTTCGACATCCTTTGGATGTCATCTTAAAATATCAAACATAAATCATATTTCAATATCACTATAATATTAAACAACATAAACATATCGTCGTTCGCAAGTTATTGTGTTTTATACCGCAAAATATAAAAAATTGAGATAAGATTCATTTTTAGGTGAACTTTTAGAGATATGTCGATCTGTGTCATCAGTTTGCTCGTATCATTTATAGTTTTCGAAATATGAGACATTCACTTTGTTCTATACAACACTTCAGTGACAAGCTTCGTAACCTATTGTGTTCTATATGCAAAAACTCGTGCATATAGAACAAAAACGCAGCAAAAATACTAAATAAAAAAAAGAATTTTTTATTTTGTTCTATATGAAAGTGTAAATAAAGTTTGTAGTACTTTGGAACTCTTTGCATTGTCTGTTTTTGTTTTATTTCCTTTTTGTGACTTTACATTGCAGTTGGCAAATGAAATGAAAAAAAAACAAGTTAGAGTGCTATATTCGGCTGTGCCGAATCTTTAATTCCCTCCACCGACTGTTCGAATATTTCAGGAGGGATATCTATATGATGTCTATTTATTATTAATGTATTTTTATAAAAACAGACATCAGCATTAAAATTGGTTGGTTTGAGGTTTAGATCTATATTAAATTATTTAGCAATTTAAACTAGTTTGAGTAACAGTTTTAATTCAAATTTTGTTATGATAGCATTAATTTTTATCGGTTTTAGGCGTACTAAACTGTTTTCCGGGAGTAGTGTTTATGTGGGGCCTAGGGTAAATTATTGACGGATCTTCACGAAATTTTACAGCGTGATTTCCAATCGAATAAAACAAATTTTTGCAAAATCTTATCTCATTCCGTGCCTTGTTCCAGCATTTATGTTATTTTTTGTAACAAAATTATCATTTTTTTTAGGTGGTGGTTCCACATTTTGATTCATAGCTCTGATCCTACTGCACCGATTTTGCTGAATTTCAATCCCAAACTGCTTAGGATAACTGCAAGCAATTTGGCACCAAGTTTTTTTTATTTCTTTTGAGTTGTTCGAAAGTGAGCGTGTTTTCAACAGACGGACAGACAGACGGACATGCCTAAATCGATTTAGAATCACTCAATAACCCAGAATATATATACTTTATGGGGCCTGAGATGAATAATAAAAAAGTTTCACACGGAATGACAAACTTAATATACCCTCTTCACAACTAATTGTGGTGGAGGGTATAATAAAGTTTTTGTTTCGTGAAAAGACATTGCTTTTCATTTCTCACAATAATTTTTTTACATTTTGTTCTATATGCTATAAGAAATAAGAGTTTCATAAATAAATGCATATAGAACAAACCTGCTTTTCTTTAAACGCTTATTACTCTTAGAAGCTTTTCCAAGGACTCAAATTTTTTTTGCCAAAAAAAACCAGAAACTTTAGAAGTTTCCTTGGTAAGAAGGTTGCGACAACTTTTTCGGTTCAGTTTTTTGTAACTAGCAACTAAACTTTAACAGCGATTTACCAAAAAAACATTTTTGTCATATAGAACACAATAACTTGCGAACGACGATATGTAAACAATAAAAAATTAACACTTTACATTGAGTCACAAAAATACACATCTATTATTGCACCAATTGTAGCTTTTTATTCCTATTTATAATGTGTCTGTAACTTTGGGCGCAGTTATCAGTGTCACTCTTAAAATTAATTCTCGTTTGTAACGGTATGTTGATTATGCGTAGCATCTCCAGCAAAGTATATTTATAGCAGGTAGTCTCGGAAAGCCAGCTGTTTATTTTTTATTTACTTGTTTTGTGATACGAACTGTCAAATGTTGTTTAAGGCTATTTTACATAATTTCACAAGTCTTAAGTATTTTCAGGAAAATACAACCCTCTCATGATAAGTTGTTATTGTTTTTTAAAAAATCTTCAAACAATAATTTAATCAGAAATGCATTTTCGTCAAAATACGTTCGACTTGTGTGATAGTGTAAAACAGCTTTAAGCAAACAACTAAACAAGTTTTTGGTATTTATCTTTAGCTTTTTTGTTTCTTATCAACCAATTTGCTGTTTGACAGTTCGTATCACATAACAACGATAAAAAACCCTGTTGTTGTTATCTCATCAGATTTTGCAAAAAGTGGGTTTTAAAACGTTATTCGCTTTTATGTTTCAGTTGTTTCCTTTATTCTGCCTTTTGCCCTTTTATGTATTCTTTTCTAAAAATAAATGTAATATCGTAAGCGCACAACGTTAACATGTTAACCAACAAAAATAGAAATTATTAATTAGATTTCTGTATGAAGTGCTTAATTCCCAATTTTTATTTCACTGCTTGCTTCGGCGAGATCATCAGGAAACCATTTTCCAAAGACTTTCAAAAAGCTAAAGGTATTATACAAATAAAACTATAAAACGAATGAGAATTACAAACATTTCAAAGTCTTACTTGCAAACGATATGAAAGCTAAGATAAATCCCCATGGCATTTTCCGACTCGAATTTTTGTTGTATTTAAGTGGGTAAAAAGAAAAACAAAATTATAAAACAGAAATATCTTACATGATTCATTATAAATTTTATTAAGAGTAAGAAACTATGCCAAATAAAAAAAGCTGTTCTGTTATTGTTTTTGAACTTATTTTGTGAGCTTTTTTTGTATTTTTTTGCTTAAAAATATTAAACCTTATAACCATGGTTATAAGGCATCGTTACAACAACAAATACAACATTACAGCAAAAATGGAAATTATAGTTATCACCATTTACTTTGAGCAAAAATCAAAGCGGGCCGCTGAACGTGATAAAATAAGAAAATGTTTAGCCAATTTTTATTTAATTATGGTCAATATATGATTTATTTTAATTTAAAATTATCAAAAACTAAAACAGTAAAGCAAGTCGTTTTTCTTTTTATTTTGTTTTTTCTTACCCTACTTACTATTAATTGTAGTTAAATGTTAGAAGAATGCCAATCAATTGTAGTGGGGAATGTAAGGAGAGATGAACTCACTGTTTATTGTTGATGATTTTGGTAAAAATTTGTTTGATATTGTTACAAGTAGAACTGATGCTGTAATTCTTATACGCTTATCCGTTTTATTTAGTTTAATATCTTTAGTTTTTCTATGATCTTTATGGATGAAGTTGCACATAGGAATGCGCATCGGAATCAACAATAAAATTCAGTGTTTTTATCAAAAATAAAAATTGGAAATTAAGCACGAATAAATCATTTACATTATCAAAGCCTTTATTAAAATACAATAATGACAGCACAAAACGTGGACTTTTTGTAAACATAAACAAAACTTTGACATAAATCTAGAGAAACAATGCAGAAGCAAAAAATCGTCATCTGGAGTAGTGCTGCCACGGGTTTATTTCACCATGCTCATTACCTTTTTATGTAGGTAAAACATACACACCATTATGAAAAACGATCACTTTTGATTATACCAATGAATTTCCAACCACCTTTTGAACATTTATAGACTGAACTGAGAAGCATATTTTGTACGCTTTTCACATAAAACATAAACTAGGCCAAGTTGAAATTACAAGACTTCAACTTGGTGTTCAAAAACTTTGGATGGTCACAATGAGTAAACACAAAAGTACGCTATTACAACAGTTGGAAGTTTCTCGTTTTGCAAATGAAGACTGACTACAGAAATGATCCTGTGAAGTATAGTTCTGTTTACAACAGTTTAAGGGAGAAACTGTCTTCTAGTGAAGTTAGAGAACTTCATCTTGTTTTCGTTGATTTAGTGACATTTTTCGTGGAAAATATGAAGTAAAAATATTTTAATTAATAGTTAATTTTAATCTTAAAAAACCTATTGAAATAATGTATAACAATTATTTGAATTTTCCTTTTGAAAGAAAAACTAAACTGTCATTAATTTAATGAAAAATGTTAACGAAACTATGAAACTAAATTTCGTCGTGTAAATGAAATTGCTTCATTATGTTTGTAAAATTTCATTCCCGTAATCAAAGTTTTCTTTGGGTAAACAAGCGAGAAACTACATTTGATTTAAAGATACAAAAGTAATGTACTCGATTGAGATCACAAACCATACTGGACGCACATGTGCAGAAAATATTATTCGGGATCAAGTTGGAATAACTTATTACACATCTAGTCGCATTGCTGCTATAAAGGACAGTTTTTTTTTTGGTAAGTTTTTCTAAACTTTTACGAAACTACTTCTATTTATTGTATGAATATAAAATACAAAATACTTGCTGGACATGTATTTAGAATACAAAATACTTGCACGTCATGTATTTGAAATACAAATACAAAATACGTATTTGTGTTTCAAATACATGTATTTTAAAAAAAGGCCCAGCCATGCGTGCATCACAAAACTTTGTGATCAATCATTTGGCAACAAATACCTGCTAGGAAATGATGATATATGCCATTCGTAAGTACTAGGGTATTCATTCCGTTAACCTTTAATCGGTTAATCGATTTATTACTGCCCGATTAACTGACCGGTTAATTTAAAATTGGCTTTTTTCGATTAACGATTAAACCGGTTAATTTCAGTCGATTAATCGATTAACCGATGATACAAAATTTTGAAAATAAGTAGTATTTTATGTTTTTAACCATTTGTTTCGTCTCATAAACAAAAGGTATGTGTTTAGAAAATATTTTTTTAAACAATATATTTCATTTTAGCAATAAATTCTTTAAATACAGTACCAAAGCAGATACTAAGGAATTCGGAAATAAATATTTTACAGAATGTTCTGTGCTGAGCTTTGCTAGGACGAGTCAAATGATGACCTAACAACAGAAGAAACTCTTGCTAGGAACACAAAAAATTAAAATCGGACTGTAGTGGCAAAACGAAAGATTTTATACATTTAGAGAAATGCTGGAAAAGGACTGAGAAATAAGATATTTTCTGTATGTATTATGGTTTGCTTTCGATTTCTTCAACATCTTCGATAAGTAAAAAAAACTATTTATTTGCTCGTTTCGTTGGTTATGTTATTCTTTGTTTTTTGCTAATAAACTCCAAATAAAATAAATAATTTTTGCATTTTAATATATTGAAATTAATTAATTTATAACACAACTTTATGAATCGGTTAACCGATCATTAACAAAATTAACCGATTAAACCAAAACCTCGGTTAATTAATCGAGCGGATAAGCTATAAAAGCAAAAGCTCGATTAAATGAATACCCTAATAAGTACATATTAATGGCACTCTATACTATATATAAATTGAAGTGATCTCATTTGAAAGACCAAAAATGTTTATATATCAATCAGAAAACGCCCATATGTCAACAAAAATAAATTTTTCAATTCTAATATGAATTATTTTAAGCGTCAGTTGGCCACAAAATCCGATAAACGTGGTGCACCTATTGAAAAGCGAGTTAAAGGAAAAGTATTCATTTACAATTTTACAAAAGTATACAAATTTTTACATAAATGCTTTGGTACTCACAGTTCCTTTTTAATTTATGAATATATCTGTAGGTACAAACTAATCCGCTCAATACCTGTTTGTTTTCTATTTTAACTACATGAACCCTTAAACCACCTTTTAAGAATTTGTTTAAATCTGCACTCACAATATTCTGTACGTAAAATTAACTGAAATTGTAATAAAAAATAAATGAAAGTTCAATTAAAAACCGGTCTACCTATTTTTCATTTATTTTTAACAAAAAGTTCATTTAATTTTTACTGTCAAAACCATATTCCGTAAAATCAAACAAATATTCAGTTATTTTCTAAAATTTTACTGTCAAAAATTCAACACCAAATTCAGTAAAAACAATTTAATATTCAGTTATTTTATTAAATTTTCGTTTACTCCACAAAAGAGCCGAATTTCTAAAAAATACCAGACAGACACCTGTCCGCTTGTTTTTGTTATAAGCGAGAGAGGGAGAATATTTTTATTTACTTACCCAGTTACACACGTTTGTTTTACTTTTGTTGTACCAAAGACTATAGATTTATAAATTTATAGTCTTTGGTTGTACTGACCACGTTGTTTACAGAAGAACTCTCAATTATAAGACACCAGCAGCATGACCGATATGGCTTCGCAATTATTTTACTTTTAAAATTTGATGTATTTAACTAAATTATTTTAACAAATAGAAAATGGGTATTGCTTACACAAAACAATCAATTAATTTTTTAAAGATAAGTAAAAATTAATTTTTGGTAGTAAAATTATATAAAATAACTGAATATTTAATCGTTTTTACTGAATATGGTGTTGAATTTTTGACAGTAAAAATTAAATGAACTTTTCGTTGCTTTAAATTTCATTTTCATTTAATTTTACATAAAGAAGAATTTAACTCAATCAACGGACAATATTAACTGCAACTGAAAATCCGTATTAATATGCACTTAGTTTTTTGAATAACTGTTAGAATCAGTTAAAAATAAATTTGCTTGGAATTTTAAATGTTTATTTATTTAAAAATGACTGAACGGAATATTTCTTAAATAAACTACAGTCCGTTACTGTAATAATATTGTGAGTGTGGTACTCAAGTTAAATTTTCGACTCAAGTGTGTTTGGAGACCTTAAGTAGAATTTCATGTCGAATGTTTTTGCAGAATATTTCAGCTTCAAACATCCCTGTTTTAAAGTTGATTTTTTCTTTTAAAAAAAATATTAAAAAATTCCCATTTCTAGATGCATTAGAGTGTTAATTTCAATTGTCAACTGAGTTGGCTTGTCGTCCTAATCAAAGCGTGTATGGCTTTGTCAATTGATTAGTTTGACGGTTGTCGAGTTGGTTGAAGAAAAATCAAAAGAGTTTGATTTATTCAAGCTGACGAATAATCGCCGTTTTCTCATTACACGATTTTCTAAATGTCTTAATTGCATCTATTCTGTCGCAAAACTAACCAGCACTCACCTGCTGATTATTTATTTTCCTTTTATTTGCCGTACACATAAATTCAATCAGCTGACTCCCAACTTTTACATGTATTTTGAGTAGTGTAGCCAACTTAAAACCATGTTTTTTTGTCGGTATATTGAGAAACCCAAAATTGTTAACAGACAGCCATCAGCCATCAGCCTTTCAATTCGATTGAACTGTGTGTGCTCGAGTCTCTTCATCAGCTGTGGAAACTAATGTTTGTAGTTCTCTTTTGCAAAAAAAAGTTAAGTATTTAAAAAATTGTCTTTTATTTCATTAAATTTAAAAATTAATTTTAAATCTCTCAATTCAGTTGATGAAGTGTGTGGATAAGCATCAATTAAGTAGAAAGACTCAGTTTACAATTGAATTGAAACGTGTATGGGGCTCATAAGAGTTTGTTTATGCATTTCATTCTTTGACTGTTTATCATTACATCACTTTTTAAAATCACTAAGAAGTTATTTTTTCCAGTAAAATCAATTTGATTTATTTCTTCAATAAATTAAAAAGTTCAGGAATAACTTTCTTAATTCTTAGAAATTGTTATTTCAGCAAAAATAGTTATAAATTAGACACTTCTAGTATGTCCCGCATACATTTTTATATTAAATAATAATTTATGAAAGTTTTCCAGTTGTTTATGTTGTCCTCAAATATAAAATTCCCTTTAATGTTCTTTAGAAGTTACATTTATTTCGTTTAGCATGTATGGATGTGAAAACAAATCTAATGGAAAACTAAAATATTATCAGCAAAAGTTTTCCTAGAATTTTAAGATTAAACTCAAACTATTTACAAAAATTCTTAATACACTTGACATTTAAAACATTTCATTTCTTTATTTTATTTATTATGAAAATTTAAATTACACATATTAAAACTGAGAAACAAATGTTGAAGTTTTTTTACACGATAAATATTAAAGTGTGTGATGTACTGAATTATTTTGTTATAAATTACAAGTCATTAAATTTATTTTATTTTGCACCCTTTAAGTAAAGCATGTCAATTCCCATTACTTTAATAATGAATTTAATTATCAGTCATCAATTTTAATAAACTAAAAAACCATCAGAAGAAAGAAAATAGCAATTTCCTATGTAAGAACGACTAGTTCGAAACACTGCGGGGTACATGTTGTCCCAAAAATTTGTCTCTCTCAAAAAGAGTACTTTAGGGGTTTATCAAAATAAAAGTTAGTTTGGCCTATTAGAAAATAATTTAGTCATGCTGTTATTTAAAACAAAGTTTTCAAAGAATAGAAACATAATTTTATTTAAATGGTCCCAATTTATACCACAAAGCTAACGAAGTTTATCATCTCGCTACATAACAACAATACGAATTTTAACTAACTTTCAATAAAGTTGTTAGTTTGTTGCAAATAAACGGGATCTACCACGAACACATTTACTCCGACATTTTTCTATACACCATTAAAATCCATAATACAGTAGGGGTATTCACAAGGTGTGCTATCATATCACGTTATCATAATCTTCTAACATTTTATAATGGTTTAAAAATATTGTTGTTGCTTTGTAAGCAAAAAGTGTCTTAAGTAAATAGACTTTTTATTCCTATGTTTATTGTGCTGTCCTAATTAATCCGAAGAGACCTGCGCTGAACGGCTGAGCTGAGCCGCATTAGTTTTGTAAGCCGTCGCCATTGATGGTAAAATGTTATCTGAATTCAACTTGAGACTAGCAACAAATCACTTGCGGCGTCAAATTAGATCGGCTTAGGACTGTGCTGTTTGCTAAACAAACAAAATAAAATTTATATCTGATTTGCGTCTGAAAAATGGAAAAAAATGAAGGTCTAATTTATTTTATTAATTCATGGATTAGAATTAAAAAATATTTTTAATATTTATTTCAGCTGATTAAAATTCCAAATAGCACACTGAATCATGAGGGGTTGTTCACACCAGTCGTATTTTTCATGTTATTATTTTAAGATCAAACCAGTGCCCATGTTCTGTAACTCTCGCGTCGAGAAACTTTTCGATTGAAATGTGAGAAATGAAACAAAAATGCCATATATTGAAACAAACAATTTTTTTTCTTACTTAACTGCGTCTGTAACATCTTTGACGTGTATTAGCTGTCACGTAAGGTAATTACTTGCCAAATTACAGAAAAAGTGTGTCTGTTATATTTGTGTGAGAAAGCTCCCGCTTTGAACTGTCAAATAAACTCACGAAAAAATGGGACGCGAAAAAATTTCAACACTAAAAAACATATCAAAAATTTTTTCAATTGTATTTTCGCCGGTTGTTTCTTTGAAAAATTTTTAATTTTAGTAAATTTTGGTCGCCGTCAACGGCATGGTTGACTGGCGCTCTCAACGTTTGCAATTTCATATCGGCTTCGAGTGTAATGTTATTTCATTTATAACATTGGTGTGCAGCCCAAACCACAATTGTGAAAATTAAATCACATTCATTCTTCACACGCATTCTTACGGTTTTTTCGTTTAGTCCACGAAAGGGATAAATTAAAAAGAGGTTCACAAAAAGTTTTATTGGCATGAAAAAGGGTAAAAAGAAATACTTAATGTCACAACGGCAACGCTGCACGAGAGTACACAATAAAGACCTGCACGAGTGTCTCAGTAAGTATTGTTGAAACAGATACACCAGATATTTATCTGTTACTACTGATATAAATGAGAGAATGAGTGTAACTGATATTGTATGGTTTTGCTTTTGTCCACTCACCATATCTTAAAAACAAATACAGATGCTTATGGTTTTGGATTGAGTATGTTATTAAATTTTTTTTTGCTTACAAATATCTGTTGTCACAATAAGTATTTCTACAATATCTGTGGTTATCTGTTGTATGTTAAAATATTGTTGGCGAGTTGATGAAAATAAGAGAGTTTATAAAAACTTGTATAAGTTCTCAACCAGGGGTGCCAGATGGTTTTAGTAAAAAAACGAAAAAATAAAAACTCGGATGAACTCTTAAAAATAGAGTTTTATTTCGCAGTCATAAAATAGTTGGCCTAAAATTCTGCTTTACAAATTGTAGTGATCTGACCAGCTACAAGCTTTGGGTATCTATGTACAAAAAATTAATTTAATTAAATGTCGGTTAAAATCAAACTCCTGAAATGAGTTTTAATTTATGACAGTTTAGTTGACGGCTTAACCTTTGTCCGGCGGAAGAGGTACAATTGTACCTTTTTCGTTTTTAAATTGCAATAACTTTTTCTTTGTTGTTTTTTGAAGGTACAAGGGGTACAATTGTACCTTCATATAAGTCGTAAGAAAAAAACAAGAAAATAAAGCAAAAAATGTATACATGTGTACGTAAAATAAGTTTTTTTTAGCCACGGGCCTGTTCTATCATTTGTTTATTAAATAAGAACAGAATAATTTAATTATATTAATAGGAAAGCCGTGTTAAGTATATAAGGGTACAATTGTACCCATACCGCCTTTTAACGTTGTAAAATTTTTCCGCTGGACAAAGGTTAATAAAACTCTTTTTAAGAGTTAAATACGTTGAAAAATAGCTGTTTTATATGGACTTTTTTGTTTTTAATTCAAAACATAGTTCGGCATCACCCTTTTGAAACTACATGTGTGCAATCCTAATGCCTTTAATTTGAGGCTCGAAAATATTAGCAATAACGCCACTCGTTGAGTGTTACATTCCTTTCATCGTTATTTTTGGAGACAGATTCCCGTGCTCCTACTGAAGTAGTTTTGAATCTGATAATGCAAATCGACAAAATTGTATTATAAGTTTAATCCAAATAATAATTCGTCTTGATCAAGAAAATGTTATATATTATTTCATTAGATATGAATTAACTGGTAATTTGCTTTGGAGGCTATAATTTAGGTAAACAACTCTGAAAAAAAATTCTCCAATTTTCTGTGTAAAATTCACTCGTATTTTCTCTAGACCTCTTGGCTTCTAAGGCAGATGTTTGAAGATCTTGAAAGGACACTAAAAAAATCATTTTGGGTGACATGGTGTATTCTACCGACTTGTGAATAGGGCAGAGAAATACCTAAAATACCTAAAAATTCCCGGGAATTTCCAAAGTATTTTTTAAGGGGAAATTTTTTTTTAAATAAAACTAGTGCGACTTAATTATTAACTTATGTACTATTTTGCAATTAACATGTATTTTGTCAAAAATAGTTCGCCTAGTAAGATTTCCTTAGAAAAGGTGGCCACTCTTTTTCATCTTTTTAACTGGCTATATTTTTTGTCATCTTTTGTTAGAGTCTGTCATGTTTTTTTCTAAATGCATGATCAATATTTGTTTTTATTTTTAAAAAATAAAATACCGATTTTTTTTTTTGTCAAATCGTTTGGAAAATGTCGCACCATGCTTGATTTTGATTTTTATTGCACAACGAAAAGAAAGTGAAATGTGTAGGCAACATTGTACAATGCTCTTTATGTTATTCCTATACGTTATGTTGACCTTTTTATTGAATGAAAGTTGATCAATATTTAAACTGAGACCATTGTGCGACTTATTGCATAATATAGGACAAGATGGAAATAGTATGGTGAATATCATATTCAATAATATTGCATGTGTATGGTCGCTTTATTGCTACTGAACTCTCATTCACTTTAGTGTTAAGTTAGTGCAATTTTTAAGTTTCATTATTTTTTTTAAATAATTTTATTTATTTAAAGGTAAATGTAAATTTTTATATATTTATATTCTATTTTTTTAATTAAATTTACATTTATAAATATGTGAATGTAAATTTGTCTGTAAAATATGTAAAAACTCTTGAAGTCAAATAAATTTTGTTTTCTTTATGTCGTCTACTTTTATTTTCAAAATCTGGTCGCCTTATTTAAGGCAAATTTTCTAACGCATAATCTAAAGGAAAGTACCTCAATTAGCGCGAAGAGAACACAAAATTGCTTTTTTAATATCATATTAAAACAAAATAATTTAAAAAAAAATATGGAAACTTTAATAACTAAATTACGGTAAAGAAACAAAACTTTTATCAAGGGGTCACGAAGTAGGAATTGATGGGCACCCTTGTTCTTGGCAATGTAACATCATTCTTAATAAATAAACTGACATTAAAAAAATAAAAACATAAACATCTTTATAGTAGGCTTGGAAAAATTTTTGTAGTAAAATTATAGTGTAAATCCAGTTAAAAAGAAGAATTGTTTATATCATCCTAAAATTTCCTCAAGTTTCTTAACGTTATTAAATCTACATGAACAAACAAGCTGCAAATAATTTTTTACTTGTTTACTGCAAATAAATACTTTCAATAATTACAATGTGCTCAAATTTGACACTTTTTCATGACACGGTGGGGACCCGGCGGGTAAACTTAATTTGAATACTCTGAATCCATTTTTAATTAAAACTTTTTTTTTTAAACATTTTGTTTTGCTAAAAAAATGTATATTTCTAAGGCGACTGCGCAGATAAAAAATAGTTTGGCCTTGCATACGGAACTTCGTTGTTTTTATTTTATTCAATAAACCGTTTTTGAGTTACGCGATTATATGTTGCGCAACCTCCTACATTTTCCAATTAACGGTATACCACGAAAGCAGGAGCTTAACTAAAAAAGCGATTAGAACCACCGAATTCGGCGCACTCGAATTAGGTTTAACCGCCACGTGATCCACTTGCCAGTTTTTTCAACTAGCACAGTGTTATTCAAGTATACTTATTCAACTTAACGCTAATTAATGAAAAATACTTATACGCCTTAGTATCCATTTCTGAAAATTCAATCGTTTATTAATAATAAAGAATGCGATGGTAATATTTTGGTTAGCCTTCTGTATTCATTTGAAGTTCACTGTCATTATTTTAATAGATTTAACCTTTCCAATGCGTGTTATCATTTTAAAGCATAGATATTTTACTTCACTGCAATTTTAGTAGCATTTGCTATAATTAAGATCCTAAAATGTTGCGTGCAGCAAATGATTTTGTTCAAATTAAAAGGCCAATGTGAAACACGGATTTCTGTTTATAAATTTAATTGTATATTGTTCAATCTTTTAAAAATAACTTAATAGCTGCTTTATTGTTTAAAATTGACACGCAAAAGTATTAAAGGTCAAAATTATTTTATTTTATTTAAAAATTTTTTTTTAAGGCAGAATTGGTTTGCACTTCAGATGTGTTATAAATCAGCTGCATTATTTCCATTCAATTAAAAGTCTGTACTGTTGCGGAAAAATCTGTTGAAAATAGAATCTTACTTTAGGTTACAGCCGAAAGTGCGGATGTATTTATTTATTATTTTATGAAATATTTTTTTTTTGTTCAAAGCCAAAACAATTTGTTTAAATTATGGTTATGCGATTAATCGGTTAATAAAAATTTTTATTAACCAAAATGCGAATTGATTTATTAACAAAAGATCTTAAGAAATAATAAAAATTAAGCACAATTTAACTATGGTAGAAAATATAAGGCAATACCACTTCTACTGTATAAAAAGTCGTGTAATCTAATGTATGATCCTGCACATAGTTAAAATTATTGAATTTTTCAAAATAACGTTAGTCGATATTCAAAACTTTGATTAGCCAAATTTCTAACTAATCGATTAAATCATATTTCCCTAATATTAATTAATGATTTTTGAAAATTTATATATTTTTGACACTAAATAATAATAACTTTTATTCATTTATTATTATGTGCTTAGTTCGCAATATTTTTTTATAAATACACTACAATTTATTGTTTACTGTAAAACTGTAAACCGAATGAGAATTACAACTACTCTTGTCGTATTTGCCACGATATTAAAGCTAAGACGAAACGCCAATAACTAACAGTGAGTTTATTTCTTCTTACATTCCCCTACAATTGGTTGGCTTTTCCTGACTAGACTTGTAGTTGTAAGTGGGTAAAAAGAAAAAAATAAATTAAAAACAAACTGTAAGAAAAGATAAACTCATTAATTATTGTTGTTGTTTTTTTAAGTTTTAATATTGTTACAAGTAAAACTAGAGTGTTAATAATTCTTGTTCGCTTAACAGTTTTATTTTGTATAATTTCTTGGGTTTTTCTTAAATCTTTGCAAAAAATTTCCTGATGATCTGTCCAAAGCAACCAGTGAAAAGCGCGTAGCAAAAGCTTATCCCACAAACAATAAATTCCAGTTTATCAAAAGCATTTATTGTGAATTTAGAACATTTAAAAGAAACCTTGGTAATGAATTTTTGACTCACAAGAAATACTTTTATAACAAACTGCTTAATATTTTGTTTCTTGGCAAGAATGTCAAAAAAAAGCAATTTGCCAGTTCAGTTTTTTTTTGCACGGGCACCTGCAATATTTTAATACAACAACGAAATGTACGTATTTGCAATTTGCTCTATTTTCCTTCGTTCGCATATTTGCTCCGTTACAAACAACTGTAAAAAATAAGATTTAAAGCGCCATATTGTGTTTAAGGAAACTTAAAAAATGAAAACTGTTGTGGGTTTTAATATAAAATAGATAATTAATTTTAAATTAATTAAAAAGAAAAAATTTATTTTCATTGGCTTTTGTATAATTTTAAACACTTGCAGATTTTTTACAGTTGCCAGAGTAAATTTTTAGAAAAATAGCACATTTGCACAAAAAATCAAACTGGTATGCTCACGATCAATTATAAAATACCCAGAAAATTGCAAATTTGCACAATGGCTATCGTGATTTCCCTTTTTGATTTAATAATTTGTTTCTAATTTCTGTTTATTAATGCAAAAACATTTTTGCGCAAAGTTTTTTTCACAATTGCAATGTTTCTCTTTTGTTTTTTTACAGAAAAATAATTAAAAAATATTTGTTACAGAAAATAACAACACAGAACGTCAACCGAAAATTAGAACTAATGATACCTAAAAGGAAAAATGATAAAGTCTAGGAATTAGTAACATAACTGGTGTTAAGAATCATTCCTAGGAAGTTCATATGCTCTAGAGAGTTGTTTATTGAGATCTTGGGTACATTTTTGTAGTTGATTGTTTCCTTGAATTATGAACGGTTTGCTACCTATGGACCTAAACAAGGGAAAAAGGTAAAACAAAATCGAATTTTTTAAAGTTTTTTTGAGATTTTGATCTGGAAAATTAATTTTTTTTTGATTTTATATGTTTACAACTTTTGTTCTTTATGGCAAGCGCTACAACTTTGTCTCAAAGTGAAAATCAAAATTCCGAACAGTTTGCAAAATGATCAATTTTTTGCAAAAATGACACCGAGGCCCCAAATCTTTAAGGACCCATAAAAAAGTGAATGACTTTGGGCAAAACTGGGAGACACGGACTTTTTTTTTTGGTCCTTAATGGTTATTTTTATCCGCATATAGTTATTTTTTCATAACTTCAAAAATTATACACATTACACAGCTTACAATCAACGTGGTTGTATTTCACAGCGATAATAAAGTTTTAAATTGGATACTGTAACAAACATGCAGAATTATCAAATAAACATAGCAATTAGTGGGTACTGTGCGAAAGCAGAACATACACCTCATATTACTGAACAAAATAATCTGAACATTACACACAGCCACAACCATATTATGGTTGCTTCCGAACATATTATGGTTAATAATAACTAAATTTTGTTTAACACTTATACTAGCATGGTTGGTTTTCAACCATAGCATGTTGCTCTTGAAAAAAAGGAAAATATTATTGATAATTTAAAAACAAATTATGGTCATATTTAGCCATAACATGTTTAGAGGCAATCATAATGTGGTCTTATTGATAGGGGATTTATTTAACCATATTATGATTGTCGGTGACAACGAATGGTGAAATTTAACATAATAAAGTTAAAATTTTTTTTAAACATCGTATTGTTTGAGGTAAACGTATTTAAATATGTTTTTTCTCTGCGTGTATCTTAAATATTATTAACTGCTCGTAGGCAACCATAATATGGTAGTTGCTTCTTGATAGAGGACTAATTTAACCACAATATGGCTGTCGTTGGCAATAATATGGGTTAATTAAATATAATATGTTTAAAAATAGTTTTGTTGGAGGTGACCATGGTTAAACATAATTTTTCTCTGGGTAAGAATATTTAAGAATAAAAAATTGTGTGGCTTTACAAAGAGAATTTCAATATAAGCAGAAATTGCAAGATCCCGGGATAATGATTTTTATTCCCCGCTTTTCCGGAAATCAAAAAACTTCGAGAAAACTGATATTACTGATATTACTGATAAGATTGCGATTCTTTTTAAATTAGCTTTTGGAGGTTAAAAGGATATTAAGTTCTTATTAATTATCGCTCGCAGATACAACCTTTTTCTGGGTATTCGAATATTTAGAAAATTTTTTTAAAATACAAAATTTTAATATTTTTTTATAATATAGTCAAAAAAAAGTTGACGGGTTTGCTAGTTTTTGCCATTGAATTTTACTTAATATTCTGACTCTAAATGCTAATGTTTGTTCAAGTTAACGAATTGTTGTTAATACGATTTCCGTATGACGTGCTAAATTCCCAGTTTTTCATATTTGATAAATACACTGAGATTTATTGTTGAGGGAAAGCTAGCTTCTATGCGCATTTCACTGGTTGCTTAGGCCAGCTCATCAGGAAACCTTTTCCAAAGATTTTAGAAAGGCCAAAAATATTATACAAATAAAACCCCAAAGCGAATAAGAATTATAAACACTAAAAGTCTTACTTGTAACAATATCAAAGCCAAAACAAAACACCAACAATAAACAGTGAGTTTATCTTTTCTTACATTCCCCTACAATTGGTTGGGTTCTTTCCGACTCGAATTGTAGATGTAAGTGGTTAAAAAGAAAAAACAAAATTAAAAACAAACTGCTTCATTCTACTGTCTTCGTAAGAAAACAACAAAAAAAAAACCAATTTGCCAATTCAGTTCTTTTGCACGGGCACATGCAAGTATGTATATTATCAAAGTTATTTTCTGAAGCAGAATGAGAAGAATATGGTCATTGTGATCGTATTGCGTACCACAGCCGTTAGACAAATTTACTTAGCTTTTTTATAAGAAATCATTTACGGATTCGAACAATTTGTGCTGTGTATAACGATTTTCGTAATATTTATTTCGAATAAACGGACTTTATTGAAAACAAAAAATCCATTTCTTAACAGCCACTCTCTATTACGAACAAAAAGTTTTCATCAAATTTCCCATTTTTTAAAAATACAGCCTCTGTCATCGTTTCGAACGATTGCGAAAATCGTAATACACAGTACAAATTGTTCGAACTCGTAAATTATTCCTTTCGAATCGAAATACGCCGTAACTCCCCTGAGAAAATTTGTACTCCATTAATCCGAAATGCTCAGATGGTCCCTTGAGAATCTGGGAATCTTTGTGTATTAAAGTCTCTCGTTTGTTTAAATAAATCAAAAGATTAATTGAATTTCTGGGAACAAAACAATTTAGTTTTTTACATTAAAATGATTTACAATTGTCATTCAATGCTTTAGGTAAACCATGAATTTTTTGTAATTTACAATATTATTTTAATATTTGTGCACGTGTTTTTCCTTCAATTGTTTAAATAAGATTTCGTGTATGAAAAATGTTCATCTGTTAAAGAACATGCGTCAATTTTGATTTATTTTTAAATATTAAGAAAATGACTTTCAATAAATATTACCAACAACAATTCTGTAAAGGTAGTTTTTTAAAAAATTAATATTGATTCCACATATGAGGACTTCTATAACAAAACTGTTAAATTTTACTTGAAAATTTTGTAAACAAATCAAAAGCCCTAAAAAAGGCTCATTTCACTCCATTCTTCTTTCTGACGCCTGAAACATTGATTTTACATTGCCCTGCAGTTACTTTACGTTTCCTTACTGGAAATCATAATGGACCATAGTTTTAATTTTACCCCAAATTTATTTAAAAACACAAAGTTACATAAAATCTCTGAGTTGTGCCTCTAGGTCCATATTTGGCATATCTAAATCCGATTTCACTACATTATGATCTCTCTGCCTTTTTCCTACACAGAAAGAAAAACACTCGGTATAAATTAATTTTTTTATACCTACTATCTGTTTTTAGAAGACGAGCTCAAATGTGACTCGTTTAGCGCAGTTTTAATCTTATATAGAGCAATTCCATATGAAAGCGATCACCTTTTGGACGACCCCTCTCCGATTTTAAAATAAATAGTCTCAATCGATTGCCCAGCAAAAAATAATGTACCTACATATTTTTTTTTTTATAGTGACTGGTTTAGTGGTGGTGTACACCACTTTCATGTGACAAAATTGAAGAATTCTTCATAAGGGACCTCATTTTTATTATATAATAATAATTATAATAATTTATAATTACATAATTTATAAGTCTCATCTCCCAGCATAGCCAGGGTTGTTAGATTTTTTTTTTTTTTTTTTTTTTTATTTATTTATTAAGTCTATGGATTACATCCTTACAGACTATACAATGTGACATAAAAAAAATTTACATATGTAGAATAATAAAAAAATATACAGTTTTTTGTTTTAAGTGTTTAAATAAATTATTATGTTACGTTTTACAATTGTAGTGGTTAGTGAGAAATCAATTAATTTATACAAGTCATTAAAATCTTTTCCAACTCTCCGCCATGGATCAGCATTTGCGTAATTGCTGCGAACAAATGGTAATGCTATGGGGCAAAAGTAACTAGTAGGTCTTTGAGGGACATTGAAAGTAATATTTTCCAAAAGAAACTCAGATGAAATATCGCCATTAATTATATTTAACATAAAGGATACATTTAGCATAATTCTTCGGCTTTTTAAAGTTGGTAGTTTAATTAGACTAAGTCTACTTTGATATGATGGTAGATTTATAGACGGATTCCATTGTAAACCTCGCAGACAAAACAGAAGAAATTGTTTTTGAACAGATTCGATATGGTTACTATGTACGTTGTATTGCGGGTCCCAAATTACGGATCCATATTCAACGATCCATATTGACGATTTTTCGTCATTTTGACCATTTATTTGAGAAAAACAAGTAAAATGACGATTGACGATTTTTTTACTAAAAGTTATAGTGTTATGACGTTATGTTATGTTTAAAATTTATATAAAAGAAGAATTGTGATTTTTAGTTGAACTGTTAATTTTAATTTTGATATTTTTTAGGTACGATTGAGTTCATCAAATTTATTTATTTATTTTATTTTTTTATTTTTTTTATAACTATAAAATAATAAAATTATTATACAGTTAAATTGCTAGAGCACTAGCGTCTAAGGCCATCAGCTCATATTTTATGGCTTATTTTTTATAAAGACAGGTAAAAATGTGTATATGTACTTAAATCTATGCTAAGTTTAAAGTTATATGTACATATGATTTTGCAATTTAAATTTTATTAAATATATTTAATTCTTTTAAGAGTACAATAAGGTTGTTAATATTTTCTTTTGTGACATTTGAGACAATATTGTGGATTGAGTTCATCGAATTTAATTTTCATTAAATTATTTTTATTGAAGGAAGGAATTTTTACAACTTGTAATTTTATTAAAATTTATTAATAATTTTCTTGGCTGACCTGGGGCTCGAACCTGGGTTGGATTTACATGTTTCAAGAAGCTCCATATTCTTTCATCCGAATTCTTTGAGTTCTAACCACTGCACCACTGCAGTGCCTGCCAGCCAACAAAATAACATCAATCTTTAACCAGTGATACTGGTGGTTCGAAATTTGCTGCAATTATCATTTTCAATCTATTCACTTGTTGCTTCCTTTCTTCTGTTTTTACGTATTCTTTCTGTCAAGACTTTGTCTTGAAAACCTGAATACATTTGTTTATAATGTTTATTTGATGAACTCAAGCCTAACTAAAAAATATTTCAAAATTAAAATTAACAGTTCAACTAAAAATCACAATTGTTCTTTTATATAAATTTTAAACTCATAACCCTAAAGCGGCCCATAGACTTGCAATATTATTGTATATGATATTCGCCATATTATTTCCATTTTTTCCGATATTACGCAATAAGTCGCACAATGGTTTTAATCATTCAATAAAATGGTGAACAAAATCTATAGGAATAACAAAAACAGCATTGTACAATGTTGCCAACACAGTTCACTTTCTTTTCGTTGTGCAATAACAATCAAAAGCCTTTTGATTGTTGCCAAAATATTGTGACACCTTCGAATATCACATACTCATTGGCCATATAAATGTACAATACGTAAAATTTAACAATTTTATTGCAAGTGTATGAGCCGCTTTATAAGCTACTCCTTATCCAGTACACTCTCGAAAATTCGTCCATTTTTTTACTTTCTTTTTGGTTTTTAAAAGAGAGAAAATGTTTCACGGTGATATAATATTGGCTTTGCAATTACACCAAAATTATTGACCCTCGTACTCGTATCTAGAAACAAGAAAAATAAAGCGGAATTATTAATTTTTGTTATGGAACACCATTTATGACTTTCCTTGAAACAAACGACAAAAATATGCTGACATCATGATGTATTCCTAAAAAGATTGACGGCATGTGGCATGAAAAATTAAAGCAACAAATGTGTGGTTTTATTTTTTATATAAAAATAACACAAAACCTTTGCCAAAAAAGTTTCCGTAACCTTAAAATATTTCTTTTTTTTTTTGGTTACAGAATGTCGTTTGAGTACACAATTTATAAAAAGAAAAAAGAAAATAAACTTGTATGAAAAAAGCCAGCTGTCATCTTTAAAAGAAAGTATGACGAGGTATCTGCTAGTGATGTTAAGAATTTTAATTTTTAATATTCGCGAATACGAATACCTGAGCCAAACTTATTATGACATCTCTTTTTTTCAGTGTTTGAAAAATTCAAGCAGTGCGTTAAAGCCTTTTACGAAATCAAAATGCACTTCGTGATGTTTTTGGTCAGGATAGGTGAATTCGTTAATAAGCAGAATTGCCGCATTTGGGCAAATAAGAAACCACGTGTGAGTGTTAAAAAGCTGATGCATCCACAAAGAGTGATTGTTTGGTGCAGCGACATCGGGCCGTCCTTTTTTGAAAATGAGGTCGGCCAATCCGCTACCGTAAATGGTGTTTCCTATCGTGAGATGGTTATGGACTTCTTGCGGCCAGAAATGGACTATATAGAACTTGACTATGGGTGGTTCCTACAGGATGGTGTTACACAGTCAACGAAACAATGGTTCTTTTACGCGAGAAATTCAAGGACCGTGTTACCTCACGTCGCACAGTGGAAAATTTTAGTCCTTCTCGGATCAAAAATCTGTAACTTTTTTGTTCTTAGAGATAGAGTTCTGAAATTTTGCACGAATAATCTTTAATGTATTTGCTATTATTCTGTAAAATATGAGCCAAATTAAACTAGAACTTATTTCACAATAAAGGTAAGAATTTTATTTTTCATCTCTATGACTTCAATATGTATTTGGTACAAAATAGTAACTTTAACTTGAAATAAATTTTTTTATTATATTAACATTTGTAATGTTTTTAATTTATGCGATGTAACTTTAACCCACACCTAACTTAATATAATTTTATTGTTTCCCCATTTTTAACTGGGTTTTGATTTTATAAAATTAAGTTTACATATTCTGTTAGGTATAGTGTAACTTTAAATATTTAAGTAATACTTTAACCGTGTTGAAAACATCTTCGTTAGTAGCTGATCGCGAACATTTTCGAAAATGATGTAAACGATAATTTTTGTAGTCTTTATTGCGCGACTCTTGTGCGTCTTCGGACAGCTGACCAATAGGCAACACTGCAATATGTTTTATAATGCTTTCCGCATGTATCAATATTTTGTTGACAGATTATGGCATATGATACCAGTTGTATTTTTTTATATACAATCTTGCTGTTTCCATTGCTTATTCGCCAAATTTTCCAGGGTCTATTATTAAATCAGACGATAAAGCTTGAAGAATGATGTGAAACCTTTTTATTAATTCTTTGTCTACTCCAGTTATATCAGCAGATCGTGAAAAATTAAAAAAAAATCTTCAAGCGATATTACAATCATTTTACCACTTCCTTGTCTTGGCTTATCAATAATTAATCCCAACTCTCCACGACAACGTTTTTGTATATTAGCTTTTTTAAGCTTCTTTATTGCTTTATGATTTTCAGTTAACGCTGACAATTTTTGAAATTCACTATTATAACCAATCCACGCGTTTATTTTTAATTTTTTTTTAATCTAGCAAAAAAAATTACATAACAATGCAAAGCTACTTTCACAAAAATCATTTGTTCAATTATCTAAATAACTAAGTTTTTTGACATTTTTGAATGTAACTTCTGTTTAGGCAAGAATATGCAGCTAATATTTTTATAGTATTTTACTAATATATTAAGCTTAACGAGTTTTTACATATGAGCGCAGAGCTAAGCAGATCTCCTAATTAAAAGCCTTTCCCAAGGTTTTTACATACAGCCAAAACAACATAACATCATTCAGAAGCTAAAATTTCAAACGTTTTTCCTTACACCTGATCCGCTATTTATAAAATCGGAATCTACATTAAATCACCTTTCCAATAAGGTATATAACACCTTAATTGTAATGTGAATTATATTAAAAATATGCTCTGATATACGTTTTATTTTTATAGTTATAAATCGTTGTCGTAAAAAGATGTGAATACGGTCTTTATTTCCGAGTATTGCTATTGACCAAACATCAAATATTTACCTCAAATTATGAAGTTCGACATCTTAGCTTTTCGATAAAAAAAAATTTTGGTGTAATTCGAACCTTTTTAAAAATGAATTATCGGCTGGTCTTACTCTACGATTTTCCACTGTGCGTCGTGGCGATGTTAATTGGCCGTCACGATCATTTGATTTGACAGCGCGACATTAAAAACAAGGTGAACGTTTAATAACACTGTGCAACAAAAAAAAAAAACAGCCCAATACTTGCAACGCGAAATGAAACTAGACTATCGGCAGAGCAAATCTGCCAAAATGTTTCGAAAAGTTAGCTTGGTTCCCACAATATCGACCTCTAAAGTGTTTTTAAATTTTTTGGAAAAGCCGTTTGGAAGCTAAAAGACTATTTCAGATGTCTTCAGAAGAATTGCATGGCGATTCTTTTCATAGAATATATTAACCCTCTAACACTCATGTTAAGGGGTAATTTTTGTCCTTTTTTAACTTCCTCACAAAAGTATACTAAAACGGCACTTTGGAGGGTTAAAATGTTTGACGAGTATTTTCTGCATCAAATTTTACTAGGGGGCTTCTAAAACCAAAAAATTGTGCAATTTGTGTAAAATGGGGTTTGTCTTACTTATAGCAAACGTCTTTTTAAAAAATTCCAAAACTCTAGGGTCCGATATTTCAGGAACCCGAGCATACTTTTCAAAACCCTTTGGTAGATTTGCTCTACCAATAGTCTAGTTTCATTTCGTGTTGCAAGTATTGAGGCTGGCGGCGATGACCCGAATTTTGTTGCACTGCGTTATAAGCCAAAAACAATTCAAGAGCAAGAACAATTCAGAATCATTGAAAATATGGACCATCGGATAGAGGTATGCCATTGAAGCCGTGGCGAGCATTTGACCGATATTATATTTCACACATAATTGTCACAGATTCTAATAAAATAATAAATAATGTAAATATAATTTTCTGAAAACTTTTTGTTTCATTTACAGTTGACATCGTGTGTTTTGGTTGGACCACCCTGTTTATATAGATGAACATTATAAGGAAGTTATCTGAGGTAATTTAAATATATTACAACTTTATTCTATGGCAGAGTTTCAATACGTAAATATGATAATAATTTAATGTTTTCTCTTGTCCTCTGTCCTATTTCTTTTATTTTACATGTAAGAATTTAATGACGTATTCAAATGGCCTACTTTAAGACTAATTTTGGGATGTTTGTTTTTTTTTCTTCGTATTTTTGGAAATAAAATGAAAAGCAATAAAATATTATTCAGGACATAAAAAACAAGCAAACTTAGGCCGCAGAAAAAAACTCTTGTAAATTTATCGCCGTTTAATATTTAAATTGGATAATAAAAAAAATTACTTTCTGTGTGTGTTGGCAATCGTAATAGAATTGCTAACAAGAAAGTAAGAAAGAAACTCTCTTGAAATACCCAAGTGGCCAGGATTATTGTGTACGGCCTTCTGTTTTGGCAGAAACACGTTCGATTGCTAGGAAGTGTCTAACATGTTTCACTTCGCAGGGCTTATCAACATCGTTACTCAGCACTGTTTCTTTAGACTTTTTAATTTTTATATAAGTTTAAGTTAAAGTCAGTACCATTAAATATAATTTTAACCCATATTTTATTTCCAAAAACATTAAAGTTTTTAAATTAATATTTATGACTTCTCTAAATCAGATAAGTTCTTGGGTTTAATAAAATTAACCTTGAACATGATTGAGTTTGGATGAGTGTAATAACAATAAAGAAAAAAACAATTATCAAAGGGAAAATTTATATTTATTTTGAATATTGACAAAGTGGTTTTGTTTAATCACCCTGTAAAAACTTCGCCTACAAAATAATGTGTTGAGTAATAAGAAAAACATAAAAGCACTATTTGCAAATCTACTGAAAGATCCAATGAACTTTACAAGGGATGTCCCAAAATGAACGCATTTAAAAGTAAGTCATTATTTTTATACCCTTCACCTCAGGTGGAAAAGGGTATATATAAGTTTGTCATTCCGTTTGTAATTTCTACAATATTGATCTTAGACCCTATAAAGTGTACATATTCTGGGTCCTTATGGGGAGAGAAGTTGATTTAACGATATCCGTCCGTCTGTCCGTCTGACCGTCTGACCGTCTGTCCGTCTTACGTTTGATATGTGTTTTCCGGAGACTCCAGACATGATAGCGGCTAGGTTGTTTTACATTTGTGTCACATATAGTCTACCATCGGTTGCTATTGAAATTCAGCAAGATCGATCCACAAATGGCTGAGTTATGAGCAAAAAACCACGACTACCTCTAACATTTTCCAAAAATCCCTTGTGGTTGTTGTAATTTTATTACTTTTTGCTGTATATCTGGGGAACGGCAAAAGCCAAAGCTTCCAAATTAGGTACGCACATTTAGGTAGCCCATACACACGAGCCTACAAAATGTGGGCTGGATTTGAGAAGTGGGCGTGGTACCTCCCGTACAAAAAAAATTAAAAATTGTATAAAAACCTAAATTTTAGGGCTGCCATATGCCCTATGGATATGACTTATATACCAAAATATCGAAAATTTTTAGTAGAATATATTTTATAAAAAATTCAGAAAAATCGGTTCAGATACAAAAAAGTTATGACCAAAATTAATTTTTTTTTTAAATACCCACTTTCGGGAACCATAGATCTCCCCGAGTCCAAGCATAACACAAGTAAATGGTAAATTCCTTTTTAAACACGTCGGTATATAAATCTGTCAAATCGGTTAAAAAATGGCTGAGTTATGAGCAAAAAACCATGACTACCTCTAATATTTCCAAAAAATCTCTTGTGGTTGTTGTTTTTTTGTTTGTGCTTTTATTCGAACGTGTTGAATGTTAGGCATATCAAACACACACATGTTTGTACATGATTGGTCGCTTAAATTGAAAAATACGTACATACCTACATATTAAACAAACAAAGTGACGGAATATATTCTACTTTAATTCTTTATTTGCATAAGCGTTAATGGCTGAGTTGTCTGGGCGGTTGGTCAAAGCAGCGTTGTTAGTAGCTGCCGGGGTTCAAATCTCGGCATCCACCTTATAAAAAAAAATTTTTTTTAACTTTTTTTTATTCTATAAACGATTTTAAAATAATTCAGCAATTTTTTATTTTTTTGACAATGTAAATATTAATCGTTCGCTTAACTTACATTTAAACAAAAATCATATTCTATACCTATTTTTTGTTGTTTATTTTTTATTTTTTTTTTTATTTAATTTGTTTATGTCCTAAAAACGATTGTATTAACTTTATTTTTTAATTTCAAAGTTATATATTATTAATAAATATTAAATATTAATAAATTGTTTAAATAAATATGGTTTATAAATTAACATATATGGCTAATTTGGTTATTATTTCTAAATTTGGTACTATGTACTATTTTAAACAACAAAGCGTTATTTATATAACTTCTTGTTCTTATCTCACCATGGTGAAGGGTATTTAAGATTCGGCATAGTCGAATATAGCACTCTTACTTGTTTTAAATACACACATCCAGAAAAAAGTAGTTATAGAATTTGTTCAAGAAGTACCCAGTAAAAACTTCGCTTACTTTTTCAAAATGAATAGCTTCTCTCACACATTATTTGGTAGCTTTCTTCTTTAGCTACTTCTATAACTACTTATTTCTGGATGTATGCTTGTAAAAAGATAATGACTTACTTTTGGATGCGTTCATTTTGGGACATCCCTTGTAAAATTCATTGGTTCTTTCAGTAGAATTGTAAGTAGTGCTTGTAAGTTTTTCTGATTACTTAACACATTATTTTGTAGGCAAAGTTTTTATTGGGTAGGTTTTGAAGAAATCTACTAAATAATGAGTGAAGGAAGCTATTCATTTTGAAAAAGTAAGCGAAGTTTTTACTGGGCATTTACCTAATTATTTAACATTTGAGCATTAAAAGAACATAAATAAAAGAACTTAAAGGTTGTTTAAGATAAAAACTCTTTCGAGTATTTTGCTAAATCAATTAATAAAAATTAAGAAAAAAAAAATTTTAATAACACTGTGTGTAGTTTTTTAAGTTTTGCCCAAAGTCATGCACTTTTTTATGGGCCCTTAAAGATTTGGGGCCTCGGTGTAATTTTTGAAAAAAAAATGATAATTTTCTCAGGCTCAAGTCTTGCAAACCGTTCAGAATTTTGATTAACCCTCTGAGTAGTAGACTTGACAGGCGAAAATTACACACCCAATACAGTGTGTCGCCAATGTTATAACAATCTCATGGCATGGATGAGTGGAGGCAAAAATATGAACTTACAAATCGATGCCAAAATCATAAAATTAGTCTTTAAGTAATGTTTTTGGCTGCTTCATATAGGGTGCGGCAAGTTGAAAACCTTAATTTTCTAAGAAATGTCGACGTTTGGCAAAACTGATTTAGATCTAGCCATGTTTTGCCAATGTTAATTATAGAACTTTGTTGCCAAAACTCTCTTGGCAATTCAATCTTGTTTTTACATATAGTTTCTGCTAAAGTAATTTGATTCTATAGCAATTTTTATTAGTACGATGTAAAACAATTGTCTGCAGTCGTATAGTGGCATTTCAAACCAACTCAAGTCAAATCAGGAACTACATGCATACATTTGTTTATTTCAGGCAAAGTTCCTATTTATTTGCCTGTTTACGGTTGTATATTCCAGGTATAAATAATCAACCCATATTTTTCGTAGCTCAAAAAGTCAAAAATTTTAATTAATTTTAGAACTTCATAAAACGCAATATTTGTATGGGAGCCCCCCTAAGAAGTGGTGATAAGGGTCAATTATGTCTTGAGAAAATGTTAAGGACACAAAATTAATTGAGGTCGATCATACATTTTACCCCACTAGGTTCAATTCCTGGGCATTTATGTCACTTTTTCTTCAATATATTTCTAGTCTACATTGACCATTTTGTATGGGAGCCCTCTTAAGAATTAAAAATAAAGTGGGGTTGGTCATAACTTGACCCATCTAGGGGTATCCTTAGCACTGAATTATGTTAAGGGTTTTAATAAGAGCTTAGATTCTTAAAAAAAACCATTAGAGAAAACCATCTGGCATAAACTTCAACTATCTAAAACAAATGATAAATTGTTAAAACAATAAAACAACTGAAAACAATTAAGGTTAATTTTTAGGTTTAAGCCCATATTTAATTCCACCCTAATCTCTTCTCTAGTTTATTTTAATTTAGTTCGCTTTGTTCAACATTATGAATTAAATTAAAAGTTAACGTTCAAATTTTGAGATTTTTAGTGTCAGTTGTTTTAATTTGTTTTATCGTTAATTTAAATTTATGAAAATTTAATAAATAAAGTAAAATTGCTGTGTCCGTAATAATTTTAATATTGTAAATATTTATAGAAAAACATCTATAGGATACAAATATTTTTATAGTTTATCTGCCTGTTCAACAATTTCGAACGAAAACGTTCGCATAGAATTTTATATGGAACGTATTTTTAAAACTGAGTGTTTTTCATACAAATTTTAAATGCGAACGTTAACGTTCGAAATTGTTGAAAAATAATTTTGTCTTTGTGTGATATAAAAAGTGAATAATTTTGTTTAGTTTATTTATCCACTACTAAAATAAAAAAGTTATTAATATTGAATTTAAAACAGCTTTGCGTTTACCCAAAAGATACAATAAGGTTGACAAATTATGCTTGAAGTAACGAAAACTTACAAAACTATAAAAACTTGATCAAATTCATTATGTTGAACACAAAGTAAAATACAAAGTAGAATTCAGTATTTTACAACAACTAATACTTTTATTAATGCAAATCAAATGAAAATTAAATTCTGTAAAATATTTTTGATATATCGCACTTGTTTAGCAATAGTGTATTAAGTCTGCTATTCGTTCAACGTTTTGGTAATGAAACGGTTGGTTTAAAAATTATTTTTCATATGCCTTCAACGTTTATCTGAGCTTGTAACGAAGCAGGTTTGTAAGGGATAAATCTAAGAGTTTGCCTTACCACCCCCTTAAGGATGACAAGCATTTTATATGGTGAGTTCCCACTATGAAGCAATACATTTTTGACACAAAAAGCGCTTTATTCAACGGATATAAAAAGTGGTGAACGTAGCTATCAGCTTTACACACTGAATGTGTTTATTAAAGTTATTTTTTAGTAGGCTTCTCCGCTGCAAACCTGCTTCGTAGTAAGGTAATGCATGTTAAGAGTTCGTTTAGTTATTTTACTGCATCTCTGTATGTCTTATTGCGTAGCGCAGAATCGTGCGCTTATTTTTTTAAATGTGCCATTAGTGCTTCGCAAAATTATAAACATTTTAACTGCGTAAGATCCTTTTAACTTCAGATTATTTTACACCGAGCCACAAAAATAAACAATTAGTGCAATAACAGACCACTACACTAATTATTGTTTTTGTATTATTGTTTATAATGTACCTGAAACATTATGCGTAGTTATCAGTGTCACTTTTTAAGTTCATTTTCTTCTTTAACGGTATGTTGATGTGTGGAATCTTAACTGTAATATTTCTCTTCTGCTTCTAATATTTAACATTTTCAAAATTAGATGTGTGCCCTCTTTCTTTAAAGTGGGCTACTTGTGCTGTTTTTTGTGTCGATATTTTATATTTGCATTCAATGTCCGATTTGTGTACGAAAATTCTGGTGCTTAATTTATTTCCCGCTGTGCCAATATATACTTTATCGCAACTGCTGCTATTTTAGTTGCCATTACATTTTATCATTTTTGTCAAATTTGCCCACTTTAGCTTTGGTGCATTAGAAAAGTTTTTTATCTTATTTTTTTTAATTTCTCATCGTTGTATATTTTGCTGTTTTTTACTCGTGCCGGCATGCATTGATCTTATGCTGTTATCACACTTGAGTTTTTTTTTCGAATTTAAGCCAAATGTTGATTAAGTTAATCAAAGACGTTCACTTTACATTTGAGATGATTAAGTTGACAGTAAAAGACAAGTAATTTATTAATAAAGTACCACAAACAAACTTTCATTAAAAATTTTAAAACGAAAACAAATACTTTAATAAAGATATCAGCAGATAATTTTAGACTTATTAATGATAGAATTGTGAACACTGATTGATTATTTGCATTAAAAGCATGTACAGTAGAATCCCGATAATTCGCAATCGCAAGGGACCGGCCATTTCTTACGAATTATAGGGGTTTTCGATTTAGCGGGGTTTCGATTTAACGGGGCTAAAATAAAATAAATTCGTATTAGCGGAGGGTTTCAATTTATTTACTTAAACGATAAAAAAAACATAAAAAAATGGTTAAAAAGAAAAAATATATAAAAATTGTTCATGTGACAAACTGATCTTAAGAAAATGAAGAAACACACATGGAAAAAAACATACGCAAAAAAATAGCGGTTAACAAAAAATCATTCTTTCCATGTTTCTGTTGTTTTTATTACGAATTATAAGTGGTAGTAAGCAAACAATCACGATTTATAAGAGTCAAAGAAGATTTTATTTGAAAAAAAAATTACGAATTAGCGAGGGGACCAAAATGTATGGAAATTTTACGAATTAACGCGATTTTTTCAAGGGACCGACAGTTTATTACGAATTATCGGGAATTACAATTTATCGGGGTACGAATTATCGGGATTTGACTGTAGAAGAATTTGTGTTTGGTAAAATGGAAAAACTGAAAGGTACATTGTGACCGAAGCTACGTTATACTCAGTTTGGTGTATGTCCAGAAGATTCTGTATGATAAATAAAATGATTATGTTTTAATTATGTCACTTAATCATTTTGATTTTGATGTGATTTGAGCGTAAACAGGTTTAAGATGATTAACTCTGTAAATGTGGACATAGCATTCGACAGAATAAATTCTAATATATTTATAAATGCGTCATTAATCAGTGCGTTGTACTTTTCAACATAAAAAAAATCATGTTATTAAATATTTCTTTGATTGTCTGTCTACCCAGCTTTGATTGGGTGTTGAAAACACAAAATGCTTTTGAATAAAATTGAATTTTCTAAAACACTAAAAAAAAGTTTCTAAGGATCAAATAGAGATTTATTAATCATCTTTACTTGTATTCCAAGAAAATGTTACTTGAACGTTTGCAATAACAAACGATAGGTCTTTTTAAAGTGTCCTTCAAATAAGGCCCATCTTAAGGTGTATTATGGAATGGAATGTTTTTGTTTATTTTAATGTTTTTGTATTTTGTGGCCAACATGTTTTAAATTTCTGTTTAAAGTATTTGTGAAGACGTGTCGTCTGTTTACGACAACATTTTTTAAAATACTGTCTTAACAAAATATCCAGCTTTATCTTTATAATTCGAGTATCTCGAACAACCTGTTATATACTACAAGAGTTTTTATTTATAACAATTCACTGATTTAATTAAATGTTCTATAGCCATTAGGTAACTTCATTCAGCATTAAATTTTCTTCATTTGTTGTATTAAATTTATGAATTTTTTTCAATTAAATAAGTTCTGTAATAGACTTGAATAATGAGTGATATTAAGAATATTTACGCAAATGAATTCTTACAGTTTTTCAGTTTGTATCAAATTATGTATATTTTCTGAATATATTAATATTTTGGCCTGTGTTTTAAAAATTTCATGAAATTCCTTCCTTAAAAAAATGAAAATAAATTACAGTTATTATTTTTGTTAGCCAAAACTGAATTTTAAATTAGTGGAAAAAAATTTGAAATTTATTTATAAACTAGGAAAATGCTGTCCGAGTCCCATCATAAATTTATAAAGATTTGGAAGCGTTTAAAGCAATTGAATGAAATACATTACTTATGCTACTATTTTTGGCTGCGGGACATAAATACCAGATTATTATAACCGAATTCAAATTCTCGTAAAATTACGAAATTTTACTTCCCTACAAATATTTTTATATGAGGCTTCCAGAGGTCGTACAGTACTTATAGAATTATCCAAAAGTTTTTAACAAAAAGCCTGTGCAGAAGTGTTAGAAACAGTGTTCGAAATTAAACAGAACAGATTTTAGCGTTAGGCTCACACACCCAGGAACGATTTCTATTTTGTAAGCGTTTGTGTAGGCGAACACAACCCATAATATTATATAGTGTTCGGCTCTTCGTTAAAAAACAGAACAATTGTTGTGACACTGTAGACAATCATTATATGTATTTAAATGTTGTATAATGTTTCTTATTTTTGCACTGATAACAAAATGAAGAAACAAACATTTTTAGCAAAGACCGTACGAACAGCCTGTGTATGTATTGTGTACATGTTTCGTTTGTGCAAAATTATTCTGTTGGGTTTTGGGTTTTTTCGTAAGTGTATTTTGTTTTTTTTTTAAAATTTTTGGCTTATATTTTCCAGTCAAAAGAGCGATAAGCACAACAGAAACAAACGATCAGTAATGAGCTGGACCGAACACAATGAAGTTTGTGGTTTAAAAATAAAAACCAAACGGCATTAAATGTTCTCATCTTTTTATTGAGTTGGATAAGAATAGTATTATTTTTGTGTTCGAAAGATGACAAACAGGGAAACGTTATTTTTGGTGGAAAACACTTTAAGCGTTTGCGTTTTCCACAATTCTACCGAACCGAACAGTAAGGAACGATATTTAGTTTTTATTTTCGAACACTGCTTAGAGCTTATCTAAAGGTATTCAATCTTATTCCCTGTAGCTAAAAAATAATTATAAAATAGCAGTTGTTATGATTGTGTTGTTATGGTTGGGTTGCATCTTTCAATTTAGTCAATAATCGTTAAATATCGTATGAATGTTGTATCCATATATTTTCTAAAGTCGTATGGAAAAGTGTCTTGAAAAGTAAACTGATTTTGTTTCTTATGACATTCATTCATCCACAAACGTTTCTATTTTTAATTATTTCTGCTTAAAAGTTCTTATTCGACGACAGTTAATTTTCTGTTCTCAAAGGCATGTTAATTGTATGAAATTAATTTTAAAATAATGATTGATAGGTGTGTAGTAAAATATAAATAAAACACTTTTATAAAGGTTTGGCAGTGACTGTTAAAGAAAACGATTGCTAAACTTTTGTTAGAAATTAGTTTATGATTAGAAATAACTTTTGATTTATTGATTACTAATCATTTAACGTGTAACAACATTTTTCGTGCGGAATTAACGAAACGTTTATTGCGTTTCAGAAAATAACTTTTAGGTGGCGAAAAAAAGAAACGTAAGATTTTGTTCACGGCGACTGCATGTAAAGAAAAAAACCGTTAATTAAAAAAATGTTTAAAGAAAAGTCACAAATATTAAGGTTACACTAAAAATGTTTTTATCACTATAACCCTACGTAATGTTACTGCAACCATATTATGATTTAATCCGTTTTTCCCTGTTAATCCAAATCATATAATGATTCCAACCATATTCAGTTTTAATCGAGACATCATGTTACGGTTGAATGAGTGTCTAAGCCAACGATCATTACGCTATGCCCCAGGGGCCGAGCCGTTTTCGTGAATTTCACACACAAAATACGAAGGTTAACGAAACTCACTTAAACAATTGTAAAAAGCCATAATTCCATTCAGTTGTATGCAGCTATTTCTCTCTCTTTTTCAGCATTTTAAATTTGTTCAGTACACTTTGAATATTTTTCCATCATAATGTGGAAAGTAGAGTGGGAAAAACAATTTTTATTTTCGTTAAATATATTAAATTAACCTGAATGCCTTCTTTGCAATCAGAAATTAAGTGCATACAGTTTTAAGCGTCATTATGATAATTGTCATTTTGACCTGTCGAGTTTGCTCTAACATCTACCAACCAGGATGCTGCTTGCTTTGCTAATCTATTATCCATGATATTACCTCTTTAATCCGTGCTTCGTTTTTTAAAACATTTATTAACCGTACTTAACCGCTATTATCCGTTTTTTCTCTTCTAATTAATATGTTAAAATATTAACCGAGTTTTTCGATTATCCATACTAAGCCCGGTCCCGTGCGAGCCGAAAAATCGAGGTTTAACTTTATATTTTAAATTTAAGTAAATGTCTTGTTCTTTTTTTGTTTCATTAAATTGATTTTAGTTTATACAGAAGTTTGTTTTTCCTTTTTTACAATCTATATGAACAAGAAAATATAAATGCTAAATAGTGCACAATGTTCGATTAATCGAACACCATTTTTCGAGATCATCTAAAAAATATTTGGGCTATCAGCTACCATGTTTTATAAAGTTACTCGAAAAAAATCTCCAGGACGATGTGGGTTAAGGTATAAATTATTGGTTCATTTTAAGGTTTTACATGAAGCCAAAATTTTAATCAATTTTGTATACAATGCTTTAATCTTTATTACCACCCTAGAGGGAAGCGAACTGACACTGAAGTCATCCCGTGATAGGTCTTTGGTGGTAGGGACCGGTTCCAGTTCTAACACTTTATATGAATAAGACCTATCACTTTTACATGGGGTTGTCATTGGAGGGGGTCAATTGACGCTATTTGACCAATCACAGGTCTATTCTCAATGAAGCTGCTTAGTGTCAGTTACTAAAATGTAGTATTATTTAAATACAATGTAGTATTATTTCAAAAAAAAACTAATCCAAGAATTAAATTTAAGAGCCAAATTTTAGAAATTACCAAAAAAATGTGTCACATCACCGCTGAAGACTGTTCTGTAATTCATTACTTTTCTACCTTTTTGTTCTTTATAAACCAGTTAAGGGATTGGTTCTTTTTTCACTGGTCATGAGTCCTTTCTTTTTGTACTTGTTCTATTTTCACAACTCCCAGGACCAGTCTGTTGGACCAATTGACACAAATTTCCCGCAGGGCAGTTTTTTTAAAAAAAATTTTATTTTTCTCTAAGTCTATTTAAAAATATTGTTGTTAGGAATATTTAGGAAATAGCAAAAGATCTATCCAAAAAAGGTCAAAATGTTAATTGCTGAAATAAAATACTTATCACATAATATTATAAATAAAATAAAAAAAAAATCAAATTTTAAATAAAAAGACAACCATTTAAAAAAATTTGATACTTAACTGCGTTCGAAACGTACCATTTGAAATCATTTAAGGTAGCAAGAGTAAAATACCATTGAAACGTGGTTGCAAAACGAAAGCTTATCGATACAGAATGTTGAGATGTTCGTAACAAAACATGTTAACGACATTAAAATTAGGTCATCATTAAATAAAAATAAAAAACAGCACATAAAAATTGCTACCATAAAAATAGGGATGCGTATGAGTTACGTGATTAAAATCACTCATACGCCTGAGGACGTACGTATATCCAAAGTCACAGACAACTTATGTAGTATGTTTAAAGAAAATTTAAAACGAAAAAATTAAGAAAATATATGTATTGTCTTACAACCTTCGATGTGGCCATGATGCTGAGCAGGATGTCAGAATAGAAATCTTATTCTAACGATAACGAAAAATATGAAAAAATTCTTCGATACAGGCCCAACTGTGGCAGCAGTCTTTTGTGGTCAATTCAACATCTTGATTAAGGCCAAAAGCTTTTGAAATTATTGTCTTTAAAATGTTTCTATGTGTGGAAGTTTCATATTAAAATATAAATTAAAGTGCAAACCCGAAAAAGTTTCCAGTTCGACAGTACCGAATCTCTGATACCCTCCACCAACAGAGTCTTTGAAGAAACTGACCACATAATTTTACACTTTTTCACAGTTCTAAACGATTTAAAAGTATGTTCCAAAACTGTGATTTATAGAGGAATTTGGTAAATTGTCGACCAAACTTCACGAAACTCAGCAGTGTGTTTTCAAAAAATCTTACTTATTACGGCTTAAGGACTACCAAATTATTTTCCTAAAGTAGGTTTTATATGGGGCCTTCGTAATATGTATACATTTTTCTTAAAACAAATGTTTATGTTATACGACCCAATATAAAAATGTTTTTTCATCGTATAGCAAACAATAATTTGAGCATTTTTTATTTAAATAACAGTTTCGACTGTTGTATCTCAACATTTAAAATTTTCAGTTTAATTAATGAAATTAAAGCAACCTTCATTTATGTTGATTAATTGAACTTCCTAAAAATCGCAAAAAATTTTATAACAAAGAAAATATTAATTCGGTTTCTGTTTGAAGTCTATTTGTTTCATTTCGACGTTAAAGATTTAATCATCTACATCATACACTGTGTTTGATTCAGGCAAACAGATTAAACACAAAATGACATTAATTTCACAGAAAATATTTCATTTAAAAAACATATTTGTATATGTGATTTTTTTTTGTGGGACACCACTCATATTTCTATTCAAAGTTATACAGATTAATTTTTTAAACAAGTTTGAATGAAAAAATCCAATTATTATGAGACAAAAAAGTTCGAAGAAACGAATTTTTTCACCAACATTTTACAAACTCAATTAAAAAAAAGTTTTTAACTTTTAGACGGACCAGTTTAAAGAATGTAAAAAATAATGAATTTTACACAAAGAACAGATAAAAAAATTTTTTAATTTATATTACAGTCTAGAAAAAGGACAAGCACCTAAATTAAAGCTAAAAGCAATTAAATTGGGTATTCAGTACGTTTTAATATAAATGCAGCAACGCTGTAATATTCTGAAAAACTCCCAATGAAGTGAGAACTTGCAATTATTCAACACTTCCACTTACATCTGCAATTTCATTTCATATTTTGTACGACTGAGCTTAAACCCTGCCCTTAAAATGCCCCAACATTTTAATTGCACTTCATTATAATAAGTGCTTTGTAGAATTATCATTGGATATGTAGAAACATATGAATCTCACTGTCTATACACAGAAAGAAATAACTTGTGTTAAATTTTAGTTTTTTCCACATACTTTTAAGATGGGTCGTACTAAAAACTTTAAGTGCAAATAACACCAAAATCCAATGGTCGAAAATAAAAAATAAATATCGTTCCTTAGTACTCGGTTCGGTAGAAAACACAAACGCTTAAAGTGTTTGTGTAATAAATCATTAAAATTAATAACGTTTCCCTGTTTGTCATCTTTCGAACACAAAAATAATACTGTTTTCAACAAAAAGAAGAGACATTTAATTCCGTTCGGTTTTTTTTTAAACCACAAACTTCATTGTGTTCGGCTCATTAATGTTCGTTCGTTTCTGTTCTGCGTAGCACCCTTTTGGCTGGAAGAAAAAAATACATTTTTTACAAAAAAAAAACAAAATACACTTACGAAGAAAAAAACAAAAGACCAGCAAAATAGTTTTACACAAACAAAATATATTCACAATACACACACAAGCTGTTTGTGCAGCCGTCGTTGCTAAAATTTTGTTGGTTGTTCATATCTTTATCAATGTAAAAAAAGAAACATTAAAAAACATTAACTGCCAGGCCCACGATGTGGACAAGAACGTATCTTTCGCATATTTATATTGAAAACAACAATAAAAAACAAAAAATTTTTTGATTTCAATTCAAATAGACGAAAGAATTGTTCTTGACGACATCGTGGGCCTGGGCCTAAAACTTACTGCCTGTTTAACGATTTCGAACGATAACGTTCGCATAGAAAATGAAATTTTAAACAAAAATAAATTTTCGAATTTTGTTTTAAATATAATTTTTTATGCGCACGTTAACGTTCGAAATTGATGAACAGGCTGATAATGTTTGTCTACAGTGTCAATACAAATGTTCTGTTTTTTTTTTAACGAAGAACAGAACACTATATTATGGTCGATTTTTTCTTGAAAATAGTTACGAACGCTATAAAGGGTTGTGTTCTTCTACACAAACACTAAAAAAATAGATTTCGTTCTTGGGTGTGAGAGCCGAACGCTAAAAAATTTTCTGTTTATTTTCGAACACTTCCAAAAACTACTTAAAGCAATCAAAAATTAAATTTTTGTCGAAAACCATTGCATACCATTTGCGTGCATACTTGTGTGTTTGTAAAAGTTTGTTTGAGAAATGACAAAAACAACAAAAACACTACAAACTACACGAAACAATTTGAATGCTATAGATGCGGTAAGATTGTGCAAGATCTGCTTCGCCACCACAGGATTCGCCATTGCTTCCTTTCACATCCGAGGGCTCGACAATTTATTCGGTGGTGATAAAGAGCAATAAATGTAGTACGACATTTAGATACATCGAAGATAAAAACCGCATTTTGACTATCGACACTAGTGCAGGATTTTCGATTATAAAGCTGACTTGGTAAGTGTAGCTGTCGAAACACTAAGCGGGGTGAGCTTGCGTACAGGTACTGATACTGTCTATGGCAAAATACGTGTGATGTTAAGAATTGCCAATATTGTCACTTTTCATGACGAAGAACTGATTGGTGCAGATTGTATGATTCATAAAACGAGTACTATAATAATATCATAAAAATTTATTTTCATTTTCTTTTTGTTTTCTTTTCTTTTTTATTAATATGTATAAAAATGTTATTTTTTTTTGTATTTATTGTTAAGTATGTAGTTCTTTGTCAACTGGCCTCAATAATGTCCTATGGACGCTGAGGCAATACCTTTTTTGTTATAATTTAATATTTGAATAAATGAATTTTAATAATTTTTAATAAAAAAAGTCTGGATACGGTATAACAAATCATGTATCTGAGTGATTATCCTGGATGTTGGGTATGAAATTGAGGCTCGTGTGGGACAGCCCATCGCCTGTACTCGCCACGAATCGCCAACTCATAAAAAAATTTATAAAGGTGAAAAAACGGTTGCTCATGTAAGACACCTTAGAAGATTAAAAGCCATGTACTGTATGAAAGCAGATAGAAGGGAATGTATCAGTTTGGAAAACGGAGTAAATAAGTGAATAAGAGGCTAAAGCTATGAGGGCCAATATTACAAATACTTAAAAAATAAAAATTCCCGAATTCTATAATTAAAGTTATTGATATTTGCATACAATGACATCGATAACCATATCGGAAATGCTGCTGGTGTCTTATAGTTGTTAGTTCTTCTGTAAACAAAGTAGGGCAATAAAAAAACTGTGAAACAAACATATTTGTAAGCGGGTAAGTAAATAAAAATATTCTCTCTATCTCTCTGGTTATCCGGGGTAACCGTTTAGATTAGAATCAAAATATCACTTTTGAATTATTTTAAGTACGAATTTAGGATTAAAACGAACTAAAAAATTCTTAAATCAAACCAGTTTGAGATTCATTTTTACCCCCCTTTACTTATGCCAATCTCGTTTTTGGACTTTTTTAAGAACGGGCTACTGGAATAATCCGTATTTGGATCAAGCATTTCGAACTTGATTTAAGGAAATCCGTACTTACCGTACTGTTCACACCGCTTCGGCTTGATTTAAGTTCGGATTGATTTATTTTTCTTTTCGGTGTAGAGTCTCAAAGCATTAATACACAAAAGAAGTTAACCCAAATTTAGCTTCTAATGAAGCAGGTTGGTAAGGGATACATCTAAGAGTTCAAAACAAGCTGCTGTTGCATTAGCTGTACCCGCAATACAGATATCTGTGGAAAGAGCATTCAGGGCTTTGCCAATTATTATGACTAAAAATAGATGGAATTTAAGTTCTGACCATTAGAAAATTTATTGTTGCTCAAACTTAAGATCAAACTAATTGATAAAATTACTATTAAATTCTAGGATAAGCTTCATAATTTTATAACCACTAAACTTAATAAATTTTCACTTTAATTTTGTACGTATGAGTCTTAAAATTGTCAAATAAAAAAAAATAAAATTTAAAGTTTTCGGTTCTTTTTTTTTCTTTTTATGTACAAAATTGTACTGAAGAAATTAATATCTTTTATTGTGTTTGCTTTTATTTTTTTAAATTGATGAAAACAATCTTATTTTGTTCAAATGAAAAAAATTTAGTTTTCGGTTTGCAATTTTTTGTACAAAAAAAAAAATTAATTTTCTTAAAAACTTTTTATGAGAACTTCATTATTTTAAACTTTAAGCAACAATATGAAACAAAATATTTTTATAATTTTTTGTTGTTTGTACAGTTTAAAATATTTTTCGAACACTAATGAAAAATATTTTTTGAAAAACATAAAAAAACACGTTTCCGGTCCTTGTTTTTTGGTAGTTTGTTTTTTTGAATAACAAAGATAAATTTTTAAAAATAAAATTATTCGTAAAATAACTTTATTTTTATTCAATTTTAGCAGTACGGAACACGAATATATTTGTGTCAAAAAATTTTTGATATCCAAAAAAAACATGTTTAAATATGGTCACTTTTACCAAATCTATTTTAAAAGACAATTTTAAACATATGATAACAAACTAAGCCCTCCATCAAGAAGCCACAACCATATTATGGTCGCCTCCAAAATTGTTATGATAATGCGGGCTTTTCTTAGTATTTTGTAAAATATTATTGGTTGATTGCACATATTTATTTAAATATCGATTTAAGTTTTAAATTCGTTTTTCATTGCAAATAAAAATTAAATAATATGAAAAATTATATATAAATATGAATTGATTTAAATACAAATGAAGAAATTGGCCATAAGCAACAAAAACCTGACATAAGTACACAGAAAGAAAAACAGTCGGGATAAATCAAGATTTTTATGATTACTTCAAGTACGAGTCGTACTCAAAAATGCAAGTACGAATAACACTAAAACGTACTCAAAACAATCCTTAATGAGGTAACTTTCGAAAATCAATCCCGGTAATTCTTAAATAAAGTATAAAATTCTTAAATCGAGTAAAAAAATAGATCCTGAAGATGAACTGAAGATGTTCGAAATATATTGATCTAATTTATAACAAAATCCAATAAGGTTTTTTATTTCATTTGAGTTAAAGAGGCAATGCAACATAAAAACTCAATGAATAATTTAAGTATTTTGCGATTGAAAAAACGTTCTTCGATCAATCTTTCTGTACTTGATTCAAGAAAATCCGTACTCACCGTACTATTAATACCACTTCGGATTGATTTTAGTATTTATGGATTGATTTCTTATTTGGGTGTAACCATAGAATTAAAAAAAAAAATTTTTTAGCTGTTATTAAGTAAATTTTAGTTCGCTTTGAGTCATAACTTTTAGCTTAAATCAAGCCACACATATTTTTACAATAAGAAATTTTTGGCTTGGACAAGAATAGGAATTGACAATAATTTTTTTAAGTCTTTTGTCATATGCGAACAAGGTCCAAGTTTTTCTGAGTGTTCATTAAAGTGCTGCAAAAAATAAAAAACTTTAGTACGTTACTTTAAAGCGTTTCTGGAAATATCAACGGAGACTTTTTGTAAATTCTATTAAAAGCTTGTTAAGCTAAATTTTTCGATAAATATTTCTGTGGCATTTTCACAAACATCTTAAGTCGAGATAAGATAGCAAAAAAAGTTTAAAAGAAAAAATTGGTGAAAAAATCATTTATATCAAATAATAAAATAAGCCGAAATTAAAGAAAAATTTCGTTTATAATACGAAATTTTAAAATCGTAAACAAAAATGTTTTTTGGAGGAAAATTCGTATAATTAACAGCAAATTTTTCAACTTTTTAAATTTGACTTAAGATGTTTTGTCAAAAGGCCACAGATTTATTAATTTTGGGTCTTTGAAAACTTTCATTAATAAAACACATTTCATCAGAATTTTTTAATATGATTTGTTACAAAACTGCATTTTCCATTTTGCTGTTTCTGTTTTAATAATAATTATTTTTTTCTATGAATTTATTTCATTTATCTGGCATTAAAATGTGCACAAAAAAATTAAAGAATATTTGATGATAAACAACCTTGTGCGAGATCAAAGGCATCATTTATTTGTATAAATACCCCAATAATTGAAGCAAAACTGCAAATAACGTTGTCGATGACAAATTCTGCAAAACCTGCTTTTTGCAGATTACCGTTAACACAACTCTTTACATTGCGTATACATCAAATTACCCAGAATTTTGGACGTTATTACCATCAAAATGCAACTACAAATTGTCAGGCAGTGAATGAACGTTTTGGGTTAATTGCAAAATGAGACAAACAAAATTTTCGGAAGTAACTGATATGCGTAACGGAGGTACACAAAGTAAAATTCATGTGGAAAATCGAAAATACAATAGGGGTTTCCATGAAAGCACTTAAACTTGCCCTTTGTGCAGTTGGGCAAACTTGCGATATTTTACAGCGTAAGCTTACGAGTTAAAATTGTTGGCGAAATTAACGAAGTTGGTGTAAATGAATTCCCATACAAATTTTAAGAGTTCACTTGCGAGGGTGGAAATGCGCAGTTTACATAGATTGCGAGACTTTTAAGCGATATCATGAAAATCCTTAATGAAAACAAAATGTGGAAAAAGAAAATTTAAAACAGTAAATTTACATGCAATTCATAATTTAAAAATTATTTGTTGCTCTTAAAAAAGTAGTTTTTTTTCTCCTAAAAAATAATTATTTTCTCACTTACAACGTTTTTTGTGCCTTTGCACTCACTTTTCAGGGCAAAAAATTTTTTTTTTTAATAATAATAAAATTTAGATGACAGATTATAGCGAACACTTTAAAACATACAACTCATTTCTTAGTTTGGCTCTTGGATAACTATTTTACTGTTACTGTTACTGGGGCAAAGTAGATACATTTTTTCTTACAAAGTTGATTTATGAACTTTGAAATAAAAGTAAGCTATGATTTTTCCTTTAAAGTTAACTTTGCATTAGTAATTAGTCATTCCATGTGATAAATTTTGTGCGCGTAATTTTTTTGGATAAGTGAAGTGATTGTGAGTTACTTTAAAAATAAATAAAACATAAAGTAAGCCAAATTTAAAGAGTACATAACAAAAAAGGGGGGCTAGGGGAAATTTATATCTAGTTTACATTTCAGCTGCCACCACCTGCCACCCCAGTAACCAGATAATTTTTAGTGACTTCATATATTTTTATAAGATTAGCGTGACTGACTGGGTGATCATCGCCCAGCCCAAAAAACAGTGTGTAAATAAAACAGTAGAGACTTGGAAATTCAATTCACAAGGGGTTAGAAATGGGTAAAAAAGAGTAATATCATTAACATTATATCTCGTGATCTAACACGTAAAATTCAAAAAATATAATTTTTGAATCGAAAATTAAATTGGTATGTGTTTGGTACTTTTTTGAAATTTGCACATTTTGGGCATAAAAAAAGGCAAAAATAAAATGTTGGTACTTTTGTTGGTAAGCAATTTATCTTCTTAAGTAATAAAGATAAAAATAAAATTTAAATTGTGCTCTCTTCTCTTTAAAAGCTCTCATACAAATTTTTATATCTTTTGGAAATTCAAATATGTTTATTAATATCGTTGGTACTTTTTTCAATTGAGCTATTTCTATTTGTATACTGAATGTATTTTATATGATGCCATGAAAGACAGATATTTATTATACATAGCTATGCAGTCGCGATTGCAGGGGAAGAAAAATTAATTTGTACTTATCCCAAACCACCTTAACCCCCACCCACCTTAAACGGAATAATATATATTATTTCTATGGTCTTTCCAAAATAAATTTTGCAAAATTGTATGTTTCAGTTGAATGTTCCTAAACAATCCCCGTCTCACCCAAAATAAAGGAGCTCAAGTCGGATACACGTCTGAGTTATGTAAAGATATATGTTTATGTATATAATCACATAACTTTACTATAATATTATACCCATAAATAATCATATCTACTTTTATTTGCTCATGTAGGCATTTTATTACACCTACAAAGCCCTTTTTTAATTTTGTTCGATACTTTTGGGTCGTCAATGATTACCTGGCCAGCCCCTGTATGTACGTGCCCAAGATTTTACCTATGGATAAACATGCTATTTTAAGTTGGATAACAAATATCAGTCATTTACGTAAAGAAATAAAGAAGTTATGGAATTGACCACTGTGCTTTGCTTCAATGAACAAATATATTTAAAATTTCTAACAACATCAAAAACAGGTTTTCATGAATCTTATATGTGATTACCATATGAACAGATCCATAGATATGTATAACTTTTGCATCACAAGTACTCATATTCTGTAAAGCAAAGTTATAATATAAGTAGACTACACATTTTTTCACATACATGCAAAATTACAAAATTTTATCAAACCTACACTAAATGTGCAACATTTCAATCGAATATCAAATGAATGGCAAGAATTAACGTACTGGAAAACAAAAATGCTGTTGCACCATTATTACGAAATCTCCTGGGATGTACCAAAAATAAACAAAGTTAAAGAGTAAAATACAAGTAAAAATAGTTTCGGTCACATCTCTGTCAGATTTAAACGAGGTTCTTAAATACATTTTCAAGTGTACCAGATATACACAAACTAACTTTTAAATGTTTCAGAATATGCCGACGTCGTAAATTAATTGTTAAAAATATATTTAAGAACTCTTTAGTTATTAAAAAGCACACTTTACTTTTTTGCTAAAACTTTTTAGATATGTTTGCATTTATAGCTGGGACAAGTTTTAAATGCTTTTTGCATGAAAAATATGCAAATACAAATGCACATTTTTCAAGTTTAACAAAAAAAAAATGCCTTGCATTAATTTGTGTATTACGCAAGTTGCAGCCATTTTAAACAGAATTGCTTTTAAGTCAAACTGTTGCAGTTACTGTAGTGTTTAACTCATACTTAGGGCTAAAAAATCAGAGCAAATAAAACTCTCTTTTTGGTTAAAAATGTGTTTAAAATAACAAATCTATAAATCACTAAACATGTAAACCATCTTTAAACACATAAAATTGAGCGTTTAAGCTACCAATACAGACCATATGAATTTGATAAGATTTATCGTAGTGCTGCCACATGTTATTTTTTAACAACATATAATACATGGGACACTTATTTATAGTCGTTAAGTTAAAACTTAATAGAAATTCAAGTTAAATTCAACTAAACCGGCGTTTAAACCATCAGTGATTTATTAGCCATTAGTGATAGTGCGAAATTATTGCAGTCATTTCGTTTATATTGAGTGATGAATTGAAATTTAGGGTCTCACAAAAAATTATGTTAAAAAATTTTGCACTAAAAAAAATGTTTGATTAAAAAATGCAAACATCAGTTTATTGCAAATTTTTTGTTCTTCACTTATTTGAGTGCTACTTAAAATTTTGCACTAAATGTTTAAACAAAAAACTTGATTTTTCATGATTAAAGACAAGAACTATTATGTTATTGATAAAATTTCCATTGCTTCTGCATATCATCACAAAACTCGAAGAATTTAGTGTTTATGCAATGCTTATTTAAATCAATATTTAGTATGGTAATTACAAAATAAAAATATATCAATCCTTTGATGCACATTCTTACATCGAATGTTTTCAAAACAACTTAAAGAAATTACATCGGGTTAAGTTTTTCTAAAACTAATGGTTACTGAATAATTTTTGATGTTTTTTTCTTGATACTGAGTGTTTTTAAAATGCCAAGAGAAACTAAAAGTCGCTTTCATGCTCGTGTGCAATGCTGTGGGATCATCCAAAAATAGTTCCAGCTCCAACTTCAACTTCTGGAATTTTTTATGTTCGACTGCGACTCCAACTCCAACTCCGACTCCGACTCCCACTCTAACTTTGATGCTAAATGTTTATGAGACTGGTACTTTTTTTACATTAACATTTTTTTTAGTGCAGCCCTTAAAAATAGTTTAATAAAGCAAGAAAATTTTCTGCGAAAATTTCATGCGATATTTTTGTTCTAACACGTGCCAAATTGAGTTTTAGTACACTCAAAATATTGTGTAGGTAATATCAACGTAACACCAAATTTAAAATAAATGAACTCAACTAATTTTTCATTTAAATCAGACCAAAAATCCGTTTTTTTTTTAAATGTTATCACAATAACTCACTAATTACAGTAAATATTACTGATTTGAACTTTTGTTTAAGAAAAAATTCAAACGTTCTTAGTTTTTTTTTTAAATAACGAAAAAAAACAACTGAATATTTATTCGTCTTTTGTAATTTGCCTAGAGGGAAGCGAACTGACACCAAAGTAGTCCCGTGATAGGGTTTGGTAGTAGAGATCGGTTCTTGTTCAAACATTTATATGAATCCATTGACACCATTTTACCAGTGATACATCTATTCTCAGTGAACGTGTTTAGTGTTAGTTACTACAATGTTGTTTTATTTTAATAAAACAAGTCCTACACAGAGCGAAAAAAGACGTTTACAAATTGTCAACCAATGGTAATAAATTGATTACAAATTGTTGTCAATATTTTGACAACATTTGTTGACAAATTTTCAACAAAATGTTGTCAAATTGGGCCGAAATGTACAAAACGTACCATTGTTGTCAAATTGACAACACCTTGTTGTCAAATATGTAGCGCACTGTCATTATTAATAGCGTATATACAAACAACTTTTGTTTTCGCCGCAAGTATAAAGCACAAGTTTTTTTAAGTGAAATAAAATAAGTAAGAAATAAAATTATAAAAATAAAAAGGGGAAAAACATAAACAGTGAAGAAGCATTATGATCCTTGGATATGAGAGCCTTGAAAAAAATATAAATGTTGGACAAACAATGCAAGTGCAAAATATTAATGATGATGAAGAGGCCTAACAATTGAAAAAAATTATATTAAATCTAAACAATGAAGTTCCTGTATTTTTAAATTTTTTATTGTACATTTTATTAAAATTAAACAGGTGAATTATTTTAATTTTTTTTTAAAAATTTAAAATAAATTAATAAAAATGCTTCATGTATTTTTATTGGTTGTGTTCTGAATGGGATATTTATTACTATACTCAGAACAATGTGTTATCGAAATGACAACCGAATGTGGTCAATATACCAACGGTGTGTTGTCAAAAATGATAACGGCATGTTGTCGAAATGACACCATTATGGATATAATATATTAACATTTTGTTGACAGAATGAGACCAAAAGGTGACAAAATCACAACGTGGTGGTTAAAAAATATTGACACCATCTGTTATCAAATTGAACACAAACGTAGTTGGCTCACTTTTGACAACGAATGGTGCCAATTTTGGTACTTTTATACCGGATTTTTCCCTCTGTGTAGAATTAAAGTCCCTAAAAATGTGTTATAGCGCGGTGAAGATTGCACTGAAATTCATTACTATTTCTACCGTTTTGTTCTTTTTACACCAGTTAAATAATGTGTTTTACTTTCACTGGTCATGAGTTTTTTTTTTCTTTTTGAACTTCTTTTATTTTCACAAGCCCCACACACAGAGATAAAAACATGATTAATGAGTGGTCACTACCACCATTTTTATTTATATTAGCCTATATTTATTATATTAGCCTGTATTCCCAAAAATTGAAATTACTTTTTGATAGCCTAATATGTTTACCCTAATAAATTTATTTTAGTCCTAATAAAACTTGAAATAATATTTTTTGTCCCTGACATTTTTAAATTCACAATAACAATATTCTATGGTGTCTTACACCTAAAAAGCTACTCTGATCCAGCTAAACATATTTTATTAAAATCATAATATTAGTTGCACACAGAGTTATGTTTAATACCATTATTTGTGTTTGCTTTAAAACACATTTTCTAAATTAGAAAAAGGCCAAGCTACCTTGAAAAATTAACGAAATTAATTATTATATGTATGTTTATCGAAACAGGTAAGTTTTTTATGTATACATACATAGTTATAAAAATACATACACACATTTATAAATATGCAATTACTTTGTCTTTCTTGCAGCCAACAAAAGCAAAACATTAAAACCGGCATAGAAATTTAGACGCAACATTTTGTCATTAGTTCCGAATTTTTTCCAATAAAAAAATAAAAGGTTAGTTTGTATTATTTTTACAAGTCTTGAATGTATGTAATAAATTTACTGTGTATGAATATATACCCTGAAGGAAACCTGGGTGTAAGTGTCTCCAAGTCACCAGTTTTGTCGATTATTTGGGTGACATTGTCAACGAAGTGTCTACACTACGCTACATATATTTGCCTTTAGTACGAACAAAATATTATCAAAAACAACTGAGAAGTATTATTCCGATAAAAGTTCAAGACATAATAAAAAAGATTGTTATGAATTCGTATCAAAAGTGTAGACTAGGTTTACCTTTATGTACTAGTGATCCTCTGGTTCCAATGTCTACATATGTCCCCAAAAGAACTACCTAGTCAATAGTACCAACGTCAGTAGTAGATTTTCAATGACACTCAAATTTTAAATGTCTATAGTAAATGGACCTAGACGTGGATAAATAGAGTAGACCTTCTAGGGACGAAGTTTCTGGGTCTTCCCGAAGTAATACGGATAGCAGTTCCGGGAAGGCACTTCCCCAGAAAATTAGAAGGGAGGGATTGTTTTAGTGGAAACACCACTCGACGCAGTTGACGACGGTCACTGTAAGTGCGAAGAGTGCGAAGGCATTTTATGAAAAGTTACTAGTACTGGTGACTGTATATCAGTATATCAGTTCAGATTCACTAGTGACATTTCCTGCAGGGTATATAAAGCAAAGTATATGTCCAAAAATATGTATTTTTAAAAAAAAATATATTTTTTAAAATTAAATTTTTTATTGGTTTTTTTGTTGTGAGAACCATATAACATGGTGAAAAAGACACTTTGCATGGTGTTGGGACAAATAGAAACATGGTTTAAGAGATAGTTTGCGTTTTTCTTCTGAACATAATAACATGTTTGGGGCAATAATTAGCTATACACATTGGCCCATATTCATAGTCAAAAATAAAGTCGACTTTAAATAAAAACCGGTTTTAAATGCATGTGAACACCATTGTTTTAAAATATACTTTAAAAAAAGTCGACTTTATTTTTGACTATGAATATGGGCAATTATGTCTAAACATATATTGTTACTTAAGACGTGTTTGACACAATCATAATAACAAACATTAATGCAAGTTTGCGATTGTGATTGTATCAACCATGTTATTTCTTTGCGTGCAGGACCAGTCTATTGGAACAATAGACACGTGCCTAAAAATTTAAAAAATACTTTTCGTACTAAGATCGCTATATTTTCTCTTTATTTTAGCAAAACAGAAAACCTTTGAAATAAACTACAAACAGTTATTGTAAAAATTTTTTGAGTGTTCAGTTGTTTTTATACGTAAAGTAGACTGGTCCTTATTTTTTGACTAAAATTCTTTTAAAGCAGACCCTTATAAACATTTGTATGTAAAAAAAAAAAATAGAAAATTTTTTTAATTTTTTATGCCGCAACATTTTGGAGTCAAAGTCGCCAGTTTTTTGTAGCTATTTCAACTCTTAACGCGCTGCTCAATTGCTATCTTCTCCATTGTTTTAATTTGTCAAACACAACAAAGAAATGTCAAATTATGTTGGGCAAAACAATTGACGTTAAGGTGTGACGCAAAAAATACATCGTGCATTATGGTTGGACAACCCTTCACCATATTTTAATTTCTAAATATTACTCATACGTTAAGGGAGACAGAATAAGCGTTAGTTTAAAACAACCTTAAATTTCCAATAGTTAAAGATTCACCCTGATTGTGTTTGGCGTATTTAAAAAACGCCTACGACTGTTTGGTAATTGATTAAAGAGATCGTGAACTTATTTCCTTTAATCTATTACCAAACAGTTGTAGGCGTATTTTAAATACGCCAAACACAATAAGGTGAAATGTTTTAAAATATTTTATACTGAATATTGAAATATAAATTGACTGCAAAATTTTTAAACTCAATAAAGAACTTTTAAAAATTCATCTTTATGGTTCCTACAAAGTTGTGTAAGAAATTCAAAAACACAATTAGAAATACAAGACAGAATAAGCATTTTTATGTACGAAATTTTATGATTTTGCTGCCCTGGATCTGTTGAATTTATGTCTTTTAAATTGTATAACACTTCCATGAATAAATTAAAAGTAATTAATGTTTAATACCACAAATAAAGTGGCCCGTTAGCAAAACAATCACTTTGTTATTCCAACACTAAGAAAACACAAAAAAAAATATTTTAATTAGAGAAAATAAAGAAAATACATTTAACACCATAAAAGTGAAAGTAACAGTATAAATTCCATTTATTTTTTGTACTATAAAACATTGTTAAATAGAAGAAGCAGCAAAATTAAATTTTTTAATAAGAGAATTCAAACTTTTAATTAAATTTGAATTAAACTTTTCAATTATTTAAAAACGGTTTGTTGTAGTTTTTCTATACATATTTTTAGATTTGGTTTAACCACTGTGGTAGCTTTAACAATAATTTATATGTGGATACGTTTGCCATTTATTGCGACCAAAAAGGTTCATCCCATACATTAATAACGTTCAGAATGCTTTTGCAAATGTATTTCCTCAATTCGAGTCTATTCAAAGCACTTTAGTTTTTTTGTTTTTTTAATAAAAGATTTTTTTATTTCGACACAAATATTTTTACCATTTTTTGTTCTTTCTCCACATCTATTGACAATAAGTAACCCTAAAATTGCCGAAATCTGTACATATTTATTACACTGATATACCATTTGTATCCCAATGTAACTTTGAGCAAAAAACATAGCAAAAATCATGAATATCTGTCAGATATTATCAGTTGTTTGCGTCAGACTTAAAGCTAGCAAACAATCAAGTGTCATCTGTCAAGTTGAAGTGCTGCAGTGAAAAGTGTAAACAGTAAAAAGATTTGAAATATATTTTTTAGTGCAGCTACAAACGGCAGTTCAGTGCAAATAAAAATTGTATAAAATATTTTAATATGTAAATAATAATAGTTCTGCCAATGTTGTTTTCTTGTAGTTTTTTTTTGATTTTAACTTTTCTACAAATGTTCTCCTTAATTGAATTTATGTACATTTATTATTTTATGACCTTTTTTTATTCTATATTTTTGCATAAAACGATTTACAATTTTTTCGTCCCACTGGTCCAGTAGCGGAAGAAATATTTTATGTGACTCTGTAAATAATGACGAAATATTACAAGTACATCCATTGTATATTTAAAAACAAATAAGAATAAAAGGAATTGATTCAATACGCAAATATTGAACTTAATATTAAACAATGGCTTCAATGCTATCAACATAAGCAGAGAAAGTGAACTGAAAAAAACTCTCTGCATATGCAAACACTAAAACGGATAAGGAAATGAAAAGCGACAAGTAATAAAATACATACGCAGTCATCATTTTATCAACAATGTAACGATGTGTTTAAGTTTTCCTTCCTTTTAATTTCATAAACACAGACAATATGAAAAAGAAAACTTATCAAATGAGATGAACTGACAAACGATTTATTTTTTTATACACTTTGTGACACATTCAAAACATGCCTTTTGTATAGAAAAGTTGTATCCGACTTGACTTTGGATACAATTTAAAAAAAAAATTTTAAAATTTTAAAATTTTGCGTGGTTGATGGAAAATATCAAAATAAATATTTTAAGGAGTTTTGAAAAGTTTAGCTTTATTTTTATACCCTACAAAATGCTAAGGAGATTATTATACATTGTACCGAGGTTTGCAAAATAAAACATCTAAAGGTGCTACGAATTTATATTTACGCTTTCCACATGTGTTGAAGGGTAAAGAAATATTGGCATTAGAGCAAGTATACAGAGTGTCTCCAAATCTATTGACGTAACATCTGGAATAATGTCTGTTCATAGGAACTTTGTGCGGCAAGTGCAGGCTGTAAATTAAAAGATAACTTTATTAAAATAAATACTCCAGACTCTTTTTTGGAAAACAATGTCAAAAATAACTTTATTTAGTCACGAACAACTTTTTTTTTGTTTGTAAGGTGGTTTTGATGTAAGCGAGTTTTCAACAGATTGACGAAAGTTCCTTAGCAACCCGGAGTATTGTTTTATGGCGTCGAAAATAAATCTACTTGGTGTTTCACACAGAAAGACAAACTTATGTGCTGTTTTCACAACACAAGTGACTGAACGTGTAGTAAAATTTGTATGAAAAGCACTCAGTTTTTTGAGTGTTTTCCATATAAATTTGAATACACGTTCAGTCACTTGTGTTGTGAAAACAGCACATTAGTATGCCCACATTTACCAGTCATGGTATCGAGGGTATTAAAAACATAAACAATATGAACTACTCGTAAAATTAAACTATTCACTAAATGTTTAGAACAGGTAAAAAGGAATAAATGAATGAGCAGACGAAAACATATAAATAAAGTTTCTAGCAGAGCTGTAAATGAACCATTCATTTTTGATTTAATTCGTGAATCATTCGTGCAGTGAATTAGCAAATTTGTAATCGAATTTTAAAGATATTAGCAACTTTGAATCTCAACTTAACATTTTTTGCTGTCAAAGCCGTGTTCGTTTACTCAAAATTCTTGGTACTTTTACTACAATTTGAAAATTTGTTTACTTTTTGTATTGAAAACTTCCTTCTGCAACAGAAATAGTAAAGTTTAGTAATTCCCCCTAGATCCGAGTCCAAATCGTCGCACACGTGTTCGAATAAACTTCCTTTTCGAATAAAACTTCGTCACGTATCAAAAACGGGATTGCAGTATTCGAAAGCTTTGGAATCGAAATTTGTTTAAAAAATGTAATAGATTTGTATGCTTGTATATAAATCAACAGTGTTAATAGAGCCCTATAAAATCGATCGACTACTCGTTATCGAATGGCATAATCTCAAATTTCAATAGAAGTTTTTTGCTAACGAATGGGACGATTTCAAAAAGTGAAATTTCGATCAAACTCACTCGATCACGACTGGGACGATCTGGGCCCTGCTCTTGAATTTGATTGATCGCAACTCATTTTAGATTTCATTCATTTGAATTTCTAATTCATTTTTCTAATTCATTTGAATGAATTCAAAATCAATTCAATTCAAATGAATCTGTAAAATGAATTGCAATTCAATTTAACAAATTCATTTGAATTGGAAACTAATTGCAATACATTTTGCAGATTCATTTGAATTTGTCAAAATGATTCGTTTGGATTGGAAACGAATTAAAATTTATTTCTGCCTAATTGGTTTGAATTGATTCATATTTAGTTAATTTCTTTATTGCTGTGAAAAGAATTAATTCAAAATTTAGCAAATTCGTAAGGAGTTAGAATCAAAAATTAATGATTCATTTACAGCTCTGGTTTCTAGAACATTTAAACAACGTCCCATAACAAATAATGACATTATTGGGTAACCAACTTTAAATTCATTTTCAGCAAATAGAAATGAACACAGATACCCAAATGCCATTAGTATAGAACAGAAGAACAATATAAAGCATTAAAAAAATATAAAAAAAAGTTTAAATAAAAACTTGCTTATAAAGAGTGAGCGCGTCAGCATTACGTTAGTGTATGAGAATTAACTGGGTCAAAACTGGACAATGTGAGTTTCCAGGACAAGCATTTGCATATGACGCAGATAGTTTGAAAAAATAGTTTTTTTTTAATCCAGCAATTTTTTTCTAATCAAAAAATTGTTTTAGTATAGCAGATACAAAAAACGTGTTGGTGCAATAAGAAATTTATTATGTATTATTAATTGTTCTTCTTTTTTCTTTTTTTTTTTGTAATTATAGGGGACTATTTATATAATTTTAGCTAAAGAAACTTTTCCCAATTTTCTTAATTTAAAATTTTTAAAAACATAACATCTTTAAATTATCTTACAATTTCTTTATCTACTTACTTTTTTAAAAATAGGAGTTTTGCGTTCTTCAGTGGATGATAATAAATAAAACAAAAAAAAATCAACAATTTCAAGTTTTGTTTTTTTTTAAATTCCCTAAGGTAATACCGCGAAGCTCTACGCTTGTTTGCAAGAAGGAAACAAGAGCCTCTGGCGGGAATCAAACCCGCAACCCCGGCGCTGCTAGACTAACTCACGACCAGCAAGCCTACCAGGGCACTTAATGAAAGACAACGATATAAAAAAGGACAACAAATATTTTTGCTCAACATTTTAGAATCGTACTGTTTTTTAATCCTCTCATTGAAAACTGAACTAAAGCTGGAGGGCTGCCAGCAAAATCACAGCAGGCAAAATGGCCCACCATAAACGGAAAGTAGCCCAAAAATAAAAATGGAAATTAAATCCAAAAAGGTAAATAATGAAAAACAACTAAAATTTTTTTTTCAAATTTTTAATAATAATTCTTAAAAAGTAGTTTTAAGCCAACAAACATATTTGAGTGGGATCATATGACCAAAACTTAAAATTACGAATCTCTAAATCCGGACTTGCCATCTAAAGGCTTTTTGCATAGCCGGTATTCGGCCGGGTGCAAGGACTTTCCCTGTTACGGTATAACTAACACCGACTTCGCTAACTAAAGCAATTCTTCATAGCCGGCCTTCGGTCGACAGCAATATGAATTTAGGACATTTAGTTAGTGTGCGATTAAGGGTTTTCGAATTCGGGATTTTGAATTTAGTATTTTATGTTTATGTTTTTTTCTTAAAATAAGTTTATAACTTCTGTTTTTAATTAAAAAAATTATTACAATTAACGATATTGGCAAAGAACTCATACTTTTTTCAAAATCTTGCATAATACGAAAACACCTATTTTTCAAGAAAAACCTTTAAAATACTAGGCATTCTTTTTAATTTATCTTAAATTTTTAATTCACATAAGATACATTTAAACGCATTTAGTAATAAGTTTTCCTTATTTCGCATATTAACCGCCCAACTCGTTATGAAAATTTTATTGGATTTTTTAACCTAAACACTCATGTTAATAACCCACTCACTCCTTTCTTGTTGTCGCTTATTAAATCAACTTTGAAATTGTATAGCGAATACAAAGTATTTGCTGGAGGCCTTGCTAAAGGCCCTCTTAAGAAGAAACACTATTTTATCCATTTAAAATTATAGAGAAATTCAAAGATTTCCAGATCTTGAGAAACTACCAAAACTTCTTCTCCAACAGGGCATTCAAATGGAAAATCTAATAACATCCAAGTCCCCACAAAATAGCTTAGCCATGTCATGTTTTTTGTACAAAATTTGCTCTAAATGGCAAGAAGTCATAACACAATCTTTTGTTAAGATCGCCTCCATAATTTTCCAAAGCCCCAATTCAAATCCTACTCATAGAAAACAGTATACCACTTAAGCCCGTTTTCACAACTAACCGATAGCTAAAAGTAGGCTTTAACCGGCGTTATTAAAAATATTCCATAATTATAGCTTTACTTTAACTTTAAGTGAGCGATAAGGTAAAAAAAAGGTTCTTCCTACCTGTAAAGTTGTAAAGTTGTTACAATGGAACACTTTTTATACGGCCGATACAATCCTACCTTTAGGATTTTCCTTTATTCTGTATTCCTTTAAAAAAAAAAACAGGTACAAAAAAATTTTCTAGAAGTTTCCCAGTTTAGGGGTGACGTCCATTTTTATAAAGAGGGTACCAAAGATTCGGCACAGCCGAAATTACCACTGTTAATTGTTTTTACACAGAAAGAAAAACACTCGGGATAAATCAAGGTTTTTATGATTACTTTAAGTATGTGTCGTACTCAGCAGTTCAAGTACGATTAACACTGAAACGTACTCAAAGCAATCCTAAATGGGACTACTGCCGAAAATCAATCCCGGCATTTCTTAAAATAAGCACAAAATTCTTAAATCAAGTAAAAAACATAATAAAACTTTTCGTTGTGTTTAACCCTCCGGCTTACGCATGTTTTGATTTTCCATACACATTTAAAAAAGATCTGGCCAGACTCATGAGTATAACGAAGGGTTAAAAAGTAAATTTGAACTCTTGATTCTCATTAAGTATATATTTTTGATTAAATATGTATATACGATTTCTAAAGTAAAAACCATATCGGACATGATTGGTGTGTTATCATTCTGAAAGGTGTAATTAATACGGGTAAATAAATCAATCATAATAACTTTTCCTTCCTTATTTATTTTTAGGTTTTTTTCAAGCACGAATTGAGGATAATATAAACTTTATATTACTTGAATCAAGCGCATTTTGAGATTGATTCAGCCCTAGTTTTACTTTTCTTTCTTTACTTTACTAATTTCAAGATTATTTTAAGTACGACATCGGGATTGAATATGGTTAATTAAAGTATTTTGCGATTGAAAATCCGTACTCGAATTAATTTTTCTGTACTTGATTCACGAAAATCCGTACTCACCGTACTGATTTGAGTACAGATGGATTTATTTTTCTTTTGAGTGTCTTAATGTTGAGACTCTATTGGTTTCTCGATAAGATTTTATTGAGCAGGGGCCAAAGAATTCCTCAAATTTAGCAAGTAACGCAAAGGCCCAGCAGTTCTTCACTGTTGATACAACAATAACCGTTTAGAAAAAAATACCTCTTTATTTATGTTTTTCATTTTAACACTGTCACTTTGAAAACAAAATAAGCATAATCTAAATAAAAACAATAACAGCTTAAGCAAATCCATTGACTACAGAGAGACAGTAAGTAACCTTGTTTTTGTTTTCCCGCCCCACTTATGTTCTCCTCACTTTCTGACACTCTTGTTGGCTGTTCTAAGAATAAATGAATGTATGCTGCCAGAAAAAAAAAATTCAAAAATAACTACGTGATTTAAAAAATCCCCAAAAAGAGGTTTTCCCCAACTAGTCTCTACAATTTGCACAAAATAAAAATTTAAAGAAGAAACTCAAGTTGTAATTAAATACCATTTATAATTATCAAAGTAATTTTTGGGGATTACAAAATTTTTAATTAACAAGATTTCGTTTGCCAATTTTTATTCTTAATAAAAACAGTGAAGTTTATTGCTGAAGGGATAAGCTATTCCTATGCTCATTTCACTGGTTGCTTATGCCAGATCATCAGAAAGCTTCATCCAAAGATTTAAAAAAAACTAAAGATATTAAACAAACAATACTGTTAAGAGAATAAGAATTATAAGCAACAGCTTTACTTGTAACAATACCAAAGCTTAAACAAAAACAGCAACAATAAACATTGGGTTTATCTTTTTTTACATTCCCCGTTACAATTGGTTGGAATTCTCCCAACATTAATTGTAGTCTTTTTTAGGGTTATTTTCGGCCGCAAAAGGTAGCAAGCTAATTTTATTTAAAATACGGTAATTTAAAGAAATTTTGATTTTCTGTATAAATATTCTTACATTTGTAGGTTTTATTATTTTAACTTTAAAGAGGTGAATTAAAATTTAAATAGATAGATGTTATAACAAAAAATTAAGAACATTATGTTTCTGCAAATGTTTTCATAACACCGAAAAGTAGAAAATAAACTAAACTTTTTGTTTGTATAAAAGTCAAGCATTTTATTATATGGTTAATAAAATAGACGCAACTATTTTCGGATTATTTTAAGTACGAATCAGGGATAAAATGTGACTAAGGTAAAGTGTTTGGCACTTTAATACCGTATTCTAATCAAGCATTCTGTACTTGATTTAAGAAAATCCGTACTTACCGCACTATTGACAACGCTTTAACTTGGTTTAAGTACAGATAAATTGATTTTAAAGTATTTTTTTAATGTTCATCACATACATGTGTACGTTAAGCGTTTTAAATATTTTAAGTTGAATGAACATATGTACATTATTTTAATTTAATTCTTAAAAATTTATTTTAAGACAAAAAATTCCATTCAAATTTTTCCATAAACACATTTAAAATTTAAATAAATTGCTTATGAATACTGCTCTTATGTGTTTTTTCCAAATGACAGGTAATGGACTGAGTGCTTTTCAAAAAAAATTAAAGTTTTGATTAAAAATCTTTGCGTACGGTGATTTTTTGTCAAAAACGGTAATTTTTAGAGGGCTGCACGGTAATGAAAAAATAGAAGTTAACATCACTGATTGTAGTTGTAAGTGCAAAAATCAAGATAATTGCTTATCAAACTTAAAAGAAACTGTTTTTTACGTAGGAATTTTTACACTGACAACAAATTTTAATTTGTTATTTAATTCTTCATAAAGAATAACTCTTTCTTTCGTCTTATTTAAAGAATTTTTGGTACAAAAATTATATTTTAAAGGAAGGAACTTAAAAGTATAAAGTAAAAAAAAAATACGCTAATTTTTTAGAGTATTTCCATATTGATTTTCCCTACTTCTGGCAACTCTGCTGCAGGCTTATGACCTAATAAATCCCCTTTTATATTGTTCTTTATTTTATTAAGGGTTTCCCATTGGGACAACATTTTCGGGAATGTAAAGTTCTTTGATATTGTACAAAATGCTTCTTGTAAGTTTATAATTTAAACAAATGAAACGTCAATTATAGTTTATAACAATGCAAAACAAATGCATTTACAAGAGCAATGCCAATTTAAATACTGTGCTAATTGCGTTTATTTGCATAAATGCTGCGAAACAATGCTTTGTCAAAGTTTGGACGGTTGTATTTGGGAATACGAGACATTATTGCACTGCAAATCTACAACTCTATAATATCACAGTCTTGCATTGTATTTATACCTAATGTTAGAGGTGTATAAATTTTTTTTAATACTCACCGATCCACGATACCATTACACTACTCATGGTATAATAATCTACCAGGTACATTTTATTGATGTTGTGAAATAGGAACTTCCAAATCTTGTTTATGTAATTATATAGTACGTGTGTGTGTATACAATATTTGACAGATCTTATTACAAAACAATACTAAAAAGAACTGAAAACAAGCAATAGAATAAATAATCAGCTGGCGCTTCGAGCGTACCTTGTAATTGATTATACCATTATACTGGTTTGTCTTACACGCTGTCTAGACCTTCCATTGTTATGTTTGTGCAAGAACAAAACGTTGGCAGAATAAGCGACGTAGGATTATTTATGTTATGGGGAAAACGTATGGCCATAAACCCCATATGAAAAGCAACTATAACAATCAAGATGGCGTTTTTCTTTCTGTAAACAATTGTTTAAACAACGCTGTTTTAACAAGAAAAAAACATCGACAAAAGCTGTCATCACTATCCAAATTCTTCAGAAGAAATTGTTTGTTGTTTTAACATGTTAAAATTTAAATAATGGTCGTTAAGTCCCAATTCACATTATACGATTTTTGTCGTTGCGATTATTGTCGTTTCCTCTTTGAAGTCGGTCTGATGTTTACATTGTACGATTTTTGTCGTTACGACTTTTTCTTTAGCAACCGAACTTCAATACATTTTTCGTCAAATCAGAGAACAATGAGAGAACGAATGAGCGAACAAAATGAATCAAAGAGTACACTCGCTTCTGTACCCCTTTTAATTCCTCTCTTCTCTCTCGTCCATAAGGTAAGAATCGCAACGACAAAAATTGTATATTGTAAATGGGCACTAACAGACGAGAAAAATTACGCAGGATAAAATGGCAGTTTGTTGGCAAGCAAGGTGAAGGCATTGTTTTTTCGCTGGCCTAAAACTTTAACCCTTGTGTTAATACCCAACTTTTATCCATATTGTTTAGCACCCGGGGTACCCGGGTACCCGTATACTATAATGTATTAGTAATCAATATTTTTATGAAATAAAATTAAATTTTTAATCTTTTTAAAAGCGTATTAACTTATATTTATGTTAAAATATGATTTTTTAGCTTTGTATTGCCCAACGGCTAAAATTTTCAATTTTGTATACCGGACAGTATTTTTTAGTATAACAGTTGAACATTATTGTTCATACATTATATGCAAATGAGACTTCCCCGTATTATAATACCAACGCTTTGGAAACTAAACTTAAGTAATTGTATGCTACAGAATTTACCCTGTAGTAAATTAAATAGTCAGTTGCAGAAAACACTAACTATAATTTAACTATTTTTCAAATGACTACAAATTGGTTTAATTCACATGCAGATATCAACCAAACATATTGCATAGAGGCACACGTAAAACACAAATAAAAGCAAAATAAGTAAAACAAGCATGCCATGAAGTCAAATGAAAAAAATATACACAAATTTATTAATATAATTAAAAATTAAAACGATTCAAATCTCTTTATGTACTAGAAATTGTGTAGCGTATTTATTTCAGCACTATTATACATATCATTTAAAGCAATTTGATGCAAAATGTTCTTAAATATTAATTTCTATATAAAAATATGCATGTTTGTTCATAGGAACACATATTTTTTTGACAAAAATTATTTCAAATTTAAATAATTTATAATAAACCGACTATACTATTAATTAACTACAAATAGGTTGAACAATAAGTAGATGGTAGTCAGTTTTAAAGTCATGCAAAGATGGCCAATTGACTACTGCCTATCCCTAGGCCTACACTAAAGATAATTATCTCAGAAAATTGGCCATAACGTCGGCAGAATAACAGGGCAATATTTCTTATTGCTCAGCTTATGTTAAAGGCATGGGAAAACGTATTTACGTTAACTCATAATTTGAAAAAAAATCAAGGAAGAAGGTGTAGTGTTAAAACTGGCGCAATCTTCAAAAATTATTTTTATTAATATAAACTCTTTCTTATTCGACTTTATTATTTAAATGTACATATATTAATTTGTTTTAGCTTGAGGTCTTTTTTTATACAAATATTAACTTTTATTAAATTTTTTTTTTTTTTGTAAAATAAAATTTATATTTTTATATAAAAAAAACTGAATCTTGAACAAATTAATATAAATAATAAATTTAAATAATAAAGATCGAATAAGCAAAAAATTATATTAAAAAAATTTTAAGATTTTATTTTAGTGTTTATTTAATTATTTTACTACAATAATAATTTGCTACAATTTCACAAAATTAAATTCTTTCCCACACAATTTGCTTCTATTTTTTTTTTCTTTTTTGCTTCTTTTTTTCAATTGACAACCAAATTTGACGTTTTATTTTAGCAATAATTGTCAACAAAAATGGACTAACAATTATTGCAACATAAATTGCTGGCAATAAATAACATAATTTTGACATTTACTGCAATATATGTCGCAATAATTATCTCTTGTATAGACGGGCAGTATGACATGCCTATGTTAAAATAATGAGTCGTCGACAAGGAAAAAAGTCACTTAATCAACTAGATGTGGTTATAAAAAAACCAGTTTGAAGTTACTTATAAATGTGTTTGACTTCCTACAGGGTAGTTTATTGAATTTTTTGAGCAATTCAAACGTGTTTGTGTTATCCCATAAAGTGTATTGTATTGTATTGGGTACCAGAGTACCCAGGTGCGCATGTTGTGATGGTTAAAGTTTAAGCATTACCGCATTTAGACTATGCAATTAACGCCTAGTTGTTTTTATCTCTTTTCTTTTAAAGTAGTTGCTACGAAATTCTTTTCACATTTACATTAACATTTTTTTCAACTTTTTCAACCCCGTTTTCTTTCCTACACCCCTTCCTAACAAACAAAAAGTTGCATGCGAAAGTTGCGGCGTTAATATCACAGTGTCACCCGCCTGAAGATTTCCTGAAAATTTTATCAAAATCGGCCCAGCCGTTTTGGAGTCAATACGTTACATACATATGTACATACACACATCCTGTTTTATATATGTATGTATATAGATAGATTATACCTAATAATTGTCCGTCACTGTACATAGAAATTAAAATTATTTGATATGATTAAAATTAAACGTCATAAAAAATGTATTATGGAGGAATTTTAAGAAAGAAAGACAATTCCAAATAAGGAGAATTTAAACAAGTGGTGTTCAATAATTACAGGAATTTAGAAACCCTAAATTTGTTTACGTGTTGTCTTTATTTTTTTTCTTTCATTTGTATATTTAACGTCACTCATGAATCTTGATGTACATTGTGCGAGTACAAAAAACGACATGCATACAGCATTTGTTTTAATAAAAAGGAGTTTATATTGTATTTTTTTATGCCTTCTTTAGAAAACGTGGAAATATTAATAATCCTTTTTGAAATTCGTATGTTATTCACAACTGTAGGGGATTATCTGTTTGTACTGATGTTTTTAATATCTAGAAATCATGATCTGGGTTAAACGTTTTTTGAAGAGTAAACAGTAAATAAACCGAAAGATCTATTATTAATGGTAGATTTTCAGTATGATTATTTTACAAAATTATTTAGTGATATTAAATTCAAGTTTTCTTTATCGTTTCCCCTTTTAATTGTTAAATTCAATTAAATAATATTAAATAATTTTTCTAGATATGTTTCTACTTTAAAGAACAAACATTTCTGGTGCTCGCCGTCAATCTGTTCAAGGGCTTTTTTATGGGCTGTTTACATTACCACAAAACAAAAAGATTTGATTTGAAATCTTCCTCAAAATCTAGATTGCATTGTACTTTTTGACCCAAGCGAGATATTTTTTGCATAACAAAAATGCTGACTTAGAGTTTTTTGTGTAACACATACAAAAGTATAAAGAAATGGGCATTTAAAATTTGCTTTGTCTTTTTTACAATCAATGTGTGTTTTGGAATAAATTTTGAACAGTTTTAACAATCCGCCATTATTTTTTTTGTTTTGTAATTTTGTAATTTTTTTCTTGCGCTAGGACGTATTTTTTAGAAAAAAACCATAAATTTTTGAGTTCAAAAATCACTTTAAATTAAAAAAAATCACTAAAAAACCCTTTTCCGAACAAAGAAAAGCGTAAAAAGCATTAAGCTATTTCAACAATTAAATTAAACACAAAACAAGTTGCATTCGTCTGTGCCGAATATTATATATGTACCTCAAAATTTTAAAAAAAGGCGACGGCGTTGATTGGTGACCATTTTCATTTAACATTAAATTTTATTTGTTTAATATCGTTAGTTTTTCTAAAATCTTTGTACGAAGTTTCCTAACGATCTGGCCTTAGCAACCAGTGAAATGCGCAAAGGTATAGCTTATCCCTTCAACAATAAATTTCAGTGCTTTTATCAAGATTACAAATTGGGAACTAGGCACGACAAACAAAATCTTGTTAATTAAAAATTTTAAATTCCCAAGAAAAATACTTTGATAACTATTAAATAATTGGGGGATTCACGAGGTGTGCTATCAAGTCATATCGTCATAATGTCCTAAATAATATATTACAATTGTTTAAAATTAATGTTGTTGTGTTACAAACAGAATAAAAATTTTAATGGTGTGTTCATTGATACATCATAACTGTACAGTAGAAATCTAAATTATAAGCGGTAGCCCACAGCAGTCATATATATTTCTTGTAATTATTTTAAGACATATGACTTTACAACGTTAAGACTACCTTGTGAATACCCCAAATGAATATACATATTTACATTTGTATATAAACATTTTTAAATGTATTATTATTATTATCTTCAAAAAAATAATATCATCCCAATCATTTGGATTATCATCACCTGAGTTTGAATTGCCCATAAAACAGTTTTAAAGTAACACAGTGCGAGTTCGATTTTCGTAGCTCGAAAAAATCTGACCAGCTGCAATTACCGAACATTTGCAATGACCGACCATTATTTATTAGACTTAATGACAGCCCATATTTTAATAAAAACCCTTATATTTTATCGTTTAAATAAATCTAAATTAAAATGTTAATAAAACAATTGGCGTATGATACCTATTATCCAATTATTTTACCATATGGACCCTTCTGAATAAAGAACACATATAACGTGTTAAATATAAAAAAACATGTATGTTTGTATTCTGATAGTCAAACCAAAGACTATAGATTTATAAAGATGTTGCACTTAGTACATTTGAAATTTTAAAAAATGTTGTTCTTCTTAAAGATGAGGGGGGGAAGTAACAAGAAAGCAAAAACTTCTTGCTCACATTCAGAGAACTAAAGAGAGCAAGAAAGCCCAGCAAATAAAATTGGACCACCTGACCCATTTTGATAAAATGGACTACTCCATGGACTGGTCCGATGTAATGCAAGCATGGACCATGTCATTGTTAAAAAGTGTTTGTAGTGAGACGACATGTCTTCGTTTTTTAACGACGTGCTTTCGTTTTTAAACGACTTCAAAACTAATCCTCTTGAGTATACCATGGAGTAGTTTTAAAACTACTCCCTAGTGGTCCAAAGGTGGGTTATATACCATGGAGTAGTTTTAAAACTACTCCTTAGTGGTCCAAAGGTGGGTTATATGATCCTCTCCTAGGACATCGTAATGTTAAATAGACCAGGTTTTTTCCATACGTTTGGGTTACTTTTGGACTAGTCCTGGTCCTTTGTGGACTACTCTTTACACGCGTGTTTGGACTGGTCCTATTATTTGCAGGGACCACATGCATTAATACATACACATGTTTGCTGTTTTTGCCAGCCAAAGTGTGTGTGTGCTTTTTTTTTGGTTGAAACCGGTTTTTGGTATTTTTTTTAATTGATTGCGTTTTATTTTCAAACAATTTATGTGCAAATAACCAGAGAACTGCAACGAATACTAAAATTTGGAGTATATTCAATCATTTACTCTGAATTGTTATAATTCAAACCGTTTTTGTTCAACAACAAAAATGATTTTGGAGCAGGGGTGCTCAAAAATGTTTTGCATATGTCGTCGTGCTTTTGCATATGTATTTCGAGAGAACTTTAAATTACAGAGATACGTAAAACTAAACGCACAAAATTTATTTAAATTTAATAGAAAGTAATTATTTTGGCTGTAAAACATTTATAATAATACAATCCAAACTAAATTTTCTATTTATTAAATTGACTTTTAAAATTTTAATATTTAAAAATTTTTAAAAAACAGTAAGAATTGGAAATTTTCCAATATTACTTTTAAAAAAATTCAGTGTGAACTGCGAGCATGTTTGGAAATTAAAAGTAAGAAATTTATCTAAAAAAAACTTCACTATAATCTTCTACATTTATGCTTTTATGACAGTAAAAGCATAAAAATATTTTTTTTAATATATTACTTATCTTACACACTGTATTTGAAACATGATCGACACAGCTTCCGTACATGTGCAACTCAATTAATGAGAGTTAAAAACAAAGGGGTGGGGCTTCTAAACAATTGTTTGCTTGAATGAGCATCACTGTTTTGGAGTAACGAGCTCATTTCAAACAATCAGTTTGAATTCTTGTACTCGCATCGAACATGAACGCTTGTAATTTTTTTTTTGGTATGACTGCAGATCACTGCAAGAAAACGAAGCGGTGTTCGCAGGGCTGCCAGAAATTTTCAGCAAAAAATCTTAATTTGACCAAAAAAAAATCTTATTTTTGAAGAAAAAATCTTATTTTTGGAAAAAAGTAGTTTTTTTTTATTATAAATAATAAAAACAATTCATATTTTATTTAATACATAAAATAAGCAAAAAAAAACATAACAAAAAATTTATTTTATTATACTAAATTGTATAATTTAGTTTAAAAATTTTTAGATGGGAACAAAGAAGGTTTATTTTAATTGAACCTAATCTTCGTCTAGACAAAACAAAAAATCTTGTTTTTGGGGAAAAAATCTTAAAATCTTTTTTCGGTTAAAAAATCTTAAAAAATAAGGTAAAATCTTACTTCTGGCAGCGCTGGGTGTTCGCATCATTCTTGCAATATTCGTTTTCAAATGCGATATTATGTTTATTTAGCTGCAACATGTATGATGGAGTCGTTTCAATCATTAACGCAAAAATTTAAGTACAAACCATTCATGTATTCTACAGTTTCGTTCTCGTTTGAGCATTATACATATGTATGTATTAGTCGCAACATTATAATGTAAATATATTGGTTCAAACAATACAAATGTTTGAATGAATGTATGTAAGCCCATATTGTTTTTTCATATTGTGTGCATACATTTTTAGGAAATATGAATATAGTGAAAAAAATGTTAAAAAATCGTAACCCAAACTAAATTTATTTGAAAATTAAATTTGCGAAAAAGTTGTCTGTATGTATTTACATACATGTATTATTATTTTTTAGGCATATAATCAAATTCAAAGAAATTTTGGGAGATATTAAAAAAAGTTAATAATAAAAAAACATTTTTTTAAACATATTTTTATATAAAAATGTAAAAAGGAACATGGGTTTTCAATACAAGTAGTATTATATAACAATATATAATTTATAACTACATATAAAAGGAACCGTACTACTAAGAACAACACGCAACGCTCACAATAACATGAGCTTTATATTGCTTATATAAATAAATCACAATGTGATTTAAACGAGTGGCTCGAGCTTATAACATGAATTTTACTTCTATCATACCAAAGAAATATATACATTCATGTTCGTTGCGAGTACAAGAATTCAAACTGACTGTTTGAAACGAGCTTTTTGCATTTAAGTAATTTCTTGTTGTTGAACAAAAACGATTGAATCATAAAGTTCGAGTGGTAATTGCAACTGATTACAATAAAATCATGTTCGAATCACCGAGCCGAAACCCGAGTACAAGTAAGCTGTTGTTCATAAACAGATGCATCGCTTTTAAATAAACAAATACAAGCATAATTTTGCTATCGATTCATACATCATACTGAATTTTTTGGTTCGTGTTGACGTTTGAACAAGAACAAAACTGTAGAATAATTTTTTGATTTATACTGAATTTTTAGCTGAAGTGATTGAGTCGGCTCGATCATACTCCTTGCAGCTCTCTGCAAATAACCTGTTTTTGCCAGCCAAAGTGTGTGTGTGTGCTTTTTTTGGTTGAAACCGGTTTTTGGTATTTTTTTTAATTGATTACGTTTTATTTTCAAACAATTTATGTGCAAATAACCTACGTAAGAGCATATGCGACCGATTGTGTAATTGTAGGGCAACAGTATTTGTTTTATTTTTGTAAAACTTAAACTACATCGATTTGCACCGAATTATAATTCCATTTTTTAGATTATTTAATTATGCACTTACCATGTGTGTATTTATTTATATATCAAACGAATTTACTATGAGTATTTATTAATTTTACTTATGAGCTCTTTACAAGTTAAATGGTTTAAGATTTTAACATTTTCAATATTTGATAATTTGTAGTTGTAAGTTTCCCATGTGGAATGCTTCCGTAATAATATAAGAACTAGTAGTAAATTGAGCATCTCCATCCTGTGTTTATAACATACGTCATTCTCCTCAAACCACAAAGAATAAATTGAATTTTTGGTACAATTCACGCATTGCTCAACAATAAATTTTGTTATGCTTTTCATTTCTTTATTTTGTAAAAATATTTTTTCAAAGACCTTTATATCAATTTTACAAACTTCAAAAAATAAGTCAGAGGGAGCACACAAACCTCCAAAGTCGGATTATTTTTGACAATTTTTTGCATGAAGAAACATTTCTGAAGGATATGACAAAATTTGCGCGGCATTTTTATATCCATACGACATTTAACGCATGATATTCGTTGTGATATGTAACCAACAAAATATCGACTCGATGTTAATTCTATTGGCACATTGTTAGATGTAAAGCAATCGGCATCTTCATTAAAATATTCTTAATTTTCATTGTACATATGTACATATATATCTGCGATTTCTATTTCAGGGGTGTGAGTACTCTCTGATTTACGGAAAGGGACATTAAAATAGGTTTTAGGCTTTTGATTTCCTGAGATTAGAAATCACACTTAAAGGCTTTTGTGTTATTCGATTCAGAATTTGCATAATGTGGATCAATCTATCCGAAAACCACTTTAATACGACTAAAAGAGAAATGTATGATAATATATCTAATAAAATTCCATATTATTTCCAGTCTAATAATAACTTTTATAATCTGAAAGCTTTATTGGCGATTTTTCAGATTTAAAAACTTGAATCGTATACTTTTACGAGTATTACCAAAAAAAATTAATATGTGTTGCAAAATTATATCTGATAAATAGAGCGCATGTTTTGACAATCCGTGTACGAGGCTATGTCATCAAAATACATAATTATTTGTCTGAATTTGTTGAATATTATTTAAGTTGCTGTAAAACACTTTTTAAATAAATAAATAAAAATAAAATTATAATATGCGAACAATTTTAATAATATGGGTTTGATTTTATTGGATTTCATTCTATATATTGTATGTAGCGAAATCCACATATTTTTTTGTCCTATCCCGCGAAGCTCTTCGCTTGTCTGCAGGAAAGAAACATTTCTAATTCTTATAATATTTGCTCATATAAGCTGGCTCATACAAGTTTAATGGTTACAATGTTTAGCTTTTTAAGTATGTTATCGATGATTTGTAGATATGTTTTTTAATATTTCTTATTTGTAACTGCCCGTCTACAACTGACATGACTTGCAGTTATAACTTGAAGTTATAAAAGCGTTGTTAAAAAATTTGCATTAACAACCGTGTTATAACATGAAAAATCTTCTAACATGATGAGTCTATACTTAACACTAACATCATATTAGTGTTTAAGTTACATGGGGTCTTTGCCTGACAATTTTTTGTCATAATAAACGTCAAACTTCATATAAAAAAAAACGCTGACAAAAATTTTAAAATTTTTTTTATATAGACTTTGACGTTTGGTAAGACAAAAAATTGTCAGGTGAAGATACCATGTTAAGCATTTTATGCCAGTTGTAGACTGCATGTAATGCTTCCGAAATAATGTAAGGACTAGTAAATTTAACATCTCCATACTGTGTTTAGGACATATGTAGATACGTACGCAAACCAAAAAGAATAAATTAAAATTTTGATACAATTTACGCATTGCTCAACAATAAATTTTTTATTTTCATTTCTTTATCTTGTACAAAAAAATTTTTGCAGACCTTTAAAAGAATTTTACAAACTTCAAAAAGTAAGACGGAAGGAGCACTCAAACTTCCAAAGCCTGAATCTGTTGCATAATTTGTGATAATAATTTGTTGTAATAATAAATAAAATTGGATTTTTCGGCGGAAACGATTCAATAATTTTTCAAATAATACAATTTTAATAAAAAAAAATTTTTAAACAAAAATAAATAAAATTGAAAGAAATTACGTTCATTCACATCAAACTGGTGGCATATTTTTATAAAAATTAAAAGTATTTTGATTATCATCAAATTCACATTGAACCATGAGTTTTTTATTACTTACACAATTACAAAATTGTGAGTTTGATGAGGCATGTTAATGTGTGGCCTTGTCGCTTTAGAAAACATAAAATATCTTTTATGAACAAAGCAGTTTATTCTCTCAGAAAAATTATTTTTTATATGCCTACAATTGTTTAAATTTAGACAATAACAGCATTTGAACTTCGGTGCGAATCGATATAATTTCATCTGTACAACAATAAAACACATATTATTGCCCTACAATTAAAATCTGTCACATTTGGTTTAACGTACCTATGTTATTTGCACATAAATGGGATGCAAACAAAACATGTTTTATTATTTAAATGTGTTTTCAACGAGAAAACGAGATTTCTTTTAGTTTGTTTGTATTTTTTTAAATGCAATGTATACACATACATACACACACACGCGTGTGCACATACATATACACTGATAAGTGAGAAAAGCTCTCTGAGAGTAATCCCAGCGGTAAAACTCAGAAGACCTTCTTACTTCAGGCCTTTTAAAAGGCCTGCTTAAAAATTGTTTTGATTAAATTCCTATTCTTATCTTACTGCTAAAGAATGCCTTATAGAAGGCCTCGGCTATTTGGTGTAAAAGATAAGATAGAGAAGGAGTAACATTTTTTGTATTGTTTTTTTTTTGCACAAGCAAAAGCAAAACAATTATTTTTTTGTACCCGTTGCCATTCTTATGTACCTGCTAAAGAAGGGAGAGCGGAAGGCCTTCTCCGCAATGACAACGTGTGTAAAAAAGATATGAGTATGGAATGGAGCGAGAAGGCCTTGTATATCCAAAAGAAGGAGTACAGAGGCCTTCTAGAAGGCATCCGTACCCCTGCTTTTTCCCGCTGGGATAATAAATACTGTAATTTACTCTCACAAGTGGATTTAGCGGCTAAATCCACCAGAAAAATTAATATAGACAGAAAAATGTATGAACTTTGTATGGTCGTGCAATATCTTTATAAATCTATACCCTACAAGAAATGCATAACCAAAACAAAAAAAATTACTATTACTATAACACTATATTGGTCAACACTACCGGTCATATAACTAGTAAAATGACCGGTAGTCTTCTTGTAGGGTAGTCTTTGGTCAAACCTTTTTGCAATAGTACTAGAAATAGAAGTGCACAGCACGCGGTTATTTGGAGACAAGTGTCGTGCGTTTGAAAACTAAAGCGGCCCATACACCTGTAATATTATTGTATATGATATTCGCCATATTATTTCCATTTTGTCGTATATTATGCAACAAGTCGCACAATGGTTTCATTTATTCAATAAAAATGTGAAGAGGACCTATAGCAATAACATAAACAGCCTTGTAAAATGTTGCCAACACATTTCACTTTCTTTTCGTTGTGCAATAAAAATCAAAGGCCTTTTGATTGTTGCCAATATATTGTGCCATATATAATATCACATACATATTGGCGATATAATTGTACAATACGTAAAATTTAACAATTTTATTGTAAGTGTATGAGCCGCTTAAATCACATGAAAAATTGCAGGTTACGCAACGCTCGTTATAAAAGCATTTCGTGTCAGCTGTTTTTAATTTATTTAATACTTTGCTTATACCAAGTTACTGCTGTTTTTTTGTTTTCCTTTTCAAAACGTTTTTTTTTACATGACTCAAAATCGTTGTTTATTTTTCCATTCACAATTGCAAATTTTTTTCAAGGCATTTTCTATTTTTGAAGAGTGTCTACATTTTTAAAAAAATGTTTACCGAAAACAAATACATCGTTTTATATGTTGTTAACGCTTAAATATGCAACGTTTTGTAAAATTTCCAAATTGCTAGGAAGCCTAAATCTAACCTCGTTAATAAATTTTTTAGTGAAACGAATCCAACTTTCTTTTATCACTCTTTTTATAATTTGAAATCTTAAAATGTTTACAGGCCTTCTCAACATTGTACCCCAAATAGCAAATCCAATCTAAATCATCCTCTTTATAATCGAAGTTTTAAAAAATGGTAGAAACTAACGAAGTACTGAAAAAGCACCAAGCTTGCTAGTGCTTTTTCTTGGTTTGTGCACTACGGATAAAATTTTGGCGCTTGGTTGTGTTGTATTTATCGTATGTGCTAAAACTTCACCACAGTTGTAAATATGTTGTTGGTATTTTTCATGTTTATATATTTTACGACAATACAAACTGAGGTTGTCTGTTTTCATGTGCAAGATGTAGTATGTTCTGTGTCAGCTGTTGTTATTTTTTTACCGTTTTGTATTTTTTATTCCTGTGTTTTGAAATGATTTTGCAAACTTCTAAACCATTATTATTAATTTAATTAGTAAATACTAAAAAAGAGCAGGGAAATGGAAGTAAAAGAATCTATTTCGGTAAGTTTTTGTGCACAAAAAAAAAGCATTAATTAACTGCTGTTACAGATAAAGCCAAAGTAGGTTAGAAAAAATCCTACAAGGAAGTGGTCTGTGGCCGAAGAAAATGCGCTTGTTCACTTTTTAATGAACAATATTGATGTAGAGGTTTGTTCATGTGTAAAAATTTATCAAAAAAACATCGTAAAAGCATTAAAATTATAAAATCTTTAGAGACCAACGGCACAATCATATTAAAGGCGCTTCGCGGCGGAAAAAGGCGTTGCTATTGAGTGGACTCTTGTGACCTCAAAAGTACGGAACAGGCGTGTAAATTACAATAAAGCTAAAGCTTGGGAAGGTTCAACAGGGGCTGGCAGTATGGGGGGGACACTGTAAAAAGTAAGTTTTTGAAATTTATTAATATTAATGGCAGATGTTTTTATTGATACCAAATCGAATTTCTTTTTAGATACTCTGCTTAAAATGTGCAGTTTTTTGACGAGTTTGATCAAGTTTTTGTAAGCAGAATTATTGAAGAAGATGTCATTTAAGAGACCTTTCAGACAATCAATAACATAACAGAGAACTACGACGTAACTGACATCGAAACTAATGAGACGTCAATGGCGACATAGAGCTCATCAATTGATTGTGAAATGTTACCTTCCACAAGCCCTGAAGGTATTTATTCCAAAACCGCCGTGTCCGACATCATGCAGATCCAATCAGAGATGGTAGCTAAAAAAAAAGCAAAAATTGGATCAAGAACTTGCAATGAAGGAAAGAGAAATTGTTGTTGTAAAAGAGATAGAAATGAACTTAAAAGAAAAGGAAATTTATAGTAACGAAAAGTTTAAAGAAAAGGAGATTTCTAGCAATGAAAAGTTTAAATTACTTGAGCTAGAAATGAATGAAAGACTAGCAATGGAAGAGCTCAAGCATAAGTATAAATAACTTAAATGTTGCCTTTTTATTTTGTATACACTTTTTGTCCTGTGAATTAAAATTTACAGTTTCATTTTTGTGATTTATGTTATAAGCTTTTTTTTTAATGTTTAAATGGTGAGGCTGTTTTGTGAATTTAATGGCAGCTCCTTTTTTATTTTTAAAATAAGTTTTATTTGTTTAATAAACTTACAAATGCGACTATGTACATGTACAAATAAATATATGTACAAACACCATAAGTGTTCAATATGAATAAAATAAAAAAAATAAATATTTTGTTTTCATTTCAAATCGATGATGGTGATATATTGGAATTGGGTTGAAATGTTTCAGTGGTGCTTTCATCGTCTTTTAAACTTTGAAGAATGTTATGCCGGATAAAACACACCATAAGCCAGTCATTACATGACGTTTTATTTTGTTTAGTTAACATTCTAAATGAAAGCTTCTTTAGGCCACCGAATTTTTCTTTTAGAATTCCAAAACAATTTTCAATCCTTACACGATATTTTGAAAAATACTTGTTGAATTTTATCTATCTTTTTTTGTATGCACAGAGCATTTTTTTCTAAATGGCGTCAATAAAAATAATGTTAACGGATAAGCACTATCACCGGCAATTCATTGGGACCCATACACAAAGCACTCTGGATGTTCAGCTAAAGGACATTTCGAAAAAATTTTGGCATCATCCACGCTCGCTTTGTAACCAATTGTAAGTTGTCTTATATGCAGTTTATGATCACAAACAGCTTGTAGTTTAACAGAGTATTGACGTTTGCGGGACCAAAATAATTGATGGCGTTAAGTGGGCGATTCAGCTAGGCTTACTTCAGATCCATCAATATAACCGACGCATCCAGGCATCTCGTGGTTTGTTTCAGTAATTAGTTGCAATCTTTCAGTTTTATTAGGCCAGTAGAAAAATCTGTCCTTTAAGTTGAGAATGGCTTTGAAAACACGTCTGGTAACTTTTTGAATAGTTCCGCCATTCCCAATACCAAAAAGGGCTGATATTTTATTTTATTTATTTTTATTTTTTTATTAATTCAATAGTTTATAAGCCCCTAGGGCCAAATTAAACCAGAAAATACAATATGGCAACATTTATTTTTTACATTATTATTAATTAATATTTAATACTTAAAATGTCCCCCCTCTTAAATGTACAATTATAAAGAACGACAACAAATCCAGCAACCATTTTAAATAATAAAATAAGATTCATAAGATTTACGTATAGATGAACCTGCAGAGCCAAGTCGAAAAAGCACAACTTTGAGCTGTGACTCGATTGTAAGTTGCTCTGTACGTGGAAATGTGTTAAAGCTATCGTCCTCTTTAATTAAATTTAAAATGTTAGCAAACTCTTCTGGGCGTACTCGAACTATTTTGTTATATATGTATATTGCTGTCGTAGTTTCTCAACACCTTTTGCTGCCAGAGGGAAGATTTTGGCAATCCCAAATGAACACTTCTTTGTTTATCCTAAAATGTTTATCCTAAATTTTTCATAAATATCGTCTTCCACTTCTTCATCGCCTAGAAATAAGCTATTTTATTTAAAAAATAAAAATACACAATTAAATTCTTTCTTGTTTCAACCGTTAGTATGTCGGCTGCAAACTTTTCACACAAACCCGTCGTTTAATCGCAAACATGCAAACCTCTATTGACTGTGTATTTTTGGTCTGCTTTTTTTCCAGCTGTATTTTGTTCATCATTTTAATTCTTTATTTTTCTTTAACTTTTGTTAACTGAAAAAAAATTTTGTTTTCATTTATTTTTGACGTTCACACTAATTTATCATATTATAATACAAGAGGCAATTCACAACAGTGATATTTAGACTAAAATAGTACTTACATAAGTACTTAGCACTTCAGAACACTTTGTGAATTGGCTTTGATATTTGACGATTGTTTTAATTTCCTTTTCGTTATTTTCTTTTGTCTTACATAACTTTTTCTTATGCACCTACCTTGTAGTTAATATACAATGTTTTACTTTAATCATAAACCAAAATATAAATTTTCTGCGAAAAATTGCGTTCATAACAAAGTTAAAATTATATGTCTTGTATACCATTTCCGTCTTCATTCCAATACACTTCAAAATTATATTTGACTAATGAAATACTGATTTAGTGTTGATACTGTAAATAAGCTTTCGAATTCATCTTAGTTACATTAATAATTTATTTATTGCTATTTACCCAAAAGCACTTTAGCACTTTATTGAAATGTTTTTGTTGCCCGAAGATATTTTAACTATTGAGTTTCAATATTATTGTTTGTAACAGTGTTGCCAAAAGTAGGAAGATTTCTACATGTAGATTTTTTTTTCACTAAATTATTAGCCCAGAAAAATTTTACAGATTTATTGAATTCTTTAAATTGTTGGTATTATTTTTTTACCCTACACGACAGGTGGAAAGGTGTTACAGATAGAAGTCCGCCTTTAACTTTAGTTTGTCAGTCCGTTTTTTTTTTATTCTGCTATATGGATTTTGGATTCTAGAAAGTTCATATAACCTGGATCTTTTTGATAAGCAGAGTTTATTTAACTATGTAGGTCCGTCTGTCTGTCGGTCGGTTTGTCTATAAGTGCCCATAATAGCCCAGATATAATGGGGACTAGGCTGTTATATTATTTATTTATTAGTTGTTTAACATATTATGGGAAAAAGTTTGCCCATTCTGCTTTTAATATCTGAGGCTTAAATGTGACTTTTTTAAAATTTTATTATAAAATATAACAATATTACTTTTTCACCTCAGAGCCAGATTGGCATTATAGAGGCTTGTTGGCATAATTTAAACCAAATTATTTCAATTTATTTATAATAAATTGTACATGTATTTCAAACATACCAAAAAACGTTATATCAGAAGCTTATCAATATGTTAAGATAAAAAAATTTTTAAATTAGATTTAAACTGCAATTGGCTGGAGGCTTGTTTGTTATTATATGGTAAGTTGTTATATTCTCTACAATCAGAGTGTTCAACTCGTTGTTTAGTTCTGTCAGATTGGCAAAAGGTTATTCTTAAATTATCACGATTTGGTTTTTTAAACGTATCCTAATTCCGTGTGAATCATATGGTAACATTCCCAATCAAATTAAGACATTTAAACATGTACAGTAATAACTGGAATTAATAAAGCCCGTATTTTGGCATGACTTCCATCACATTTTACAAACAAATTTAACGGGAAAACAACATTTAATTTAAATGATTTTGTTATTCATTCTTAATCCCCAATTTTTATTCTTGATAAAAACACTTAAATTTATTGTTGATGGGATAAGCTATTCCTATGCGCATTTCACTGGTTGCTTAGGCCAGATCATCAGGAAACTTCATCCAAAAAGATTTTAGAAAAACTAAAGATATTAAACCAAATACATCTGTTAAGCGTATAAGAATTACAGAAACAGTTCTATTTGTAACAATATCAAAGTTTAAACAAAATCATCAACAATAAACAGTGAGTTTATCTCTCCTTACATTCCCATTTTTACAAGTAAGACTTTGAGTGTTTATAATTCTTTTTGGCCTTTCTAAAATCTTTGGAAAAGGTTTCCTGATGAGCTGGCCTAAGCAACCAGTAAAATGCGCATAGAAGCTAGCTTTCCCTCAACAATAAATATCAGTGTATTTATCAAATATGAAAAACTGGGAATTTAGCACGTCATACGGTAATCATATTAATAATAAATTTTGTATTCCCGAAAATAACTTTGATAATTCCCCACTACAGTTGATTGGAATTCTTCCAACATTAATTGTAGTTGTAAGTAGGTTAAGAAAAACAACATAAAAACAACTCGCTTTATTTAAAAAGCGGGCTGCCAGTCAGTTTTTTTATGCCGTGCACCTGCGAATGTAGCGCTCATACTTTTAAACAAAAAAATACATTAAACATAAAAGACAATAGAAAATGTACTTTTACCCACTGTCTACACATCTAAGAAGAAATGTCGAAGAATCAGTCGAATTTCATGCAAGTTGCATAAATATCTTATAAACCAGTGCCCATGTTCTGTAACTCTCGCGTCGATAAACTTTTCGATTGAAATGTGTGAAATTAAACAAACAGCTGTTTGTTCTCACTAAACTGTGTCTGTTACGTTTTTCGGTCACGTAAGAAAATTACTCGCCAGTTTACAGAAAAAGTGTGTCTCTAACATTTTTGTGAGAAAAGTTCCCGCTTTGAACTGTCAAATAAACTCACGAATAAAAAAGTTCAACACTAAAAAGCAATAAAAGATGCAAAATGCAAAGAATATTAATAATCTATATATATAAAAAGAAGTGTACATTTTGATTGTCACTCCATAACTCGAGAACGGCTCGACCGATTGCCATAATTTTTAGGGAAGTTACAGGGAGGAGTGATGATGGTTAGTTGATTTTGAAATCCAAAATCGGTCTAGCCATTCTCCAGTTATCTATCTATATAAAATGGATGTGTGTATGTGTGTGTATGTATGTATGTAACGTATGGACTCCAAAACCGCTGGGCCGATTTTGATGAAATTTTCAGGGAATCTTCAGAATATTCAGGCGGGTGACAGTGTGAAGTCTGATTTTTGATTTTCGGTCTGCGGGCGGAGGGGCGTGGCAAAATCCAAATTTCATATTGCACCACCAATGACATCTATATAATTTGGACGATTTTTTCTTTAAAATTATCGCCATGGTCCAACTTAGGTTTTTACGGAAAGAAAATTTTGCCCCGCCCACTTTTACGCCCACTTTTTTCGATTTACCTAAAATCAAAAAACTGCTCCATCGATATGACTAATTTTTCTTTTAACTGTTCGTATTAATCCATTTAACGTTTTCATCGAAAGATAAAATTACCACGCCTACTTTTACGCCCACTTTTTCTATTAAGCGCATAATTTGAGAACGGTTTGACCGATTTGGACGATTTTTTCATTAAAATGATCGCCATAGTCCAACATAGGTTTTTACGGAAAGAAAATTTTGCCCGCCCACTTTTTTCGATTTACCTAAAATCAGAAAACGGCTCTTTACACCAAATAAAAAAAAAAACAAAAAACATTGTCTATGCGCTGGTCTTAAGATGAAGTAATAAATAACTATAATTTTAAATTTGCCTTAAATACATGCGTTTCTTTTTTGATTGAGCCCATATCTACACCATATGTAAGTTATTTTGTAAAAAAAACTTTATGATAGGTATTCCATGGATTTTTATTTAAAGGCCGTAAATGTCGTTAAATGCTCCATTTAAACCGTGTGGTAATACAATACTAATGTTTGCTTAGGGCCAGCAACGTGGACCAGGTCAGCTAGTTATGTATATTTTGTTCTTGGTACATTTTTCGCTTGTTTAAAATGTCATGCAAATTAACTGTATGCTCAATCTTTTAGTACAATCACAGCAAAATTACCATTTGACTTTTTTGTATATTTTCGTAAATAACAATTGTCATAGATGAGATTTGCATTAAAAAAAGTTGGAAAAAGTGCCACATAAAAAATTTCGTAAATAATATATAAACAACATTAAAATTTCAATGTTCATCAACTTTAGTGAACTGCATCTTTTTAGCGCTGTTTAACAAAAGATGTCAAATTACGGCTTGAAGTAGATGCATTAAAAATCAAGAGAGTTATGCCACTTCTTCAATACAAGTGGTATGGTGGGTGGGCGTTTTTAAAATATTACACATTAATGGTTCTGAGTGTAGGTCAAAATTTAATTTTTACTTTGTATGGGAGGTGGGCGTAGAAGTGGGCGGATCATTTTGATTTTTAAATGTTTTCTTGATTCAAACAAAAAATGCCTATGTGCAAAGTTTCATTATGCTTCGACAACTACTTCTATTTGTTGCCACTCGTTCTATGAAGTTGAAACAATGTGCGCCGTTGTTGAAAAATTTTTAATTTTAGTAAATTTTGGTCGCCGGCAACGATATGTGTGACTGGCTTCTTAACGTCTGCAATAACCTATCGGCTTCGAGTGGAATATTTTGACATTAACAACGTAATCTCTTTTGATAATTTTCGACATGAACAAAAGACACATTTTTTCTCACTTTTCGAGATGCAATGAAATATTTTGTTTCACATCTTTTCGATGCGAGAAGTTCTCACTAAAGTTACAGAACACGGGCACAGGTTTCTCAATTGCGAACCAGAGGTCCATTTCAATTGTCTTCATATTAGGAAAATAGTTAGAAATATTTAAAAATGTACTCTAAAAAAGTCAAAGCTATAATCAAGCTTTCACAATTAATGTGCTGTTTCCAAATAACAGGTAAGTGATTGTGTAGTAAAATTTATATGAAAAGCACCAAATCAACTGACATCTTTTCGCATAAATTTGAATGCACAGTTATTTACCTGTCATTCGGAAACAGCACATCAGTGCATTGGATAATTTTGTATAGATAAAAATCACTTTCTGCTAAAATCTTTTGCAAGTTGTACTGCAAGTATGAAAAAAGTGATAGTGTTAGTAAAAAAGTGTGTACTTGCATGTGTGAGGCCTCGGATAGGGCTTATTATGTGTGATATTGACATAAATGTCATTAACGGCTTAACTAACTACATATTCACGACAAACTTTATATGTATGTATATGTTTAACATTATCGCTATCGTAAAAAATTAAAATGAGTTTCAGTCCTATTGATTGTTTAAAACTTCTTCAAAACAATTTAAAAAAATTATAAGTTTTTATTTAAATTTTTTTTTTTTTTTTTGTTAAAAATTTGTATGGACTTACATAAGAGTGGTGAAAAATTTGTTTGTTTGAAAAAAATTCTGGCAACACTGGATTAAAAACAAGTCAAGAATATCGATTGATTTTTAACCCAATCTAGAGAAATTACGATATAAGGAAAAGTTGTTAACCGAAAACACAGGCGGATTCATGTGAAAAAGCACAATTATAATCAGTGAATGAAGCTTGTGTGTCATAAAGATATTTTAATTTATTTATTTTATTAACTTTTCTTTTTAAGAATATCGTTATTAGCAGAGCAGAGTGTTTGCTTACACAATTAAAGCAAAATTGTTAAAACTTACTAAAAATTAAAAAAAAACTTGAATTTCCAATATGTTTTCTGATTTCCTAGACTTGTTGTGGCATTGAATGAAAAATAAGATTTTATCAAAAAATTATTATTTAAAGCAATAAAATGTGCTTAATTACTGAAACTTAATCGTTTGCATTGTTTAAAATAAGTTTTAAGTAAATAAAATACAGAAACCAGAACCTGGTGAACAAACAACAGAAACGTGTGCACAACTTTTCGCTTTTGAGTTGATTTGACAGCGACTGTATGCAGTATACATACAATGATTTAGAAGTAAAACTAACAGTTTTCATGCCAAGAAGAAAGAAATGGCAGTGTTCCTACATTGACTGCAGTTTTTTCAAGGCTGGTTTTTTATTTTGAGAGACTTTTAAATTGATTTCTTCCATTTTATGCATAACATCACTCAAACTGATATTTATCTAATTATATTTTTAAACTATATTCCACAATCTATAAAGATTCTTTCATTTTATGACCCCAAAATTCATAATTTTTTAACATGTTTTAAAACTTATTAAAAAAAAACACATAAGAAAATTTAATTATTACAAGAAAATTTTAAGCACAGGCGAAAACATTTTTATTTCCAGAATATTTCTAACACTACCATTTTTGTAAGCATTTTTTTAGTATAAATGCAACTTTAAAAAAATCGTCACAATTTAAAGAATCTAAAAAGCCTGTTCGATTTTTCCCACGCTTCTTCTTTAGTATAGAATAAACTTTTATGTAGGGATTCCCTACTCCTAGAAACTCTGGTACCACAACCCAAATGCATTTCTTTTATTTGCATCTGACAAAGAATTAAAAAAAAACACACAGCATTAAAAATAAATACACCCACCCTTCATCGTGCAAATAAGAATATCCATGCAATAAGAAGTCAATAAAAAGAAAATTCAAACTTTTTTAACAGGCATTCAAATGGTTACGTAAAAAACTTATAAAATATTTATGCAAATACTTTTCACTTTGTCGACAACTGCATAATTCTCAATAACAGTCGATCAAGGATATAAATGAAAGATAAACAAGTAAAAGTTGCAAAAAAACAAAGTACAATTGATAAATATACATATTTGATATGTGATAACAAAAATAAACATACATGATAAGAATATAAATACATGATGATTGGGGATAATGATGAAGTTGTGAGCGAGTCTGATTTACATTTGTAGCAACGAAAAATGCTAAAATATACAGCTACTAAAATAAAAATTAGCAACGTCTTATTGTAGTTATTTATAGTTTTTTTTTATTGACAAATCAATATTATATGCATTTTATAGCGCCATAAAGGCTTTATAGAGGCCATATCATTATGCTATATACCTTCATTTATATATACAATATTTATTTATATTTACATATGTATACACAGAAAGAAAAACACTCGGGTAAAATCAAGTTTTTTATGATTAATTTAAGTGCTAGTTGTACTCCAAAATTCAAGTACGAATACCACTAAAATGTACTTAAAACAATTCTAAATGGGATTAGTTTCGAAAATCAATCCCGGCATTTCTAAAAATAAGCACAAAATTCTTAATTCAAGTAAAAAACAAGATTCAACTTTTCGTTGTGTTTAACCCTCCGGCTTACGCATGTTTTGATTTTCTATACACACTGAAAAAAGGACTGGCCAGACTTATGTGTACCACGAAGGGCTAAAAAGTAAATTTGAACTCTTGCTTCTCATTTAGTTTATGTTTTTGGTTAAATATGAACATAAGATTTCTAAAGTAAAAACCATATCGGGCATGATGTTGGTGTTTTATCATTCTGTAAGGTGTAAAAGGAGTATGTTAGTCTATCGTGATAATTTCTTTCTTTTGTATTCGAGATAAAATCAACTCTATAATGCTTGAATCAAGATCATTTTGAGATTGATTCAATCTTAGTGTTATTTAGATCAATCTGATTTTCGGATTATTTCAAAATCGGGAATGAATACGGATAATTAAAGTATTTAGTGATTGAAAATTCATACTTAAATCAATCTTTCTGTACTTTATTCAAGAAAATCCGTACTCACCGTACTATTGAAACCGCTTCGGATTGATTTGAGTACGGATAGATTGATTTTCGTTTTGAGTGTATGTATATGAGAATAAAACTATACATATTTAAAATTGCTAATTTTTGCCTGCACAACAATAATATGTTTGCTGATAATCACTCTATGGTTGATGTAATGCTTACGGCAAAACTCTAAATGGTTAAGGGCACCTATGGCATGATATCCGGAACATAAGAGATGTTGGTAATATTAATTTTTAGATATCATAAAATAGGTTTTTGAGAAATAACTTTGCATCAAAAAACAGCAGTAAAATTTTTCTTTTGCATTTTACACCCTACACCGCCATTTGTTTTAAGGTTACTGTTGTCTGTAATACCTCAAGGTATTCTTCAAACAAACTGTGTAATTTGTCAGTGACCATAGCGCACCACAAGAACCACATTTTTTTCAAGGTGTACCCAGACATAATATAACATGAATAACTATATGAAGTAAAACGTACCAGCAAAGTAGATCCAATAATATTCACAATTCCACGCCTAAGAAAATTACATCTTACTTTTATAAATTGGTTTTTGATTTTTAAAACAAATTTTTCGCTTTAAAAAGTTTGTTGTTTGATTGTTGGTTTTATTAAAACCAACCCATTGGAAAATTGTAGAATTTGTAATAACTTGAAACTATTTTTTTTTTTAAGTATGTTTTATTATTTTTGTATTCATACAGCCTTTTATCCATGTTTATTAAGCTTTTAGAAGTTAATGGTTTTTTTGGAAAGTAAAACTATAAGAAAGACAATATACGTAGTATTGTGTTTAATTTATTGAACCGTTTATGGTTTTTAATCCAAAGGCTAAAGTTCATTGATGAAGGAAGGAATATAAGAACATGAAATGAATAAAAATTTATTGATAATTCTTAATTCTTGACTGAACTGGGAATCGAACCCAGGTTTGCACGCACAGTTTGCCCTGACGTTTCGATTGTAACCACACAACCATAAACAGGTTAATAAAATAACCACCATATAGTTACCTGCTAAGGCACAAGAAATTTATTTACATTTGTTTTCCAAGTTGTGCTAAAGAAGGTTAACAAGAAAAAGGAAGACAAAAAACATGAAAAACGGAAAAATATACTTTGGACTTAACGAAGAATTCTTGACAAAAAGTACGAAAAACAGAGGTAAGGAGGAACATGTAAATCAATTTAAATGGACAATCATAAAAACTAATTTTGTTCATCCAAGGTTAAAAATACCATTTGGTTTCAATATTGGTGTTTGACTATTGACTGCCAGTCGTCGTCAATGGCGCTGAATGTTAACCGGCAAGCCCCTCAGAAGAGATTATGTGGTTACAATCGCAACGTTTGCGCAACCTGTGCGTGCAAACTTGGGTTCGATTCCCAGTTCAGTCAAGAATGAAAAAAATTGTCATAAAAATAATTTAATGAAAATTAATTTCAATGAACTTTAGCCTTTGGATTAAAAACCATAAACAGTTCAATAAATTTAACACAATACTACGTATTTTGTCTTTCTTAAAGTTTTACTTTCCAAAAACCCAATTCAGTCAAGAATGAAAAATTACCAATAAATTTTAATACATTTGATGCTGTAAAGTTCCTTTCTTGATAAAAATCATTTAATGAAATTTAAAACCAAGGTACTTGATAAAGACAAAATGTATTTTACAAAATGCAAATAAATATTTACTGAATTAAAAAAACAATTCTATTAAGAATTTTACTTTAGTTTTTTTCTTTGTGAGAATAACGTGCTGTTTTCACAACACAAGTGACTAAACGTGTAGTAAAATTTATATGAAAAGCACACAGTTTTTTAAGTGTTTTCCATATAAATTTTACTACACGTTCAGTCACTTGTGTTGTGAAAACAGCACATAAAATTAAACAAAATTAATTTTTTTTTTTTTTATGTGCTGGTACGTATGAGTGATATTCGCATATAAAACTACTCATGCGTAATGCTGGGTATAAGAAGGATTAATTCACTAAATGAATTAGGTGTTGAAACTAGAGTTCCTATTCGGAAAAAATTCTCAAGTATACTTTGCAAAAATATCTTTCAAATTCTTACGAAGTTTATATCGAGAAATTTTAGGAATGTCTTTGCAGAGTCTTCAATCTATTATAAGATTTTGTTGTATTATTTGTACAAACAGCCAATTCCAGTCCATGTTTAAAGAAAATTTTTTTATTACTATTTGGAGTTGGATAACGTAGGAACTGATCTGAACTGAATTTTAATCATATATTTGCGTTCCAAATTATCTAAATTCTAAAAAGTTTTATGGTAATACAAACGATTTTAGTGCAAGGATGAAGCATTTGTCTCTTTGGTATCTGATCGAACAGAAACTTCACAAAATCTTCAATAATGAGTCATAAGTGATTATCAATTCAAAAGATATTTCTAAGCTCTTCTGATTGAAAGCTTTAAGCAATAATTTCCTATATCAACCAATTAAAATAAAGTATACACCCGACTTTCTTTGACACTTATTTAATGCTACAAATACAATTTAAAATTATATTTTAACTTATTTGACTAACCAACGGTAACGTAGACCTGCAGCCCATTTTAGTGAAACGGAGCATAGACTTTGGCGGGAATAGAGATAGACTAGCTCAATACCAGCTACCAACTATCCCCTTTGGGAAAAGGTTTTCTTCATTTACTTTTTTAGAAGCGATGAGAGAGTAGGAACAGGGGAGTGGCTTCTGGCGAACTTCAATGCCTAAACAGATCTAAAAAATTTATAAGATATATTCCGTGCATTTTGTCTTATCTAATATTTTTGTTACCGAAAGTAAAAGAACAATTTAATACTTTCCCGACAAAAGAAACCCTAATCAAAACCATTATTTTGAATTTATTACGTATTATTTAATTGCACAAATGAGCTACAATATTTAACAATTCTGTATTGTAAAGAACTTAATGAAATGCAGAAGTAAGTAGTCAAAACATTTCTAGTCAAAATTAGGTGTAATGAAAATTTATTACTTATCAGGCATGTTTTAATAAAAGCCAATGAATTTGAATGAAAAGCATTAGCTGTGTATATAAATTCATATTTATACATTTTTGCTGAGGCAATATTCAAACATCAATCCTTAAACCAAATTGTATTTTAACCATTTGGTAGATCGAAATTTGCTTTTTCAAAAACATTTACGATAAGTTGTGTCCGACCGAACGCACTTTGTCAGACCAAACCTGAACTTTGGTTTGTTTTGCAAAGTTAGTACTTAAAATTTAATATTTTAATATAATAATGGTACTCTTTAAATATGGTGTGTTGCTACACTGCACTCGTTAATTAAAGCCATCTATTTTAAATAATTTTGATGCAATACAAATTTTTTTAATACGTCAATTGTAATAACCAAAAACACTTGTTCTACATGGCAAGTAGATTGTAATACTCGTTTTATAAACATAATCCGTGTATTTTGTAAAGGGAGTATTATAAAAAGTATCTTCATAAACATAAACGATAAAGCTACGGTCACTCTTGTCAAATATTTGACATCCTTCATCTTACAAAAAAAACAGTCTAGTACTTAGTAAATTTAAATTTTTTTGTGGTATTAAGACCATGTTAAATCTCACTGACTATTAAACAACAAATGGAGGTTACGCGTATTTGCTCAAATATTTAATAAGTGTGACCGTAGGTCAAGACTGCACAAGCACTTTAAACAAAAATTTTTGAGACTTTGGTCGTTTGAACTACAACTACAAAAACAATAGCAAGAACAAAAACATTTCATTGCATAATACACTTTAAGATGCGTCTTATTTCAGTGGCACTTTTAAATAGACTTATCATCTCTTATTGCGAACGTTCAAATAACAATTTCTAGAATAACATGTTTACTTTATTAAATTAGTATGTACAAGAATTACAAGTAAATACAGTTTATTCGATTTTACTCTATTTCATCCTTAGCTACTTTTTATTATAACCTTTTTGAAAATTTAATTTCATTTAAGAGTATTTTGTGTTCTCAACATTCCATTAAAACTGGGTAGACAGACAATCAAAGAAAGATTTATTCTTATTGATCCGACTTCGAAATGAACTTTAAATGTGGAAAACTACAGCTGATCAATGTTGTATTGGTTTCAATTAATCTCCAACAAGAAACTGTTTGTCTGATGTTACATTCAAAAATCTGATATCTATGAAAGAAACAATTGTTTTGTTAATTAGTTTTATGTTTTTTATTTTTTGGTTTGAAAATACATACATGTACATGACGTCGAAGTATTTTGTAGTTGAATACGTACATACATTAAATGGAAGTACATATTTTGTATTTTAAATACATACACTCACAATATTATTACAGTAACGGACTGTAGTTTATTTAAGAAATATTCCGTTCAGTCATTTTTAAATAAATAAACATTTAAAATTCCAAGCAAATTTATTTTTCACTGATTCTAACAGTTATTCAAAAAACTAAGTGCATATTAATACGGATTTTCAGTTGCAGTTAATATTGTCCGTTGATTGAGTTAAATTCTTCTTTATGTTAAAGTAAATAAAAATGTAATTTAAAGCAACGAAAAGTTCATTTAATTTTTACTGTCAAAAATTCAACCACGAATTCCGTAAAAACAAATCAATATTCAGTTATCTTTTATAAATTAATTGTCAAAAAACTAACTACATATTCCGTAAAACAAATAAATATGCAGTTATTTTATAAAATTTTACTCCCAAAAATTCAACACCATATTCAGTAAAAACAATTTAATATTCAGTTATTTTATATAATTTTACTACCAAAAATTAGTTTTTACTTATCTATAAAAAATGAATTGCTTGTTTTGTGTAAGCAATTCCCATTTTCTATTTGTTAAAATAATTTAGTCACATACATCAAATTTTAAAAGTAAAATAATTGCGAAGCCATATCGGTCATGCTGCGGGTGTCTTATAATTGAGAGTTCTTCTGTAAACAACGTGGTCAGTACAACAAAAGTAAAACAAACGTGTGTAACTGGGTAAGTAAATAAAAATATTCTCCCTCTCTCGCTTATAAGAAAAACAAGCGGACAGGTGTCTGTCTGTTATTTTTTAGAAATTCGGCTCTTTTGTGGAGTAAACGAAAATTTAATAAAATAACTGAATATTTAATTGTTTTTACTGAATATGGGGTCAATTTTTTGACAGTAAAATTTTAATAAATAACTGAATATTTAATCGTTTTTACTGAATATGGTGTTGAATTTTTGACAGTAAAAATTAAATGAACTTTTTGTTAAAAATAAATGAAAAATAGGTAGACCGGTTTTTAATTAAACTTTCATTTATTTTATATTACAATTTCAGTTAATTTTACGTACAGAATATTGTGAGTGTACAGATGTGTAAATAAATACCTAAATATTCTGTAGTTAAAGCGTTTGAACTTAAATCGTAAGTGCCAATTTGTGAAGTGTTCAAAGAATTTTTGTTTACTGCAATTTGCACACTGTACTGATGAAGATTTCCTAATAGACCCTCTAATAAGATTTCGTTAACATTTTTTTAAGCCCAAAGTTGTTGCGTTTTATCCATTTTTCTTTTTGGCCAAGACTAAAAGTTCCTTATCATCAAAGTGTGTACTCTTTCGACGCTTTGTTGGTGTTTAAAATTCACTCTGAAAAGAATAAACAAACTTGAAAATTTTGTGTTTGTATGTGTCAGCTGCCACAAATTTAAAGTAAGTGGATTGAAATTGCAAATGGTTTTGGAGTAAGTTGGAATTTTCCCAATTTTATAGGTGCAGTCGATGAAAGTCACATCGCAATTAAAAAGCCACCGGGTAGTGGGAAAAAACGTTCTCAAGATAAAATAGGTTTGCTACAGCAAAGTTTTATGTCAACTTGTATAGAAAATTTGCTGTCGTCGCAGTTCTTTTTTAACATTTACTTAGTCAACGTCCAGACTTGCAATTTTTTAATATTCTACATTGAAATTGCATAAGTGTCCAGACTATAGAATTCTATTTTTGCAATTTTTATATTTTTATCTTGTCTTTCCTATTTTCCATTTTCACCTTGTCCTTTCTCTTCTCCTTTTTATTCCCACACCACAATAGTGGAGAGTATATTATCGATTTGTGCTGATGTGTGTAACACACTAAAATATACCGATAAATGTATGTTCTTTTAATAGAAATAATGTACACCCAGAAAAAAATCAATATAAAATCGTCGAAAACAAGGTTGATGTTACCGTTTCGGTGGTGATTTTGCTTGATTGTTACTTCATGTTAAATTAAAATGATTTTACAATAACTTGCGAACAACATTTTTTTCTTTTAAAATAACTATAATTCATGTTTATTTAACATTTCAGTAAAGTTAGAGCAAAATGTCATTTATATTGAAATAAAAATCCCGTTGAATGAAAGTTATTTCAAGTTGAAACAACGTGAATTTCATGTAGAATCGAATTGGTTTAAGTGTGATATAACAGTGTGAAGAAGCTTCAGAGACAACATATGCATTTATTTAAGATTAATTCAAAACACTTACCCCTGTAACACATGTTTCTCTTATTTTGTGTTCTCCTTTGTCAACAGAAGCATCAGCAGAATCGCCCGATATGGTTTTCGTCATCATTCTTCATTTGAAAACTTGATGTACTATTTAACTAAATAATTTTAATTAAAAGAATACGGGAATTGTCTTTTTTTTATAACATATTTTAAACATGAAAATAAAAAAAAATTCAAACTTAAGTATGTATGCATATAAATTTTACAAGATACACTTTTGATTTTAATATTTAAACAGGTTTTTATGGATTCAGTATTGAACAATGTTATTTTAACAGTGAATAATATTAAATAATCGTGATTTAAGGTTATTATAATATTTTTTTTCATTTAAAATTAATATGAAAGAATGATAAATTTAAATAGTGGGCATACTTTTGCTGAAATTTAATTTAATTTAACATTGGAATTTTTTTCTGTGTATAAATACATACACATATAAAAAACTTTTCATTATTATATCAAAAAAAAAAAAAAAAACGGCAGATCTCTTAAAAAAAGTAAAGAAATGGCGATTTTGTTCTCAAAAGGGCTAATGTATTTTCACTATCATGCAACACTTTCTTAAGCTGTGTTGCAAATTTAATTATTTTGTTATTAAAATCATAATTTTTTTATTTGAAATAAGTTTTTGTTTTAAAACATCGTTGAAAATAACAAATTCTTAATATTAAAGCTTTTGGATTATAGGTTTGAAAAAAACTTGAAAGATTTTATGGAACAGAGTGTGTTTAGGACACTGTCAACACTTTAATCACTTTTTTCAATAGAGAAAAGGAAAAATATATATTTTATTACAAAAAGTAGTTTTAAACAAAATTAAATATTCACTTCCCCTTAAATTTTAGACAAATTTTCAAACGTTTACAAAAAACCATACATGTTAAGTAATGATTAGCTAATGCTAATGATTGCTAATTAACATTCTTTTGTGAAATTCTCTAATTGATCAAACAATTAGAATTAGTTCAACTAATTCCCATTAGCTAATTGAAATTTTTATTCTAATGGTAAAACTAATTGCAATTAGTTGCCATTAGCAAAAAAAATTGGTTAACCTTTACAATTAGAAATCTAATTGACTTCTGCTAATGCAATTAGATATTTAAATAGCTCCAATTAGAATCAATTATTTTGATATTTTCAAAAACAAAAAAAAACTACAATATTCATAATATGAATTTCACACATATATATATTACTTATGTACATATATTACATACATGCACACATATTTAACGTACGTACTAACTGTTTAATAAATACAATGACCGGGTATATTCGCTTTCAGCAATACGAGCTTTTCAAAAGAAAAGTCCATCAAGCGACCCCGCCTTGGACTATTAATAGCTATTAATAATGCCCGCAAAGGAAAATAGTCGCTCCACAGGGCCTGAAGACGTAAGCGGTGTGTTGCAAAACAGTGCTATTTCACTTCAATAATTTAAAATAATTGATTCTAATTCGAGCTAATTGAATACCTAATTGCATTAGCAGAAGTCAATTAGAATTCTTATTGTAAAGGTTAACCAATTTTTTTTGCTAATGGCAACTAATTGCAATTAGTTTTACCATTAGAATAAAAATTTCAATTAGCTAATGGGAATTAGTTGAACGAATTCTAATTGTTTGATCAATTAGAGAATATAAACTAATTGCATCAATTGCTAATTCTAATTGGAATTTAACATGTATGCAAAAAACTTTAATTTTGAATGCACACATACAAACGTTCTTGAACATTTTTTTAACGACTTTTTGTTTGTAAATAAAACCATAATTTCTTTCAAACAGTGCAAACTGAAGCCTGCTTTAAGGTGGAACATAATCTTAAAGAAATTTAAGCAAAATTTCCGGCTTTTCTTTTTCTTAATTAAAAATTTTACACTCGCATACATTTATTAAAATTAAATTTATTTATGGCGCCCTATGCTCCAGTGGGAGTTAGAGGAACATACATTTACATATTTTTATATATAAAATTATTTAGAACATTTTGTATGTAAATTTATCGTATTAAAACGTGAGTAAGTAATTTAGATACATTAACACAACTTTATCATTTATCTAAATTTATGCGAAAAAAGCAGTTTATAATTCTCCACTGCAGGGGCATGTGTCTACTTGAATGTGGATTCGTTTAGTATTCATCAGTGCTGTTTATGCTTTAAATATTTGCTTTTAATGAAGTGGGAAGGAACATGATACGCATTTGTAGGTGGAATAGGGAGTTTCAATATTAGATGGCATCTAATGATAATCTTATTATCAATGGCATTTGTGTGTTCTTGATTCGGGGAAAAAGTTGCTGGCATTTTTATAGAATCTTAAAACATTTAGTTGTTTACAAAGTTTTTTTAAAGATACACTTTTATAAACTCATTTTGAATCAGAGTTGCCGGAAAAGTTTTCCAGGAGACCTACAGAGTTTAAAAAAATTCCACAAAAAAATCGTACACGATAAAAAAGTTTTTTCCTACTTTAATCTCTTCGATTTCTGACCAAAAATTTTATTAATAATACGAGTTTTAACCATTAAAATTCGTAATTTTCTACAGAGTTTTTAAAATACACAGCAATGATTACACTGGTTCAAAAAAGTCGGCAGCCAGAACTTTGTTATGTGATTTTTATTGATTTTAGCGTTCTAAATCCAAAGCTGTATTCAGATTGATTCACATCTTGTTTATAAGCTTAACTAAGATTTCACCCAAAATAAGGCTAAAACATTTTATCATGACTTCACAACGACTTGTCCGATTTGGATAAAATTGACAGCAAATGAATAATATTCCCTTTTAGTCGTTTTAAAGTTAGTTTTTTTAATATTGCAAGGTTAGGTTAGGTTAAGAAGGGTTATGTGCCCAAGGGCACACTTCCACTCGGAGACCAATGCGGACCATTGTGATTGTTTTAACAATATACATAACAGTTTCGGAGATATTCAGGAAAAAGTGGCGGCAAAAAAATTTTGAAAGCAAAATTAATGCAATGTTTTGCTTTGAAAATTCATAACATATTAAGGGGGCAAAAAATAGACCTGATAAAAAAAAACTGAAAAAAGAGTTGAGTTTAGCGCCTGAAAAGCTTTACATTCCATGTACTTTTTTTTAAATTTTGTTGCCGACCAGTGTTATCAAAGTCTAATTCCTAAACATCTAACGAAAAATTTAAAATGAGAATGTATTAAAAACAGTGTTTAAAAAACTGCAGTCGAAACCAAAAACTGTCACGAAAATTTTTGCACAATTTTTCGCTTTTTGAGTTGGGTTGACAGCGACTGTTTGCATTTAATGAATCAGAAGTAAAAGCAACTGTTGTTTTTTGGCCAATGATTAATAAAGAAGTGGAATAAATGACAGTTTTTCTACTTTGACTGCAGTTTTTTAAACACTGATTAAAAAAGTAGAAACTTGTCATCAAAGGTCCAGGCAGAAGTTCATAAGGTTATCCAAATAAATGCTTCTTTTCCATTCAGAAAACATTATTTTATCGATGGTAGTGGATAACAGAGAGCGTATGGAAACAAAATAAACTACTGCAAAAATCAAAAGTGGTAAATACATGTTGGTTTGGAAGAAATGTGTATTGTGAATTATTTAATTAATTGTTTTACAATGAAACTTATCTGCCTCCAATTGCAGCTAGCCTTTCTTCTAAAGACATATTAAAAATTAAATTAAAAAAAAGGATAAACATAAGGAAGACACTTTATGCCGTAATCAGCCTGTAGACAGCAGCGTTTAGCGATTGACTCAAGACACCTTAAAAGTGTCCGAGAGATGTGATGAGCATAATTTTTCGTGCCCTATTTTTATTCAATGATTGGTAAACGCGGTCAGGGTTATTGAATTATAAAAACTAGGGAAGAACCACCCGAAAAAATTAGAAAGTTTCGTTTTCCAAAATGTTAAATAAATTTTGACTGGAATGCATACACATAAGTAAATTAAAAACTGGGACAATTTACTAATAACGGAGCCACCATGTCTGCATTTCTTTACGGATATCCAATTGGAAACTTTTCTGTTTTTCACTCTAGTCTAACATGCGTATTTATAAAGTTTCTTCAAATTTTTTTATGTAATAACAATTTTATCAGTCTTTATCATCAATAAATTGATTTTTATTATGTCAGATTTTTGAATTCCATCCTTTTTTTCATTTTGATTTACTAAATTTTAATAATTACGATATGTTTTGTAAAATATTGTAGTGTTTGGCAAATATCCATTTTTTCTCAGAAGTATATGGCAGCACTGAAGGACTCACCTACTTCTTTACTTATTTTCCAATGACCAACGTATAAATCATACTAACGCATATTTAAAATTATTTAAATCTCTCTTAATTCATAAAAAAATACTCTTGTGTTTGTTTCTTAATTAAAAATATACAAGACATTTACAATAAAAAATTGTTTACATACCATTTAAGTTGTTTTGTTATTCCTTGTTGCCCCCGCATTAATTGTGTTTTTCTGTTTTCCTTTAATATTGTTGTACCCTCCAGCATCACTAGTGGTGTATGGGGGTATACTAAGTTTGTCATTCCGTGTGAAACTTTTTTATTATACATCCCATAAACCATAAGTTATTTATATTCTGGCTCCTCGAGTAATTCTAAGCCATGCCCGTCTGTTGAAAACACGCTCACTTTCGAAAAAGTCAAAATAATCAAAATTGGTGTCAAATTGCTTGTAGTTATCCTACGCAGTTTAGGATTGAAATCCAGCCAAATCGGTTTAGTAGGATCAGAGCTATGAATCAAATTGTGGAACCACCACCCTAATATAATTTTATTACATTAATGGTAAAACAATATACGGAAATATAAAAGATTTTGCAAAAATTCGTTTCATTCGACTGGAAATCACACTGAGAAGATCGTTTCATAATTTACCCTAGGCCCCATATAAACCCTGCGGTCGGAAAACAGGTTAGTACACCTAAAACCGTAATAAATAATACTGTTGTAATAAAATTTGGTACTTCACAGTTTTATAGGACTTAAAATCACATATCAAGACGCTTAAACTAGTTTCACTGCTCTATTGGAATTTATTCAAATTTGTTTTTTTAATATCAGAAATCACTCTACAGAACTTAAAGATGATTGGTCCATCATTTGCCATGGGTCCAAAATAAATTCCCTCCTGAAAATCATTTTAATTCGGCGGAAACTATTTCAAATCATGATATTTTAGTTAAAATTTCTAAAAAAAAATCATAAAACTTTCTAATTGTCGATCAATAATTTAATAACATGTCTAAACTGCAACCAATTTTAGCGCTGACGTAAGGTTTTATAAAGATTAATTAATAATATATAGACATCAGATAGAGCCCACTACTGAAATATTCGAATTGAAGGGTATTAAAAATTCGGCACTGCCGAATAAAGCACTCAAACTTGTTTCCTTTTGCTTTGTTCGAAGGAAACTCGTGTTAAGTGACATTTTTAATTCTGTTTTGTTTTTGTTTGTGTTGGGATTATGTTGACAGTGCTCCACATAAATAAACATTAAGGCCTTATTTTGCTGGGCTTTCTGCATATAAATTGTAAGCTGTATATTCTGTTTTTTATACAAGAAAGATTTAAGCTTTTATTAGCTTATATTCTTTCTTTCTTTAAAGATGTTTACTGTAAGCAAAAGTTTCATTTTCAAATAAAATTCACCGTAATTCCATTCTTCTGTGTTTTTTAAGCCTCCTGCTGATTGGACCGTCTTGAAACTTGATATTAATTAAGTGGGAATGAGAAATTTTCTTAGATTTTTTTTGCATTAATTCTCTTTTCCTTTTTTTCCTCTTTTAACAGATTTTCTTGTTTTTCTTTTATCTAAGTCAATGCATCGTACACGTTGTCTCGACTACCATCGAATAATTCTTGCTTAACTCTATAAAGACAACTCGTGTTAATAAGCCTTTAAAATCCCAGCATTTCAATTGTATATAACAATGTTATTAAGGAAGCTATTTTGTAAATCCCTTCAGCTTGCATTAAGAAATATTCTATTTGCTTTTTTTCAAAATATTGTTTAAAGTGATTTGAAGCGTTTAAGAGAGTGCGTACTTAATTAAGTGATGGTGCATTTCTGGTGTTAAACAAATTTCGAATTTTTTTTCTTGGGCTTAAGTTATTGAATTTTGTATGGCAAAATAAAACCAGGGCTGTGGTGTTGGGGTTGGAGTTGAGGTTTTTGTACCGGAGTGGAGCTACCCACAAATACTCGCCACTTCGACTCCAAAATTTGGCGGAATTATTGGTTTGACCTACCGACCATTCTTAGTAAGGTATGGTGTTTTGATTAACCCCTTTCTGAATCCAAAACTTGTTTCATTAAATTTTGTATGCTTTCTGAGGTATTGAGCAATAATTTTGCTTCATATAAACTATTTTAAAGTTTATAAACAATTGCTTTGCTAAAAACGCCACTGTTTTTTTCCTCATATAAAAACGTACAAAATAAATTTCACTCTTGCATTGCTTCATTACAGTAAGAATAGAAGTGGTATAAGCAAAATAAAATGTCAACAATTCAGTACATAGCAACAAGTGTGCAGTACCCCTGCAAGAAATAGGACTAGTCCAAGAACGCGTGGAAAATGTAGCATACAAGGGACTAGGACAAGTCCAAAAGTAACCCAAACGTATGGAAAAAAAACATGGTCTATTTAACATTACGATGTCCTAGGACCATATAGCCCAGCTTTGGATTACAAAGGAGTAGTCTTAAAACTACTCCATTGTATACACAAGAGTAATAGTTTTAACTTCGTTTTAAAGCGAAAAAAACAAAGACATATCGTCTCACTACAAACACTTTTTAACAGTGACATGGTCCATGCTTGCATTACATCGGATCAGTCCATTGAGTAGTCCATTTAATCAAATTGGATCAGGTGGTCTAATAATATTTGCAGGGACAGAATTTTTTTTCTGAACCAAATATGTTACAGTATATACATACATGTTACACTTTGTAATGTTACCTACATTCACTCGAAGTGTTACAGCTTAAGAATAACAAAATTAGCTGCTTTGTTTTACAACTATTACACTTCTATCATTAATGTGCTTTGTAAGCGATTTATTTAGACGGCTTCTGCAGGCAGTTACGGATAGAAAACATATATTAACATCACAAATGGCTTGGACAAATTAAAACGATAATCTATAAGTTGGTTCTTTTCACAAAATTATAAGCGGTATGAATTATGACAAACAAAATAAAACATTGGTTGTACAAACAAAGTCGTAACTACCTAAGTTGAAAAACAGGGCAGCATGAGCACCTTAAGTAAAAGTAAGGGTAACATATGCAACATGATTTGCATTTTTCATTATCATATTCACAAAAGAACTTAAAAATGTTTCCCACAGTTGTATTTTTTGTACAAACGAACACAAAAATGTAGAATATGTAACATTAATGCAACATATTTCTCAGAAAAGAAATCGCAATAACAAAAGTGGCGTATACGGCACAAAACAACAACGTTCACTCTCAATGAAATCTGGTGAACTTCTTAGTTCATTCTTGCACGTTCACATAAATTTACAATTTCACAAAAAAATACTATCGTCTATATTTTCCAAAAACTTCATGTAAACCCTAATTTTCGTTTCCCTCCGCTACGAAAAGAATTTGGTTGGGGATATTTCTTTTTTTTTCTTAAAGCATTTCTTTCTTGATAGAATTAAATAAACAAAAACATTTTCTAATCACATAACTGACCAATTGTTAAAGCAATTTAAAATCTAGTTTTTGTTTTCAGCACTAAATGCTTAATTGTTGATAAACGCAGCAGGCAAATTTCGATAAAAATTTGAATTCACTTAAATAAATTAATTGCTTCAAATTTAAAATAGTTAAAGCCATGCCACTTACACAGCCCTGATTTAAAATACAGAGTTCTTTGTTATTTCACCACTTAACACTATACAAGTGTCATTAATGCAATTTAAGTTAATAAATTAAGTCCATTTTGTATTACAAAGTATTGTATGCAAAGTTAATTAATAAATTTGTTTTAAAAATTTACAGAAAATCATAATTAAATAAAAATTATGTTTGAGATAAATGAATGTACAGCCATGTACGTTTTGTCAGAAGGCTATAAGAGGTTTGTAGACAAAGAAATAAAATGTTGTCCTTTAACCAAGCAACAATCTTTTTTTTCTCGCAATTTGAATAAGTAATCAATTATCAAGAATGGTGCAGAGTAATAACGCTACAGACGATAAAGCCATATTATCATCGCATTGAAAACTAAGAATCTTCGAAATATGGCCCCTAATTTAAGGTTTTCCTTATATGTAACCTAATTTTTATAACGAAAACCAGCCGTAAAAATTCTATTCCTCATGCATCTTAATTTGGGATAATTCTTCTTTACGAAAACTTACCTAACATTTTCTTTATAATTAAACTGGTTCACTAATTTTTAACTTTTTCCCATAACCTCAAAAATGAGATATTTTCTAAGATAAATCGGGGCTGCTGATCACAAATATGGCATTCATTTATTTTTCTAAAGAAGCGTTTTCGATATATACGCGAAAATCGTGTTTTTCTGCAGTTGTTTAAGTTATTTCGAAATATCTCGAGAACTGTTCAACTTTTCTCTTTCAGAGCATGTCCAAACTCTGTCGATCGGATAAAGATTTACTGAGTAACAGAACTTTCTTCAAAAATTCTACGATATCTCTGAAACTACAGGGCAAATTTAAAAACAATGTAAGCACGGATTAAAGATAATCATTTAATTTTTTTTTGTGGCATAGTGTTACTTATCCAACAAATGTGAAAACTAAAAAAAGGAATGGTATTCACATTAGGAAATGTCAAAGCACCGTGTTGTTTTTAGTCCCGAATTTCAGAATTCGAAATTTCAAGATCCCGAAATTTATAATCCCGGATTTTTAAATTCAAAATTAAAAAATGCTGATATCAAATCCCGAATTACGGAGTCTTAGTAAGCGTAGCTGCACTCACAATATTCTGTACGTAAAATTAACTGAAATTGTAATATAAAATAAATGAAAGTTCAATTAAAAACCGGTCTACCTATTTTTCATTTATTTTTAACAAAAAGTTCATTTAATTTTTACTGTCAAAAATTCAACACCATATTCCGTAAAATCAAATAAATATTCAGTTATATTGTAAAATTTAACTGTCAAAAATTCAACACCATATTCAGTAAAAACGATTAAATATTCAGTTATTTATTAAAATTTTACTGTAAATTTTTAACTGTCAAATTGACCCCATATTCAGTAAAAACAATTAAATATTCAGTTATTTCATTAAATTTTCGTTTACTCCACAAAAGAGCCGAATTTCTAAAAATACCAGACAGACACCTGTCCGCTTGTTTTTCTTATAAGCGAAAGAGGGAGAATATTTTTATTTACTTACACAGTTACACACGTTTGTTTTACTTTTGTTGTACTGACCACGTTGTTTACAGAAGAACTCTCAATTATAAGACACCAGCACCATGACCGATATGGCTTCGCAATTATTTTACTTTTAAAATTTGATGTATTTAACTAAATTATTTTAACAAATAGAAAATGGGAATTGCTTACACAAAACAAGCAATTCATTTTTTATAGATAAGTAAAAATTAATTTTTGGTAGTAAAATTATATAAAATAACTGAATATTAAATTGTTTTTACTGAATATGGTGTTGAATTTTTGACAGTAAAATTTTATAAAATAACTGCATATTTATTTGTTTTTACGGAATATGTAGTTAATTTTTTGACAATTAATTTATAAAAGATAGCTGAATATTGATTTGTTTTTACGGAATTCGCGGTTGAATTTTTGACAGTAAAAATTAAATGAACTTTTCGTTGCTTTAAATTACATTTTTATTTACTTTAACAGAATTTAACTCAATCAACAGACAATATTAACTGCAACTGAAAATCCGTATTAATATGCACTTAGTTTTTTGAATAACTGTTAGAATCAGTTAAAAATAAATTTGCTTGGAAGTTTAAATGTTTATTTATTTAAAAATGACTGAACGGAATATTTCTTAAATAAACTACAGTCCGTTACTGTAATAATATTGTGAGTGTGGTGTTTGTTATGCTTAAAATGAGAAAAATCTTGCGCCTGGCCGAAGCCAGGATATGAGGAGAATGGTAAGTTAGCGAAGCCGGTGCTTGTTGTACTATAGAGGAGAAAATTGTTGCGCATAGTGGAAGGCCCGCTACGCAGAGAAGGTTTAGTTAGCGAAGTAAGTGTTTGTTATACAATAGAGGAGAAAATCCTTGAGGCCGGTCAACAGCCGTCTATGCAGAAAGGCTTTATTTATTTAAGTTCTTTTAAATGACCCCAAGTACAAGCAACAATATCCGCCAAATAACAGTAAGGACACATCAACTCACTACGGTGTAATTTTACTTTGCGCCTTTGTAGGCAACCTGTTGATCATTTCAACTCCCGTACAGAATCGTCTGATGCGTACCATAGCAAATGCACTCTTGCTTAATCTCGCCATTTCCGACATCTTGCATGCAATTCGTTCTGGTGAGTAATTTGATACGTCACTTAATATTCGGAGAATTTTTTTTTTAAACCTATAATTGAGTGTAAAATAATACCCTTTTTTGCACCTGCGTTAAATACTTTTTTATGCAAGCAAGTATTTTTATATTAAGTGTTTTCTTGTATCTGCGTACAATTTGTGTTACACATATTGCGATTTCTTGTTATATCGACCCCTTTGCGCGAAATTATCGTATATGCCAAATTTTTGGAAATTGAGTTTTTGATGCAATCTTGTTCTACATTCAAAGAGACGTCACCTGACAAAATATTATAGGCGAATTCTACTTCGTTGCTCAAAAAATTGAATGTTTATTTTCATTTTGATATGCAAACGAACGCAGAGAAAAGTAGAAAAATGGCTGTCCTGTAAAATTTGGTTTTTGTAACATACGATAATTTCGCGCAAAGGGGTCGATATTGTGATGGCTATGAAAACGTTTTGTTATCGTTTGTTTTAGTTTTTTTTTTTTAATAATTAGTTTTTTCTGCGCAAAAGGTTTAACAACAGCTGCCTTTAAGTGCTGGTTCACACACATCAATTTTGACTCCTCATGTCAGGAGTTTTTAGGAGAGAAGGAAAAGGAAATGGCATCCTCCTGTCCCTTCTCTCAGCAGTAATTAAATTGTTGCTTTTGTATTGCAAGTACCTAATAAGGATCGAACTGAAGGCAAAGCATTAGCATTAATAAATTTCAGGTTAAAATAACAAATGAGAAGCTTAATGATGCACCATTGTATGATTTTCACTTTTAGATTTTAAAGCTTTGAACAATTCGATTTTTAAAACTTTTGCTTAGATTTTAACAACCAGATTATTATTTGTTAAAAAAAACACACACAACATTATTAGTACATGAGAAAATCGTTTGCTACACTTCTCTTAACAATTTTTGATTGAATTAAATACTGTGTTTGTGACTTTAGGGCACAACTTTTTTATATTCTCCATTATCAAAGAAAAAGAGGCAATATTTAAGGCTTTACAATTCTAACCTCTTTAACTTTGATTTCATAATAAAATTGTAGCTCGCGCATTCCTGCAATGTATGTGGGTTAACATTTTATAAATACAAAAATAAATAAAATCTTATTACTTTTTATTTGTATGTGTGTGTGTGTTCATAAAATAAACAAAAAGTTAAACACCAGCTAAAAATAGTATAACCCATTTAAGCCCAAACAAAAACTACCGGACAAAAAATAAAATATTTATTATTTTATTATTAAATTCATTACATTGTCTGAACTTTTCATTTATCGATTATGCAACCATATATTGAATAATGCCAAAAACTTTGTCATAAGCCGCAAATAATGAAGTGTTCTCAAATTGGCACAGCAAGCGTAAATGGGTTAAATTTGACAAATTGTAATCCTACGACAACGTTAATCAACTCATCTGTCAGTGTTTTTGTATGTGTAATTAAATTCCCCAAATGCAAGAAGTGAAGTTGGCAATAACAATAAAAATGATGATATGATAAAAGGAATTCACAAACTTCTCTATGTTTCGATTCGAAAGGCAAAGGAAAATTTTTTCTTTAGCGATTTTTTTTATTTTCAAGAAAAACAGTGATAAAATTTTTACGTTTTTTTGTTTAAATTTTTTTCTTTTAATGAAACGTACATAAAAACACAGATATTTTGGAAAAATTACTTTGAACATATTTTCTTAAATCCTAATAAATGTGTTGTGTGTATGCTCCAATTCGGAAATAAGATTAATATTGGTTGTATGAAAAGGTTTTTGGCATTTGAAAAAATAATATAAATCGCAACAGCGTTTAATATATTCTTCGAGGGCGGGCCAATAAGTCCGTGGATTTTTGAATTTTCCACCACTTCACTGAAAGGGCAATGCTGCTCCTGTGAACAGGCGTCTCTCAGTTGACTTCTGTCAAAATTCTTATCTTTTTCAGTTAGTATATGTTTAACGGCCATATACGGTGGAATATTTTTATATTTTATCCGCAGCTTTCGGCATATGTTTTAAAATAAAAATTTAAATTTTTGTCAACTTTGATGAATGAATGAAGTAAGAAGTTAATAGCATTATATTCAAAGTGAAAAATAATATTTTGTGTCGCATGCGCCACACTAAAAATATAATTTTAAAAAGTAGCTTTTGGTGCTGCATACGTATACTTATTGCTGTGCATTGAGAAATTAAGGTTTCTCTATTAATAATCTAATAAAAAGTAAACATTGATATTTATTTCTTTTATTTGGTTTTATTTTACCAAAACAGTTCCAGTTTTATAATTTTATTAAATTTTTACTACTTTTTTTTTATTTTATACAACTTTTTTTTTCCTGTTGTCATTTTGAGTCTAATGCATAAAAACTAGTAAAAGCGCTGAGTTGGGGCAGGTGAGCAATTTTTCGTAAGTCGAGTTCAATCAAACAGCAACAGCTTTTGCTCAATTTCGTATGCATAAAAATGAGTTTTAGCCTATTGCAATTACTTGAGCAAAGGGAGATCAAACGTCTAATTGTTATTCAGGTGCAAACATGTCGTAAAGTGAAAGTAGAATCAAATAATAATAATAAAATAGAAACTGACGACATTTGTAAATTTTTAGTAGAAAAAATAAAACAAAATAAATATTTACTAGAAAAGGGCCAATTACCAAGCATTAAAAATTAAAAAAAAACAATAGAAATGTGTGTAACAGAAATTAAGAAAAAAATATAAATATAAAATATAAATATAATAAAAAATAGCTAACATGAAATGTCGCTTAAAAAATAAAAAAGACATGAATAAAGCAGGCAATAACAATTTTTTTTTAAAAAACTGGGAAACTGATTTGTCACAATTTCTTTGTGCTAATTCTAATCCCTCAACAAACAAAGTTCCAGGTAAGTGTACCGTTATCGAATTCAAATTTGGTTATTGATTTCACAACTTCCGCAATAGTTCGCGAAACAGTTGGTTGATGGACTTCAATATCTGTGGCTATACCATTTTGGAATCCAGGATCTGCACAAAATATTAAAAACAGTTAAATTTTATCAATGTTGCTGAGGGCACCACCACGTGTTTCTTTTGACAGTGCAAAGAACATATGTATCATAAACCAGAACCGTAACCAAATTCAAATGTGAGTTACACCTCTTCTGCGCTGATAGCCTCAATTACGAGAAAGAAGTACTTTTTAACTTAAACAAAATATTTATGAACGATGGGCATTGCAAGAATAATAATAACCAAACAACATAATAAGAATAAATCTAAGCAAAGCCCGACTATAGATAAAATGGTCGTTACCCTTAAAAAAAACAAAAATGTATAAACAAACAATGTGGTAACAGCATCATTAATAGAGATAAACACTTTTAGACAAAAAAAAAACAAATATTTTTCAAGATTATCAGTTACGTTAAGGTTAAAAGGTACAACACTTTGCTTCTTGACTTCTCAATTACAATGCCTTCTAAAAAAAGGAACCATTTTGTGAGAACAATGAAAACGGCTTAAACATTTTATAAAGGTGTTTATAATTTGCTTAATAAATTTTCCAAAATTCTCAATTCTCTCTTTCCGCAAGTTGTTTGGCATTTCAATGATTTCAATAGAGTTTTTAAATTAAGATAATTAAAGACAAAATTGTTTGTTTAATTCATAAACTTTATTAAAACAAATATTCGCAAAATTATGAACAACAGAAAACATTTCCTAAACTTAAGACAACACTTTTTAATGACCTTTAACAAAGTTTTAAATAAAACAGCTGTGAATAACTTAGAAAAAGCTTAAAGGTTCCATTAGTTTAATTATTCAATGTGAAATTGATGACAATGATGATGATGATGATGTTAGCAAATTACAAATATTTAACATCGTAGAAGAAATCTTATGTAAATTAATTTGTTAGGATTTAAAGAAAACATTTAGAAATCAAAGTAAAAGATGTTTTATAGAAAATTAGTTTGTTTCTAACATTAAACAATTGATTTTATTAATTTCAAATTATTTTGCATTAAATGAACGAAAAATTTTGTAACCTCTAATTAACAATTAGTAATTACAATTGTTACCTTTCGTCCTTAACAAAAATTATAGAAGTAATAAATTAACATTAATTTTGTCAGTGCTTTTCAGTGTTCAGGTTTATCTTTAGGAGAAAAAATTAAAAAAAAATATTTAAATCTCTTTTTAACCAGCTTGTTATTTGTTTCGTTTGCGTTTCCAACCCAAAAATATCATCACAAAAATATTTCTTTGTTTTCTTTTCTACAAAAAAATGTGCCTTCTTTTTAAAAAAAAGGCAATTTGGTGTCTGTTTCTTAAGAATTTTTCTCCCGAAAAGCATAAGTTTTTTAGAATAAAAGAAGCCACCCTTTTCGGGAGCAAAAGTTTTAAGAAAAAGACACCAAATTGAATTTTCTTAAAAAAAAGCCACATTTTTTTGTAGAAAAGAAAACACCATTAAAGAGTTGAAGTGTAAAAAAGGCACAACAAGTTTAAATGAGTTTATTTTAAGAAAATAAAAAAATAGTGGCAAATTTTATTTCGAAGGGTTTTTTTCACGGTTGGGGCAAAAGTTTGCATTAGTATTTAGATACAAAAAAAATCTTGTTTAGAAATTTAATTTCTTCAATACTTAATCAATGTTAATTATAATCAACTATGGACATCTTGTTTTGTGATAAGCGATCTTGGTATTAATTTAGAAACTAAACCTTAAACCATAGAAAAGGAATTAATTATTATTTCGATTCAATAATTTAATTACATCAAAACCCCGGTTTGCGTCGTTTTAGAATTTACGTCGTTTTCGAATTTGCGTTTTTTGAAAATGTCTGTGATTTCGTAGTTGCGTCGTTTTAGCTTCACTTTGGGTCGTTATGTATATATATCGTCGTTAATACATAAAAAATGTTTGTACAAAGGTACAGAAAATGGGGATTTCCCGTTTAAGTATGCAAGTATGTTTGTGAAGGATGTCTGCTGATTGCAACGGGTTTCAAATTACATTTGCTAAAGTAAATTTAAATTTAAATATTTCGCAGCAACGAGTCAAAAAAAGTAAAGCTTAGAACAAAAACTTGGCGTTTGACGCGTTCTAAATCAGGGGAAAGGGCTGTTGATATTGAAAGAAACCTTGAACTAGCCTCTTCTACAATAAAATCTATTTGCTGTTTAAGTGACGCTGATAAAATTAAGAAATTTGTTGAAACAAGACCATAAACAGGTTACAACAATGAGAAATCAATTAATGAAAAAAAAATGGAGCCACTTCTTACCATTTGGACTGAAGATCAAAATCAGCGATGAGTACTCTTACAACAAACAGTTATTCAAAAGAATGCTTTAACTTTATTTGAAGATCCAATATATAATTATCCGTTATAAAGTCTATCAAATCAAAATTATTTTTTTAGCTAAAATTATGAATCTCGGAACCAATTAAATGAAAATCAATACAAATGTATTGAGAATAGTGCTTTGGTTTGCGTCGAGTTTTGCCGGTCCAGATTAGCGCCGCAAAACGGGGTATTGGTGTATATTATTTCTTGTCTAGTTTTATTTAGCACTATATCATTTAAAAGTTACAGTTCCTTGGATGATTTGAGTTCAAACCATCGCCTACTGCAATTAACATAGTAAAAGAGAAACAAATGGGGTTAAATCAAACAATAAATCTGCAACTTTTAAATACAGTCTTTACTGTTGGTCTTACGTAAACGTATACGTTAATGATCAGCTGCTCCGTTTTCCTTACCAAGCTTATGTGAAATAGGTACTAAAATAGGTGATAAAATTAAAATTTCTCTTCGTTTTAACTTATCAGCTGTTAAGAATTTTATTTTTGTTTTCAAGCAGTGTTGTCAACAAAACATATTAAACAGCGGTTTACTTCTAAATTATTTTAATGAGATTTTTATCAAAACATTAATTTAAATTTGATGTCATGCAATCCAATGTTATGCGTTTTTTGTTCGAACTGAAATTAGTGTCGGCTTTAGGTGTCACAGAAGCCAATGTTATCGGGTTTTTATTGAAAATAAACCAAGCAGATTACAGCTCTTGTTTTTTATTGGAAATAAAGATTGTTGTTAAATCGTTAATTTTTTGTTTTACTTCAACAGGGCACCGTTTCTCAAAACTACAAGTTACAAATCTACAAGCAAAATACATTTGAAACAAAAACAAAAACAAAAATTGTAAAATTGTTGCTTTTTTAATGTATTTATTTGTAGATCAAGTACTAATTTTTTTTTTTCTAAAATTATCGATAAAAATCTCGTAATTTACAAAAATTTGTGGATTTAGAATTATTCGATTAATCGATTAATTTTAAAATTTTATTCGTTTATTCGAACAAATTGAAATATCCTAATATCTATTAATCGTTTCATCGAACAAAAATAAAACTCTATTAAGTGAACGCCCTACTAACTATGTAGAGCCTTTTACAAAAACTCAAAAACAATGAAACCTTCATTGATCGATTCTTCTATAAATTTATCTATGAACATTTACATACATACGTGAATTTTTGAATAAAATTGCAACATCGCAGTTTTGTAAAACATTTTTAAAAGACATTCATGCGCATTTGAATAACATCGTATGTCTTAAAACCAAATTTTCTATTTTTAAATTGAACAGCTCGTAAGTCGTAGCAAAAGAAGTCATATGGACATACTTTCATGTATGAAGTGGGTGTATATATTTATGACAATTCTTCTATCTGTAAAGTTTTCAATAGAAAACAGACATGTTCATGCAACCCTTTTTTTTATTTATTTTCATTGTTTAAACAAGCAATTTGTTGTCCTAAAAAGTTTTTTATTACTTGTTAAGCTCTTTGTGTCCTGTTCGCCTTTTCTGTGTTTTCTCCCCACAAAACTCAAAAACAACTTGGAACAACTGTAAGAAAACTGATGGGTGGTAGGGAAAACAATCTCGCAGGGAATTTGTTCATAAAATAACACAGTGCAACACGAAACAAATAACCATATACGGACAATAAATAACCATAAAGACAAAAAAAAAAAAACACCCGTGTCTCCCAGTTTTGCCCTTAAAGATTTAGGGCCTCGGTGTCATTTTTGCAAAAAAGCGATCATTTTCTCAGGCTCATATCTTGCAAACCGTTCGGAATTATGAAGTTTATATGCTCCAGAAAGTTGTTTATTTAGATCTTAGGTAAATGTTTGTGGTTGATTTTGTTTTCTTGAATTTTGAACGGTTTGCTACCTATGGACCGAAACAGGGGGAAAAGGGTAAAAAAATATCGAATTTTTTTAAGTTTTTTGCGATTTTGATCTTGGAGATGAATTTTTTTTTGATGTTATTTTATTTTTGTTCTTTATGGCAAGAGCTACAACTTTGTCTCAGCAGGTTTATTAAAATTCTGAACGGTTTGCAAGATATGAGCCTGAGAAAATGATCACTTTTTTGAAAAAAAGACACCGAGGCCCTAAATCTTTAAGTTTAGGTTTGATTGTATAAACGTTTTGCGTGACGATTCTTACGTAGTCAGGAAAGCTTAAAGCAAAAGGGTATGTCAGAATAAAAACTTTGACAACACATTGTTTGTTAAAAAATAAATAAATAAAAAAAAATTATGCTAGCAGACTGTCAAGTCACGCAGAAAGATGAGAGTTGCTTAACTTTTCGCTTCGCTCTGCGTTAAAAGTGCTTTATGTGATATTTTTTGTATAAGTATGAATATTTCATCTTAGATGTCAAAGCGAATATATATCGCAATGCAAAGCAAACATTTTATCTGTCATGGCCTTAAAAGTACGTAATTTTGCTGCCAGCTATTTTCTAGTAGCAATTAGAAGATCTCTGCGCATGCGTAGTTCTTAAACTATTACTTTAACTTCCAGTTAACATTGACAGCTACAACTGATAGTTAATTATAACTGAACTTGGTAAAATTGGGGGTAAAAGTGAATTGAAATTTAAATTAGAATATATGTTTGTATATAATTTGCTGTTCTGAAAAAAAAAAATTATAAACTTTCTGCATTTGTTAATTTTGACAGACATGCGTTCCGTGTGTTAAATTTTAGCTGCAGAATTTTCTGTGCCAAAATAAATACAAACTCATGTTATTTAAAAATTCAATAAAATTACATTGGGATTATAAGTTAAAATTGTGTTGAGCAATTAATGCACAATACTGCTTTGTTATGTTTTTATTCACGCACAATTCATGTATGTAGCATTTTATATTTTTTTTCTGTTAAAGGAAGAAAGAAATAAAAAGGCTCTCCTCTCGCAGCCAGATTTCTATAGAGTATTTTATAATTAACACTTCCTATAATTGGATGAAACGATGGAAGGAAATATGGAAATGAATTCAATAAATACAATTTTTAATGTTTAAAAGATACAAAAAAATTATGGGCTTAAATTGTAGCATAACCAGAGTAAAGCTGTGTGTTTATACACAGAAAAAAAAATAAAATTGGATTTCAATTAAAAAATGTGTGATATCAATTAAAAAATTAAAGATTTTTTTAAATTTACAACATATTCTGCAGTAATGTTGTTTAATTCGTTAAATTAAATTTTTAATTAGAAATGATTTTATTTTTTGTTAATGGCTGCATTGAAAAAAAAATTGGTGAAAATTTTTCTGTGTATATCAAGGGCAGGAAAAGGCAATGTAAGGCCTCACTTATAGTCAGGCTTGCCAGAAGAATTCAAATTAGAAGTACTAAATCGACAAAAAAAAGTGCAAAATTGTTCTACAGTGAAAAACAAAAGTGCTGGTTTTGTAACATTGATTTTTATGAATATAATAAAAATTTACATTTGAAATTTTTTTACACATTAATTTTGTTTAATATAAACACTTATTATATGTTAATTTATAATATACATATTTTAAATAAAGTTGTTACAACTGTTTAAAATTTCAATTATGTCATTTTCATTTTCCTCATAAAGCAACTTATTTTGGTACTTTTCAGATGAACTCATTTTTTTTTTAATATCGTCCGATATGTTTAAAGTGTGGCACCAAACGTTGTCTAATTTTCCACCTTCTTAAATGCGTATAACTGAACATAATAGTTTTGTTTACATTCTAGTTTGTAGCAAGGTCTATCCAATAGGTGGTTTCCCGCTGAACTTTCTGAATAGATGATGGTTTTTGGTCCCAATATCTGAGAAAACATTAATTTGCTTCCCTAAAGCCGGACAATGATTTTTGTAGTGTGGCGAAATTATTAATAATTATTTATGATCGAAAGCCCAGACCTCGCTCTAAGCATCACATACAAATTTAAAAATAGCAAATAATTGCAATAGATATTCCGGAAAAAGTATAAAAGACAAAAGTGCCAGAATTCCAACGAGCTCTACTGAGTGCTGGCATTGCTTCAATTTTATTATAGGGAAAATAGTAATTTTTAAAGGTATTTGAAAGCTTTGACCAATTCATGTAAGTATTGCATGTCACACTTATATCACTTTTTTAAAAAATTTTTCACAAATAAAATTTATTTAAATTTAATGATAAATTAAAAGGCTATATGATTTTATAAAAAAGTAATTGCGTTTGATGCAAAAACTTGTATGTGATAAAAAAAATATGCTCTGTTCGACTTTGCTATGCAATTTTTCCTATTTGCAAAAATTTTTAAAAGTTATATCCCTAATATG